>JAYESA010000328.1:0-246787 GCA_036927795.1 Iris macrosiphon
CGTTACCAATAATTATTTTGAAAAACAAGTCTAAGGATGGTTGGGATATTTCCATCACCAAATTATATATTCTATTTTATTTTTTATTCTTAACAAGTGGCAACATATTAACCATTTATGCAAGATCTTACATATACAAGGGGAAGTGGTATTGTTGACGAAACCATCAAACCAAACTATCAAACCCAAGTCTGTGACACGCACAGTTGGTGGTTTGGATCTTCCAATCACCAAATTGCAGTTCCATATTTTTTCAATTACTTTTTTTTTGTTGCATGTGGTTAAGGGTTTAAACATGTAGTTAATGGACCATATTTAGAACTTTGGTAGCTAAGCTAACTTATTGGGTTATACAAATATAAAGAAAATTCACATTAGGTGTTTTTGTAAGTTTAACTTAAATTGAAAACTATAACTGATCTAACTTATAATTTTTTTTTTTTAAAAAACAATCGAACCGAGAGACCACCCTTATTAGTAATCACGGGCTTTGTTTTTGAAAGAAGATGTTGTTTATCCAAACCATAAAATTGTTGCTTTGTCTTGGAACATCATATTTCAACTGAAATTTGAAGTTTTTATTTCAAATTGATTTTTTTTTATTTACAAAAAATGTCAGCAGGGTAGTCTAGCGGTTGGGTTGGAAGGACGAAGCCAAGTATAGCTGAGAGCTTCTGTCACCGTCATGTGGGTTCGCTCACCTAACTTTGTTATCGTGTTCTTGCTTTCCAATTGGACAATAAGTCGGTTCAATTGGAAAAGGTTCATAAAGAATCTCATAAAAATACAACTTTATCTTCCTTAAAATTTTGACTTTACCATTCCTGTGGATTTAGTTTGACTGTTTGACCCTATCAAAGGAAGCAAATTTATCTATTGAAAGAAAACAACAAAAGATAACAAACCAACTAAATCTCCAGAACGGAACTCAACTAGCTCTTGTGGTCAGCGATGAGAGGTATAACCTTCGATGGACGATCTCGGAATCGAATCGCATAGGAGGTGTGTGTGTGTGTGAAAATTGAAAACAATGTGCCTAAATGGCATACAATGCAGTGTGCACAAAGTCTTCTGCGTTACGGACAAGTATCGCAATAAAATAAAATAAAATATCTCAATAGTATAAATTAATTTAATATTTATAAACACAATTCCATCTAAAGGGCCAAAGTCACAAAATTGTCTCTTTTGCATTCTTCCACATTATCTTTATCTTGTGATATTGTTACGCAACAAAAACAAGGGTTATCGTGACATAAATCTTTTTTTTTCTTCTAATTCCACTAGCCCCATATATTTCAAGCCTCATGATATCCTCCTCTATGACTAGGGGCGGGCACGGGTCGGACCGGACCCAAATTTGACGGATTCGAACCGGACCCGTTAAATGGCTGGACGGGACGGAACGGGGCCAAAATTTTTTGGATCCGAAACGGATTCGATCCGTCCGAAACGGGGCCGAACCGGGCCGACCCGCGGCTCCAAACGGGTCTTGGTTGTCTCTTTGTTTGAGGGATAGAATTTTCTTCTTCTTCTGGTGTTTATATATCCTACGGGAAAGCAATTTTGTAACTGATTTTGGCTTGAAATAGTGCTAAATCTGTCCTGAAACTTAACTGGTCATTACTTAAGTAATTAAGTTTGTGTCAGGTCTACAGTACTACTAAGTGAAGTTTTCTTTGTACTGAACTCGTTACCTCTGCCTTGGTGATTCTCCATCTCCATCTCCATCTCCATCTCCAGATGACACCACCTTGCGGTGTCAATTAGTAACATATATTTTTCGATTAACTTAATTGTCGGCTATGAAAAATCTTTCTCACTTAAGCTCATCTGATTTGTAAACATCCTAAACAACCGATTTTAGTTGAGGTTAGTTGATCTATAGTGTACTGCGTGCAATTGCCATATCATAACGACCATCGTCTCTCTCACTATTTCGAAAAGTAAAGTTTGCTGACACTTGCTTTTATGAAAAAGAACTGTAGGAAAATGAAAGTCACGTATAATGGACATTATTTGGTAGTCAATTTTCATCTCTATGGGATCCAAGTTGTAGGAGATTCATGTCTAAGTCCATGTCAAAAATTCTATCCCTCAAACAAAGAGACAACCCAGCCTTAATTTTTTTTTTTTTTTTTGATTTTTCAATATAAACAGCACGGTTCTTAAAATTAAATATTTAAACGGACCAGATCGAAATCGCGGATCAGCCCGTATGTCCAGTCCCATCTATGACCTTTATCTTTTCAGCGAAGATTGAAAACTATAAATAAAAGAAAGATCTTTGGAAATAACAAAAATAAAGAGCATTTAGTTAACTTTTAAGTTAAAATAATTTATATCATATTATACAGTTTTGAGTGTTAGTTACTTATTTGTTAAGTTTTATGTATAAAAAAAAAAATGTTACAAGAATCACAAGAATTTTTTTGACTTTGGTATGGTCAAATCATGGCTCTGCCTCGGGGGATGGTGAAGGAAGACATGTGCTCGAGTCAAAAAAATGTTGTTACAATAATCTCAAGAATTTTTTTTCTGACTCTAGTATGGTCAATTTTTGTGAGTCCGAGATTGGTGAAAATTTAGAAATAACAAAATTTAATCGTGGTCATGGACTACTTTACTCTCTATAACAACCATTTAATTCCTCTCCTTAAATCACTTTTCGCTTTCATAAGTAAATAGATAATGTTTGTTGTTGATAGTTTTACTTTGAATCTTAATGAATCATTTGTTTTGTAGAATGAGGATGTAGTGGAAGTTGGAGCCTCATGCCCCACCTCACACAACCATTAAACAAGCTAGATCTACCAATATATCACAATTATCTTAAAATTACCGAATGTGGCTACGTTAATTATAGTATTAGTTTATTTTATTTTATTTCGTGACAATGAAAGTCTTAATTTATCACCAAATTTTTTTTTCATCATGAATATCCATTACCATATATGTATATTAAATTAGTATTTAGTAGCAAATGTAAATGTAGTTCTAAAAGTAATTCTCTATTTTCATAATTCACATTTCTACTCACAATTTTGTTTTCACTCCTTGGAGTGTTTGGTTCAACCAAAACTGTAAAGTCACTTATTTGGAAATCGACTTCAAAATAATCACTTTTTGTCCTATGGTTCACTTGTAAGGCCATCTCCACTCTCAAATTCTCTCAATTTGATGACTCAAAAAAAAATATTCACATATTATTTCATCCTCAAATTTTTACAACTTTAACTCATCTATCCTCAAATAATAAAAAAATATTATTTATTTCTACATAAATTTATTTCTTCATGCACTATGTTATTTTATATTATTTTGTAATAATTTATATTATTTATACATAAAAAAATTAGTAATTTTTTAATTAGTCACTTCCTAATTTCACTAACTTTTAGTAGATTTGATACGTTTCATGAAAAGATACGATGAAAATAGAGATGATTTACCATCATACTAAAAATGTTTGGACTATTTTAACTTTAATGTTGTTGTAACGATTAGGCTTCTTTAATTTCAGTATTGTTGTTCATGGTGTTAATTTAAATGTTGATGTATTTGTTCATTTTTTTAAGTCAATAAATTTTAATTTAAGAGTTTTATGTTATTATATTAATTTTTGTCAAATTATTGAAGTGTTAATTGTACAAAATATTAGTCAAAGACATGAGTAATTTACAAAAATAAATTAAAATTTTTTTTTTATCAAATGAATCTAATAAATGAAAAACCAATACTAATAACTAATATATTCAATATTGGCTTTATTGGAAGATCTCAACAAAAAATATTTTAATGGTGTAATTATTGTATTAATTATATTTATAAATTGAAAAATATAATAAGTTAATTAAGTTTAACGTTCATTATATGTAGAATATATTAGGAATTAGTTTCAATTTGAAGGACAAAATAGACATAAATGATAGATTCATAAATTTGAAGATTTCTCTCACCTCCCTCAAATTTCAGGAATGGACAATTCTTCCATAAAACATTTAAGAAAATTTTCTCAAATTATGGATGGGATGGAGAGAAATTATCCTTAATTAGGTATTTTGAGGCTATGATTGGAGATGTCCTAACTAGGGCTGAGCATTATTCGATTTTGAACATATAACCGAACCGAACCGAACCGAACCGAACAAGCTATTCGGTTCGGTTCAAAACATTTTCGGGTCGGATTCGGGTTTAGAAAATCATATTTTCGGTTTTCCGTTTCGGGTTCGGATTTTGAATTCGGTTTCGAGTTAAAACCGAAAACCGAATTAGAAAGTATAAGTACCAAAATACCCTCATAACCCTAGATATAAAATATTATTTTTCTCTCTCTCTCAGCTCATTTTTCTTTCTCTTTGGTGCCGCTCTCTTTTTCCTCTTCCCTATTCCCCCCAAAAACCCTAACTTCACCTCTTATCCCCGCTGGTCGACTGGTGTCCTGGCTCTTCTCACCGCCTCACTTCTCACTCTCTCATCGTCTCTCTTCTTGTCGCCTCTCTTCTCAGCCACTGATGGACGATTTCGATCTCCTCACAACCTCTTCCCTATTCTCCCCAAAAACCCTAGAACTTTGGATCTGAAGTTCTGCTGGATCTGAACTTCTGAAGGCTGGATCTGAACTTCTAAGGTCTGGATATGAACTTCTCAACCTTTTTTAAAAAAAATTGTCATATTTTTTTAGATTATTATTTGTTTCTCCTAACTTGTTCTCTTTTTTTTTCCAGATCTACGGATCTGAACTTCTGGAGTCTGGATCTAGCAATATAGCTAGGTAATGTATTTCTCTAGCAGTATATTTTTTTCTAGCAATATTTTTTTTCTAGCAATTTATGTCATAAAAATGGACAATATGTCATTCATTGTTCCAGGGTGATAAATATGTCATCCAAAAATTCTAAGTGTGTTCTCATGCTAGAATGAAAGTTTGTTATTTTGAAAGTGTGTATTCTATGAAATCCCCAATTTTGACAACAATCAAAAATTTCCATTTTTTTTCTCTTGCAATTTATGTCATATTTTATTTGTCAGATCTAGCAATATAGTTAGGTAATGTATTTCAAATGAAAGTTTGTTATTTTTTACATTGTGTAGATCAAATGTGTAAAAAATAAGCTACATAGTTAGGTAATGTATTTCTGTCAGATCAGTAGCTTATTATACATTTCTTATTTGTTCTTTCTATTTCTGGCAATATATTTGTCTCATTTATTATTTATGGAAATATATTTCAAGTCTGGATCTAGCAATATATTTCTCTCATTTATTATTTCTCTTGTTAGCAATATTTTATTTGTCATATCAGTAGATCAGTTACAATGTTACATCAGTAGAGCTTTTTTGATCAAATTGTAGCTTATTATGCATGTTTAGATCAAATGTTTCATGTTTAGATTAAATGTGTAGATCAGTAACTTATTATACATTTCTTATTTGTTCTTATTATTTCTGGCAATATATTTCTCTCATTTATTATTTATGAAAATATATTTCTCTCATTTATTACATCAGTAGAGCTTTTTTGATCAAATGTGCAAATTAGATATGCATGTTCTTGTAAATTAGATATGCATGTTCTTGTAAATTTTTGTAAATTAGATATACATCTAAATATTTTGTAAATTAGATATGCATTTAAAAAATTATAGTGTACTGGTTCTGAAGTATTTTCTTAAACTGTATATATATTCTTGAAATGTGTGCATGTTCAACAATCTGAAGTGTTCTCCTATTCTGTAACTTTGAATTTTGCAGATCTTGGGCACTTGGATTCTTGGTTTAAATCTTGGCTTTGAGCATCTTGGGGGCTTGAATTTATCTTGGCTTGAATCGCTGTAAGAATTCTCTCTTTCTGAGTTTCTGTCTCTATCTGAGTGTGTGTGCTCTGGAATAAATATATGTCATATGTGTCCACTTTGCAGTTTGCACTTGCAGGACAAATTATTGTTTATAATGCTTAGTTTGCACATATGTCACAGCGCACAATGGCCAGTTTGCCTATAGGCTAAAAGTCTCAAATGAATATTAATGTTGATTGAATGATTTTTGCATACTGAGAAGAACATTTTTTTATGAGAACATTATTTCTTGTTTTTTTAGTATGTGGTTGAGTTTTGAATGATGTTAACTTGTTTTGAATGATTTTTTAGTATCTGAGTTTTGAAAGAATTTTTTTAGTTCTTGATTTTTTAGTATCTAATTTTTTAGTATCTGAGTTTTGAATGCTTAGTATCTGATTTTTTACTGTCACATTTTTTTTTGCATAATGAGTTTTGAATTATTTCTTGATTTTTTTAGTATCTGAGTTTTGAATAATTTTGTTTATGAGAACATTATTTCTTATTTTATTTAGTGATTGGTTGGTTGAGAACATTATTTTTTAGCATATTTATGAGAATATTATTTCTTATTTTGTTTAGTGATTGGTTAAGTTTTGAATATTTTTAACTGATAAGAACAAATAATTTCTTATTAAGATTTAAGAACAAGTAAAACCACACTTTCTTATGTGTTTACAAAAACTATATCTTATATGATATTTACTAATTAATAGGTCATTTATTTCATTCAATGAGTCGAAGTTAATGGCATCAACATCATACTCATGCAATGTGCGTATTCTTATCTTTTGTTTTGTTTTTTTAATTTTTCTTTAGATTTATAATATATATATTTTTCTTTTTTCTTTTAGATGTCGAATGAAAGAGAGCCTATTGAGGTTGGGGCGGGCGGGGGGACAAGTTCCCAAGCCACAAATGACCCCGTTGTCAATTCGAAAACAAATTCTAAGCTCATGGTCATAAACAATCGTATTGGTAAAAAGAGAGTCGTGTACTGGAGTGACTTTAGAGAATTTCTTGATAACGGACATCCGAAAGCAGAGTGTAACTTCTGCAAGAAACAATATCATTGTCATCCCGTAATTAATGGGACCTCCTCAGTTAAAAATTATTGGCTTGTTTGCTCTATTAACCTAAAGCATAAAGGTCCTTCACAATCAATATTGAATATGCAATGTGTTGGAAAAGGCAAGTCAACCCTCACAAGTTGGCAATTTAATCAAGAAGACGTAAGGAAGTCATTGACTTATATGCTAATTGTCGATGAACTTCCTTTTCGGTTTGTTGAGGGTGAGGGCTTCAAAAGTTTTCTTTCTAGTGCATGTCCTATGTTTCATGTACCGTCAAGATGGACAGTTGCATGAGATTGTTATAATCTTTACACCGATGAGCGGACTAAGTTGAAGGCTTATTTCAAAGAGTTTAATCAAAGGGGTTGTCTTACAACGGACACATGGACATCTATTCAAAAGATTAACTATATGTGTCTTACGACACATTACATCAATGACGATTGGGAATTGAATAAAAAAATTATTAACTTTTGTCCAATTTCTAGTCATAAAGGTGAGGCCATTGGGAGAGATGTAGAAGCGTGTTGAGTGAAGAATTGATAAGATTTTTACAATCACCGTTGATAATGCTAGCTCTAATGATGTTTCTATTGCTTACTTAAGCAAAAAGTTTACACAACGGAGAAATAGCATTCTTCAATGCAAGTATTTACACATGCGTTGCATTGCACATATTATAAACCTTATTATTGTTGATGGGTTAAAAATGATGTCTTCTTCGGTTGCTCATGTCCGAAGAGCTATTAGCTATGTTAGACAATCTCCTTCTCGGTTTCAAAAGTTTAAATATTATGCTCAAATCGAAAAGATTGAAAGCAAGAAATCATTGTGTCTTGATGTGAGCACCTGTTGGAATTCAACATATTTGATGTTGGACACGGCACAAAGGTTTCAAAGAGCCTTTAAGAGATTCCAAGATGAAGACCTTATATTCAAGAGAGAACTTGAGGCTGAGAATTTATTTCCTAGCAAAGAAGATTGGTCAAATGTGAGAAGGTTGTGCACTTTCTTAGAACACTTCTATGAATTCACATTACGTGTCTCGGCCACTTTATATGTCACTTCTAACAAATTTTTTGAAGAGATTGCATCTATTAACTTCCTCCTAAAGAATGCTAAGAACAATGATGACTTTGATTTGTCTATGATGGCGAATAAAATGAGAGATAAATATGACAAGTATTTGGGAGACATTAAGAAGATGAATATGATTATATTCATTGCACCACTCTTTGACCACGTCAAAAGATTCTATATGTAGAATGGTGGCTATGTCAACTTTATGGTCCATCAATGGATGATACTATGATTGAGAAGGTGAAAGCGGTTTCATATTCTATGTTTGAAGCCTACAAAAAGATCTATGCACCTACAGTTGTTTCTTCAACTACTAATGATATACTTGAATCTTCAAATGCCGAAGATCGACCACTTTTCAACTTAAAAAATATGATAAAGGCTCAATATAAGAGCCATAAAATAAAAATGGGAGGTTGTGATAGTAAGTCAGAATTGGATCGTTATCTTCTTGAGCCCACCGAAGCCGATGAAGATGAGAATCCAAATTTTGACATATTGGTTTGGTGGAAGATTAATTCACCACGCTTTCCCATTCTTTCTAGAATGGTTTGTGATGTGTTAGCTGTTTCGATATCTACGGTAGCTTCGGAGAGTGCGCTTAGTACCGGTGGTCGGGTGCTTGATGCATTTAGGAGCTCTTTGACACCTAAGATTGCTCAAGGTCTCATTTGCTTACAAGATTGGTTTCGGTCGGGTCGCGATCAATCTATTGTCACTAGTCTTGAAGAGAACTTAGAATCCCTAGATCAACTTGAAAAATGTATACTTTTTTATTACTTTGTTGTATTTCATAATTCATAGCATAAAGATTAAATATTGACTTGTAATTTTTTTATATAGATTTAAGTCAATTGTCGGTGGTCTCAACCTTAACCGACGTTTAAAGAGGATGGAGTGTAACTATTAACTGTTAAGCACTCTAATTATTTTGGGCTCTTTGCAATCTGGAATTCTGGATTCTGCACTGAATTCTATTCTGAGTTCCGGATTATGCACTCAATTATTTTGGACTATAAGTTTGTAACTGTTAAGCACTATATAATTCTGGCCCAGAATTTTTGGGTTATGTTTTCTGGATTCTGGATTTTGTACTAGATTCTGGATTCTGGATTCTGTAATCTGGATTCTGCACTGCACTTATCTGGATTCTGTGTTCTGGATTATGTGATAAATTTGGGGTTCTGAATTTGGATTATGTACTGCACTTTATGAGATAAATTCTATATTCTGCAATTTGTACTACACTGCACTTATTTTATGAGATAATTTGCTAACAAATATGAAGAGAGGGCAATGATGAGATGGCAATAATGAGTAGTGGACAAATGCTACATTGCATCTATTGATGCACAACCTGCCAATTTGAGCCTTCAAAAACTTCAAACAATACTTTCTCTTGCTCCTGCAAGATTTGAGTTATCTCTTGCTCCAAGTTGGAATCCTGAACAATGTGAGATATTGGTAAGTATTCTTCAATCCATCAGTGTGTGTACTTTTGTATGTTCTACCTCAGTTATGAATCATAGTCTTTAGACTCTCTTATGTATTCTTATGTATAATTCCTCCTTGGACTATTTTTTAATCTTGTGGTGCTAATAGAGGATTCTTATGTATAATTCCTCCTTTGACTACTTTTCAATATGCCAAATTTATCTCCCAAATATTTTGTTCTTTCTTTTCATTAGATTGTCTCACTTTTGTTGTTTTGTTGTAATCAAGCTAGTGTCAAATTGTTTTGCAGGTGTATAAACCTTGATGATCAATGATGCAATCATGAGGATGTTTTATTTGGCTTATACACTGTATTACATAAAATAAGTGCAGATTGTTGGAATGTGTTATGTCCATCTGTTGTAAACTTTTTTCTGTTTGTAATATTCACTGGAGCAATATGTCAATCTCTCTATTGTAACAATGAGTCAATGACTGGAGCATTATGCCAAATTGCCAATATCTCTGTTATTGTAATATTTTGTAGCAGTTCAGCATTTTACTTACTGGAGCAATATTTGATTTTTCATATATATATATATATATATATATATATATATATATTTTTGCTCCATGCAGATTTTGTGTCATCTTTTGCTCCGACCATATTTAATTACTAAAAAATTACAAGTAAACCAAAAAACCGAATAAATCGAAAACCGAACCGATTTAATTCGGTTCAGTTTGGTTCGGTTATAATCCAATTTGGTTCGGTTTCGGTTTCTTTTATTCGGTTTTCGGTCTAAATCGGTTTTGCTTATTTGGTTCAGATTTGGACCGAATGAACCGAATGCTCACCCCTAGTCCTAACTCCTCAATTCCAACTTTTACTTTGACATGAACAAGAGTCCTTGTTTTCTAGTTTTTCTGGTTGTCCACTTTCTCAATTTGCTTGAATTTGGACAGAAACTCCTCTACTGAGTTCTCTCTCTTCTGCTTTTCTGTTGGTTGGTTGCTACTTGTTGCAATCACCTTCTCATTCCTTCCGCCTTCTCGTGGCTGCTTGTAAATTATTTTTGTCAAAATAAATTATGCTTTAATTTTTGCACTAATTATTTAGCATCTGTGGATTCCCCCCTAATGAAAATGATGGTTGGTTCATAGATTGTATATAATTGTTTGCTTAATTTGTTTCTTATGCTCTACTTGCTTAATTTATATTTTCCTTAGTTTTCTTCTTCTTCTTATTTATTCAGGTAATTTTTTGGGGTCAGAATCTGGATTAGGGGAAAATATATCAAAATGCTTCTCATGCCCAAGGTAGGAATTAACTAACTATAAATGGTGTATTTGTATGTGTTAGATGAATTTTTCGGATATAGATTCATTTATCTTGTACTTCTTGAATATATGTTACCCCAAAATATTGGTCATCATGCTTAGTATACTTGATATAATTTTTATGATCTTAACAATGATCAGTTATACCAAACTCGAGTAGCTATTGTGGTTACTGAAAAAATGTATAAGATCCTAGCTGGATGACAGAAGATCAGTGGATCGAGCCACTGGGACGTATTATTCATTCCATTTATAAATGGTGGAAATTGGAGAACAGTGGGCCCAAAAACATGCAATGCAATATACACAAAGTCTAGAGTTACGTCGGACCCCGTGCGTTATGCCGAAAATTCAAAAATAATAATAATGATCAGTTATGAAGATGACCAGAACAAAGGGATTGAAAGGGAGCCATCTTACATTAGAGACCAATAAAGGAATGCACATATACATCATATTTTATGTGATGGAAATGAGAATTTTGTATCCTATCTTAGAATGAGCACACATGTCTCCTACAATCTAACTTATAAGATGCTTGGTATAGATTATCTTTGCATGATACACATGTAGAAGCATAAAAAATATGAATAGTCCAAGATAATATTTATCAGCGGACATAACACAAATAGTGTTCCCAGTGGAAGCAATAGGATTTGTTATCCAAGCGGAAAGAGTAAGTTATGTAGCGGATAAATCATCTAGCGGACAAGAAGCCCAAGGGGCAAAAGTCCCTTTGCTCGGCACAAATCCCAAAAAAAATATTCTTCCAAAGATTACCTCGAAAAGGTGAAGTGACAGTTGTCACAAAGTATTTATAAACCTTGAGAAGTGAGACAACTGCAAAGTCTCTTGTATGTCTCTGCCAAGTGGCAGAGAAATCACTTTTTTTCGCAAAAAAAAAATGCCTGAATAACACATTTCCTCTGTTAGAGCAACCAATGAAAGCCACTTTTCCATTAAGACACAATTAATGTCCCAAAATGACAGCTTTGTTAGTTAAATTAATAGCTGTCACTCCACGTGACGTGAAGGGGTATGACTTATGATATCTGACAGTCTTCAAAAAGTGTCAATTAAATCAACCTTGAAGTTCGTGAAGATTAGATTTGATTGGTGATTGAGATTTATGACTTGTTATTGGTGATTGGGATTTATGATTTTGGATTGATGGATTTATCGTACAAATAGAGGATTTGGACTATAAGAGTGGATTTATTTTATCAATTATGATATAACCTAAGATGATTTTTGGGCGTAGTGATCCTAAGTAAGGACTTCGCTAGATAGACTTCGACCATTCAATTTTTTATTATGCTTATGTTAGTAGATTGGTCTGAGTTGGTTCCTTTGATATTTTGAGTTAGATGCATTTTTCCTAGTTTGGATTAGAGTCCCTCAAAATTGTTGGATTCGTTTTGGCCTTAGATCATGGGATATGCACTATTGTTTGGGTGAATCATTGGCTCTACAACCATAGATTCCTTATCTTCAGGTCTTGAATTGGTATATTGTTGGGGACGCCTATTGTCATGTCCCAGTCCCAAAAATATGTGGGACCAGGTCATGTGGCAATGACCAGTTATGCACTAAGCGGACTCCAGTCCATCTTACGTACGTATACGTTGTATATGTTACAACACTATCCATGTAAAACACCTAAATATATCCACAACACAAACTATGAACTATCTAAAATAAGAAATAAAGAACAAAAATAATAATGAAGAAGGTAATTCTAAGTATTCCTGGATCTGAATGACTAGCCCAACACTCCCATAAAAACCAGCTCAGCAAATAACCTGGAAGGGAACCAGGTTCTCAAGGGGACGTAACAAGATACATAATATACATGTCGAATGATAAACAGTAAATACAATACGAGTGAAGGACCATAGGGCAACTCTAGAGGGGGGTGAATAGAGTGCAGCAGAATAATCTACCCAATTAAAAATTAAGCAGAGTGAAGACAGCTACCAACTAATAGTGTATATGCAAGACAATAATGTAAAGCAGTAAGAGTAAGATGGAGCAAACGCAAACACTGCAATGTATACTGGTTTCCCTCTGAGAGGACTAGTCAAGTCCCGAGAACTCTTGCTCAAAGTTTTATCCACTATAATCACTAATAGTGAATCACAAGCTTTGATTCAAAGTCTTGACGACTTCTTACAACCACGAGATTTAATCCGGAGTCTCACAACTTCACACACCTCGAGTTTTGATTTGAAGGCTTGTAACTTCACACAGAACAGGGGCTTGATGAACCAAGCTCTTTACAACTCTGTAGACTTCTAGACCGAGATCGTACTTGGCACTAGAAGGCTGTAAGTTGATCTTGGAGATAAGAAAGTTTAGGCTCTAAGGGTTTACTCACTATAGGATAGAAAGATTGAGAATGTTTGAGTGAGTAGGAATGTAGAAATCAAATCCTATTTATAGTGTATTGGCAAACAGAATTCGGATGGGATTTAATTCAAATTTTCAACCGCTGGGCCAAGAAATCAGGAGCTAATTGAACTGGTTGATTTTATCCTAAAAGGGTAACCAAGTTCGGTCCGAGTTTGGCATGAGTTCGGCCCGAGTTTGATTTCTAAGTATGGTAGACTTTGTTAATGAATGTGGCATGATTTGATGGATATGTTCTTTGGTTTATTTGAGTGGACTAGGTATCTGGGCATAGGTACTTAGATTTTCCAGTGAGACTCAGCTTATATCGATTATAGACTCAAATAAATAAAAGATTATATTTAAAAACTAAGAACACTGATGACGCCAAACTTTTGAAATATCTGCTGATTTGAAAACATTTTTTCCTTGACGACAGTTGTCCAAAGATAACCAGATTTGGGAATCTGAATACCTTTCAGGGGCTTCGCCCCCGAACCCCTATGAGGGATGCTGCCTCCTCGACCCCCGTCCGCTGACCGGGCAGTGAAACCCCCAGGTGCGAGGCTCCAGATAAGTCGTAGGAGGTTGGACTAAATCTTCTAGTATAACGCCGTCTTTGGCTCATCGTCATATAACACATGTCCATTGCTGATCTTGCTTATTGATTTCTGCAAGTACATGTTAGACTTACAAGAAAATATACAAAAACAAATATCACATATCTGGACAATGCTGAGTTTAAGTAGAATATACTATAGTGATTGATCGATCACCATAATGCTAAACTTAATCGATTAGCCATATTCAAAAACTCAACATATATATTGGGCCAACAAAGAGAACTGTCAAGCAACTCAGGAAACTACAACTCCTAACCAGTTTAGGTGTAACATGCACTTTGGGGACAACATTCACGCAAGGTGTCACACCCCAGATCCAGAATACCAGAGAGCAGGGGAATGACTCAGCCAACCACACCTTATAGAGTACCGAAGTAACCCGCAATATGTTAAGGTTGTCTAGAGACAAGTGGGTGCATACTACAATCAAGTCTCTTGGTGCATACTACAATCAAGTCTCTTAGGGTCAAGAACTTCTATATCTCAATCATTCAAACAAGTAGCAATAACATAGAATATTTCAGAATAAGCAGTGAGATATCCCAAATGCCGCATCAAAATATTATAGAGATCTAAAACTACAAGTTGATATGCCAGATACACAATTAAAAGTATACATGGCAGTGAGTCAGTTGAAGTCCGAATTTAATACAGTCATGTAGGTGTAGAAGCATAAAAAACTCTCCATGCGCTCCAGTTTACAGTCAACAAATAAGCAAGAGACGCATAACATAGGTGGACGCATAACACCCTCGGATACATGATATTCTGAGACGCATGCCACCCTTTGACGCATTATCTCTACAGTCACGTCAGAGCATTTATGACTATGACAAAACTAGACAGTAATTCTGACCGCCTCGAATCCTGCACCGCTGATTAGAATCCGTGCTGATAGCTTCGTCATAATTACTTTAGGCAGTATACAGGTGTTCAAATGCCACAAATGCAAAAAAGATAAAAGAACCATGCGTCTCTGGCCCAATGCATCCCTGACTCCATGTGTTCCATGCGTCTCTGGCCCAATGCATTACAGACTCCATGAGTTCCATGCGTCTCTGGCCCAATGCGTTCTAGATTTCATGCGCCCCATGAGTCTCTAGCCCAATACGTCCCAAACTCCATGTGTTCTATGTGTCTCTGACCTAATATGTTCTAGACACCATGCGTTCTATGCGTCTCTGGCCCAATGCGTTCCGGACTCCATACGTCCCATGCGTCTCTGGTCCCATGCGGCTTCGACTCCATGCAGTTTCCATATGCGGCCTGAACGACCACAAAGCAGGGCGGTCGCATAAAACCCCCTGATTCAGATTTTGATGTCAGTCAGAAGCTCTGACGCCTTACTCATCACCCTGAGATACTTCAAAATCTATGCAGATGATGGCTCAGGAAAATATAACAAGTCACATCAGTGCATTTGCCTCGACAGACGGGCCATGCCACGTGTCCTATGGATGCGGCTTCAAAACCCATGCGGCCTCGACATCATACGGCCAGAGCATCCACCGGACCAAGGCCAAATAAGAGTACGCATGCGGTTTCAAGACCCATGCGGCCTCGACCACAAACGGCCAGAGGGTCATTCCGGCCAAGGCCAAACGAGAGCTTCTATGCGACTACAACAATATATGGCTCTCGACTCACAAGATTTTTTGTTACAACCTAAGACGATTTATCGCACAATTAGTGTTGACCAAGTGTCCAATTGATCGAGTTATGCACACAACAGGCCCAAGATATCTTTAAATAAAAAATCCTAACCAAACCCACGTGGCGGCTTGCCCGCACCATACGGATACCGTTACGGCCGTATTCTGCTGAAGGAGCCCCATGCGGCCACCAAGCATGAGCATATGCGGAACCCATAACACGTCCACAGGGCAGTTATAAATAGCAAGGTACCACACCCATACAAAGTGTCAGCATTTTCTGCTTCAGAGAGACCGAACCAAAAGGTTGGCTGGCTATCTGCGAATTCACACTTAAACCAAGGAGAGAAGCTTCTGCGTCCGGATCATCCACGGAGTAAAGCGAGTTGCTACACTCCTAACGCTCCATTGTCAGCCCCCAGATTAAAACAAATTTTTACTTAGATTGTCTCTTAGGACTCTTCTCTGTACTATCTAGTTCGTTAATCAAATCAAGTTCTCTTAGTTCTTCTTTTTGATTTAAATAGAAAACACGATGGCGACTCTGCTGGGGAACAAATTCTTCTCTGTTGAGAAAATGGTGACGCAATCCGATGCGGCTAAGCTTGGCTCAACGCAAAAGATGTTGGTTGTTCGCTTCGACCAGCAAGCGTTCGAGGAAATATTCTCTGAAGGAAGTGCGAATCCTTTGCCAAGGCAAGCCAAGCCCAAGAAGACCCACACAATGTGGGTAGCAAAGGCTACTGCGTCTTGCCCAACTGCGGAGGAGGCAATCTCTGCCTCTTAATCTATTGCTGAGGAAGTCCACGTCTATGCGGCACCTTCGACTGGCGCATGAACTGCTCAGCACTTAAAATCTGTCGATGCCAGACGTTCTGGGACTGGGGCAGGTCCTATGCATCCAAGAAGGAGGCCGCATAATACTGTCCATGCGTCATCTATTCACTGGCCGTATAAGATCGTCCATGCGATATCAACTCACAACCGTAGGCAGACAGCCGCTTGTGGCTCTGACAGGAATAGAACTTATGTTTTCAACCGTATCTCATGCGGCCCAGATCCTATACGACCTAATGAGAGTGGCAAAAATCCAAATCTGGACTCTACTTACTACGCGCCTGCGAGTGCTAAATTGAAGATGTCCAGGGCAGTGCGAGCTCGTCAAGCTCAAGCAACTGCTCATGCGACTGACCGCCAACAGGCATTGCTAACTATTACCCGGGACTCTGAGGAAAAGTTGCACAAAACTGACCCATGCGTCCAACCCACAGGGACCAGCGAACAGGGTTCGTTCCAAAAGTCTTCCACTAGTTCCTCGGGGCAAGTTCTTGTACGAACCCCAGGTTCGGGAACAAATGCATCACCTGCACATCCATGTGTCCGGGATACCCGGACTCGCAAAAATGATGCAAATATGAAACACCCTTCGCATAATTTGGTGAAGTGATCACTCACAACCGTAAAGCAAGAAAAACCACTATGGCGTACGACGTGCCCTCTTCTAGGCAATGCTGTGCCAATATTATCATCGACTGCTGCTGCAATAAAGCAACAATACCCACAGATAGACAGTCGGCCTTCCAACGACTACACCAAAAAGCACCTACCCGGAAGTAACCCAAAGATCAGGCGCAACTATCAGAGGAGAAAGAGTTGCCCTTTGCCTCATGCTACTCAATTGGAAAGCTTCCCACCACCAAAGGAAGAAAGCAGTCAAACACCTCCAGTCCGGCGCTCTCTACCACTGCATCACGAAGGCGATTACCTGGAGGACTGGCAATGGCACCTGCAGAAGGCATCTTCTAAGGCACCCGCTAAAGGAAGAAGCTTTCAGCCCCTGGGGGTAGTTCTTCCTCAAAACCTCTGGGGGTGGCCCAAGCTGGGGGTAGTGTCCCCCTGTATGCACGCAACAATCTAGTGTTCTGAGGAGACAACGATCCCCACAGGATGGATCCCGAGATCTCTGAGGGTAGCTACCCTTATCAAGACGACACAATCTTCTACGCTGGGGGTAACATTCCCTCCGATTCTGAAGAAGATGTAGCACTTTTGGCTTTTTCTGAGGACATCAATTCCGAGGAAGCTGACAACAACATGCCTGGGGTTAATGCAGCATCTAGGGATGGGGGTAGCAATCCTTCAAAATTGGAAGATGGTACGATGATACCTACCTCTCCTGAAGACTGTAACTCCCAAGGAACCGAAAATGACATGTTTGGAGGTAGTCACCCTCGAATAGTCAGAGTATCGTATGAAGCTAGGAGTAGCATCTCCTTTAAGTCTGAAGACGATGCAACCATACCCGTCTTCCCTAAAGAGCGTACGACTCAGGAACCGAAGATGGAAGGGCTCGGCGATTACCAACGTATCGATGCTCTTGAGGCAATGATGCACACCATGAGCGACACAATGCAGACTCTGGCCCAGGCAATACTGGAGGTCAAGGCAAAAATGGTCCTGCCACCCTCAGGGCCCGCAGTAACTCTGCAAGCCGGGAGCAGCAATCTCCTGGTAATCCACACCAACCCGTTATGTCGCAAGGATAGTAATTCCCAAGAACCAGACAATGACATGTCTGGGGGTAGTCTCCCTCGACAAGACAGAGTAGCGTCCAAAGCTGAGGGTAGAATTCCCTCCAAATTCAAAAATAATGCAAAACTACCAGTCTCCCCGGAGGATCGTACGACTCTGGTATTAGAATCCCCAAAGCCAAAGGGGACTTTCTCCTTCAATGATTACGACATCATTTAGATATTCAACATACTTATGAAGGAAAATAAACTTCGGCTACCCAACATCAGGTGCCTTGAAGAGGCTGACAAGGTCGATAACCCAAAATATTGCCTCTTTCATCGGTACATTCATTATCTAACCAGAGACTGCTCTGTGTTGAAGAGATGTATCCAATAATTGATCAATGCCAATGAGCTCACCCTCGACTTCGAGGATAAGACGGCCATGGCGAACATAGTATCCCTTCAATTTGGCAACTTTCCACCGAAAGAAACCTAAGACGGAGTGGTCCCAGCCCAGGCAACCAGGGAGGTCGTCAACCTTCCGCCAGCTCGCAATCGAGTAGCAGGCTTGGTATAACTTACAACCCCAAGAGGTGAGGTCACTGCTCAAAAACTGGCACAACAAATAGTACCTTCAACGACCAGGTCAAAGAAAAAATAATGCAGGCCAGGCCGAAGGATCCTTTACTTAGAAAACATAAATTATAGACTTCGGGTGCTCAGCACAGATCAACAAGTCTTCCTATGCACAAAAGCCAAGTATCGCATGACTCATCAGCAATAGCGCATGATAGACAATATTCCATTGTACGCATCCGAGCAAGACTTCAGTACTTCTCGTCGTAACGAATACTTATGGGCAACAAGCAGTTCCCTTTGCGAGATATACAAAAATGTGCAGCAAGCGGTGGTCCTCGACGTGGTAGAAAATCGTGGGCACGAGACAGTGATCCTACGCGCACAAATCAGCCAACTCTGTCATGTATACGTGATAGTGTTCCTGTGCACAGAGCTTCTTATTCGATGCAGGATAAGTCATCAATAGTATTCAACGCAACAAATAATGAGCTATCCCAGTTCCATCATTACAGCCAACAATCACTCCATCTTATGTCGAAGATGGGATACGACCTCCAAAAAGCTGAAGGTCTGAACTTTGGCAACGGACGACGTACTCCTTTACAATTCGACGATTATTACAACAGCACTCGCAGAGGGCTAGGATAAGGAGATGCTTGCACACGCCATAACTCACAAGACGACCGACAAATTCTAACCTAAATGGGAAGGCCCGTTCAATATTAAAATCATTTTTTTCAACGGCACATACCGGCTAGAAAAATCCAACGACGACTTATTCATGGTTCCTATCATCGACAAGTTCCTAAATAGAAAGTACTACGTCTAAACTAGACTTGTACTTCCCTCATCCCCAACAAGTGCCTATGTGCAACATTTTTCCATCATCTGTATCCGGGAGTCCCGAATACACAACGGATGACGGATACTCAAAATCTCCCTAGCGGAGCAGTCCTCAGGTCCACTCGCACACTCCTACAGTTACCACTCAGTCCAAGCTCTTTAGACACTAGCCATATTCATATCACCTCTTAGCTATCGTCCTACCAATCTCCCCAGCGGAGCAATCCTCAGGTCTATCCTTATTTTTGGTTAGACCACACTCAGAAAATCACTCCTCAGTGAGTTTTTCGGACATTGGTTCACGTCCATCCTACCTCGGAACTATTGTCCTAACATTTCTCCCCGACTGAGTTTGCCATGTCCAAGAGACCTCTGAGAAAACCTCTCGGGTTTTGACTATCGATCATCACGTCCATATTACCTCTGATATTGGTTGTCATCTTCACTAATCACCCATACTCACCAAGGTACACCAGCGGTATTAAGTCCACAAAACTGCCATGTTCATATCACCTCTGCCAGGGCTTATCTCGAACTTATTACTTGCACTCTCGTGCACAAGAAGTAATAGGTCCACCAAAACCCCCCGTGGTATGCCCATAATAGAAATGAATAGTTCAATTCCATATTACCTCTGGACTACTTTCTTTTCCCCAGCAGAGAAAAATTTAGTTCATATTCATATTACCTCTGAACTACGTCTCTCCACCATCCCCACAGAATTATATCTTACCGTGTCCACATTACCTCTGAGTAAGATATTTTCAGAACTTTTTCATGTCTATATTATCTCTGAGTAAAGTTTTGCTTTTCAACTTTCTACTATCACGTTCGCATAACCCCTGATAGTACTAGTCATTTTTAGCTTATTATCCATACTTAAGGTATCCATGGGTAATAAGTCCACAATCAAGAACTTTTCCATGTCCATATTACCTCTAAGTAAAGTTCTAATCTTTGACTTTTCTACTTTCACGTTCGCGTAACCCCTGATAGTGCTAGTCGTTTCAGCTTATTATCCATACTTAAGGTACGCCAAGGGTAATAAATCCCAAACCAAAGAGTCTGCTATGTCCATATTACCTCTGAGCAAACTTTTTGGCCTTGACCATCGATCATCATATCTATATTATCTCTGATATCGATTGTCTTTCAACTTATCACCCGTACCTAATCCAGAGTATGCCTGGGATGTTAAGTCCATAAAAACTGCCACGTCCATATTACCTCTGGAAGGGCTTGTCTCAAACCTATTACTTGCACTAACGTGCACAAAAAATAATGGGTCCACAAAACCTATCACGTCCATATTACCTCTGGTAGGGTTTATTTTTGAATCTATTACTTTCACCCCAAAGTGCGCAAAAGGGTAATAGGTCCACCAAAATCCTCTAGCGGTATGTCCTTACAATCCACAAAACCTATCTCTGATAGGGTTTATTTCGAATCTATTACTTATACCCAAAGTGCACAAGAAGTAATAAGTCCACCAAAAATTTCTCAAGAGTCTGCCATGTCCTTCGCATATCTGAGCAAACCTTTCAGGTTGGTTATTGATCATCACGTCCCCAGTACCTCTGATATCGATCGCCGTCTCAACTTATCACCTGTACTTAAATTTAAGTACGCCAATGGTGTTAACTCCACCAAACTTGCCACCTCTGGAAAGGCCTAGTTCAAACTTATTACTTGCACTCTTGTACGCAAGAAGTAATAAGTCCACCAAAAATTCCTCGAGAGTCTGCCATGTCCTTCGCACCTATGAACAAACCTTTCGGGTTGGTTATCGATCATCACATCCCTAGTACCTCTGATATCGATCACCGTATCAACTTATCACCTGTACTTAAATTTAAGTACGCCAATAGTGTTAAGTACACCAAACTTGCCACCTCTGTCAGGGCCTATTTTAAACTTATTATTTGCACCCTAGTGCAAGAAGTAATAAGTCCACCAAAGATTCCCCAGTGGGATATCCTTAAAAAGCCACGGTATTGTGCTACGACCATCTTACCTCTAGTACTAGTACCTCATATGTCACAAAAGCGATGAAAGTAATTTCTTGTTTCATTAAAACAAAAATAAGGAAATAATACAAACATCAAGCCGAAGTAGGCGGATAGTGAATGCGTACCGATTTTATGTTTCTTATTTAGAGTATTCCATACTTAGTGCATGTCTGAAAACTTTGAAGGGGATCTTGTAGAAGCATAAAAAATCTTTCCATGCGCTCCAGTTTACAGTCAACAAATAATCACGAGACACATAACATGGGTGGATGCATAATACCTTCGGATACATGACATCCCAAGACGCATGCTATCCTTTGACACATCATCCCTACAGTCATATCAAAGCATTTATGACTCTGACAAAATAGACAGTCATTCTGACCGCCTCGAATCCTGTACCGCTGATTGGAATCTGCGATGACAGTTTTGTCATAATTATTTTTGGCAGTATTCAGCTGTTCAAATGCCATGAATACAGAAAATGACAAAAGATCCAAGCGTCTCTGGCCCAATGCATCCCAGACTCCATGTGTTCCATGCTTCTCTAGCCAAATGCATTCCAGACTCCATGCGTTCCATGCGTCTCTAGCCCAATGTATTTCAGACTCCGTGCGTCCTATGCGTCTCTGGCCCAATGTGTTCCAGACTCCATGCGTTCCATGCATCTCTGTCCCAATGTGTTTCAGACTCCATGAGTCCCATGCATCTCTGGCCCCATACGACTTCGACTCTATGCAGTTCCCATATGCGGCCTGAATGGCCACATAGCAGGGCGGTCACATAAAACCCCCTGACACATATTTTGATGTCGGTCAAAAGCTGTGACGCATCACTAATCACCCTGATGTGCTTCAGAATTCGTTCAGACGATGGCTCAGGAAAAGACAACAACTCACATCAGTGCATTAATTGTCTCGACAGACGGGCCATGCCACGTGTTCTACGTATGCGGCTTCAAGACCCATGCGGCCTCGACATCATGCGACCATAGCGTCCACCTGACCAAGGCCAAACAAGAGTATGCATGCATCTTCAAGACCCATGTGTCCTCGTCCACATACGACCAGAGGGCCATTCCGACCAAGGCCAAACGAGAGCATATATGCGACTACAACAGTATGTGGCTCTCGACTCATAAGATTTTTTGTTACAACCGAAGACGATTTCTCGCACAGTTAGTATTGACCAAGTGTCCAATTGACCGAGTTATATACAAAATAGCCCTAAGATCTCTTCAAAGAGAAACCAAACCCATGTGGCGGCTTGCCCGCACCATGCGGCTACCGTTACGGCTGTATTCTGCTGAAGGAGCCCTATGCGGCCACCAAGCACGAGCATATGTGACACCCATAACATGTCCATAGGGCGACTATAAATAGCAAGGTACCACACCCATACAAAGGGTCGACTTTTTCAACTTCAGAGAGAGACCGAACCAAGAGGTTGGCTGGCTATCTACGGATTTGCACTAAAACCAAGGAGAGAAGATTCTATGTTCGGATCATCCACGGAGTAAAAAGAGTTGCTACAATCCTAACCCTCCATCTTTACCCCCCAGATCAAAACATATCTGTACTCTGATTGTCTCTTAGGACTCTTCTCTGTACTCTCTAGTTTGTTAATCAAATCAATTTCTCTTAGTTCTTCCTTTTGATTTAAATGGTAAACAGAAGGGAACTAGTGTCCAAATTTATCGGCTAATTGGTGCAAGTTGGCTAAATGTCTAAAAGAATATAGTTTACAAAAGACGACCAGTAAAATAAGAAATCCACTCGTGATCCTCAACAGCCATCATTCCGGTGTGTGCCATCAGTGAGAAAGAAGTAAGCTTGATTCTCATGTGTTGGCTCTAAACCTGGCCATGCAAAACCAGTGGGACCAGACCCTTAATAACAAGTACCATAAAGAAAGCACAAAATGAAGAAACAGTGGGGCCAGACCCTAAATAGTAAGTACCAGATATATATCATGAGATGCGTGAGCCAACAATCAATAACATATGTCTCATCCATGACATGATATGTCACCCCTTTACCAAACAAGGACAGAAAGTGCCCTATCGTATCAAGATAGCATACGTCCTTTGACTATGGTCAAGCTAAAATATTATGCGTCATAGTTTAAGTCCACAGTCTATCGTAACACAATAACGCAACCCAACAACCAAACAAGGACACGAGTTAAACTATCATGCCACAGCAGCATTTGTCCCTAATTTCACTCAACAGAAGGCACAATACACAAGCAGAGATACAATACAAAAAATAGTATAGTTTCAGTCCATGGATATCATAACATAACGATGTAACCCAACAATCAAACAAGGACATAGGTTGAATCATCATGCCACGATAGTCCACTTTCATGGCTAGGCATATATTATAAGCAATTTAAATGGCCAATCATGTATTACGGCTTGATATGTGATCTCTGGGTTATCCCAGTAATACAATATATGCGTATCCTCAGATTGTGCCATAATCGAGTAGGGTCGGCTGAGCCAATGATATGCGAGCAATAATATATATAAATGATGCACTAGTCCCTTATATGGGCACTGAGCTAATTAATAATCAGTAACAGTTCCAAAATTTCTATAGGAAAGATACTGGCTTGATCTTATAAATAAATCAGATACTATACTCAACTAGTACATATGATATACAGTATCCATGGTGGCCAGCCTATACTCCCAGCTAATTTAAGGTGGCTCAACATGCACGATCTCGAGATACCATTCCCTCCCAATTCTCTACCAATTAGATTGCCTAGTTAACCCTAGGTTAATTAGAATCTCATGCCATGGTCACATGAATATTCCTTCTTAGATATCGTACCTTAAGTACGGGCACTCTTGATACGAACCCAAATTATCACTTGAAAGTTAAATCTGGATTCAGCCCAGTATGATGCAACAATCAATACTATCTAGCAATGGCTAAAGTCACTGTCCAACTATCAGGTTCGTGCATGGAAATAATTACATATATCACGTAGCATGATTATGTGGCACGACGGTTCACTATATATATTAAGTAGCATGCTCAGTATGATCAAGTGTATCATCACAGATATAATAGTCAGGACAAGAACAAGTTCTATTATCAAGATCATTGATAAGTTATCAAGTAGCAAGTTATTCAGGACATGATAGTCTAATACTTGTCACATTAATTTGTCACTTTATTATATCGATGAATGAGGATAAGAGTAGTGCGAGAACCCCTCGAGATCAGATCCACAACCCTTAAACCAAACAAGGAATGAGATTACAGAATATCACCTAAGTTGAACTATGCCTCTTATTCTATCCAACGTATAATAAGGTGATCAAGGAAAAGTAATCTAATTAGCAAGTAAAATAGTTAGTGTATATAGGGCCACATCCTCACAATCATTCAACCAATGTAAATGTTAAACCAAGTAAAGGGACCAACGTGCGCAGAAAATAGTAGGCGCACAAAGCAAGTTGGCATACAAATACACAGAAGTAAGGTTGGCGCACAAACGACCAAAACTGGGCAGTGATGTACAAATACACAAAAGCAAGGTTGGTGTACTTTAGCAAGAAAGTTTGTGATCTATAAAGGGGTGATGCACTTTGTCAAGTTGACAAACATGGCACACTTGATAAAAGTGCGCGGGCAAGAGTAAGACACGCTTTCAAAGAAAGTGCAGGAGCAAGCTAACAAAAGATAAAATACGCAATCTGAGGTCAAAGATCGACATTCGAGAAACTTGTCAGTCGAGGAGCACATAAATCAATAACAAAGAAATCGAGAAACCAACCAAAGCTTTGTCCCTAAGAAAACAAAGAGGGAAGAAAGTGCGCGAGCAGACTAAACGTAAGAAAAGTACGTCGGCTGATGAAACATAGGAAAAGTACGCCAGATTGCCAATGCAAAGAAAGTGCACAGACTGACTGTAGCGCAGTTTCTCTTGTTTCCCCAGGGATAACTTTGATTAAATACACACTAAAGTACGCCAACTGGGTTTTCTCTCAAAAGTGTGCCACTGACTCAAGGAGTGTGACTGGCGCACTTTTGCTAGGAGATTAAGTGAAGTATGATTAGTACACACGAAGAGTTAGGACAACACACTAATGCGCCCAAAGTGAAACATACATATTTCTTTGCCAAGGGGTTCTCTTGCATACTCTTCACTGAGCACTGTTCTTCTTCTCCAGTCAGTCATTTTGGTACACTTATTGTATCAAGTTTCAGCACTGAACATAGCTGGACTCAAAATCAAGCACGGTCAAATACAAAGTTACATAAAATATGGTTCTCTATACTATAAACTAATTAGTTTTATAAAACATAAAGTTTTGGGAGATCAAACCCCAAAAAACAAAAGTGAATCCATAGACTCAAACTCATGTTCATGCAAATCCAGCCAAGAAAATCAAGAACAACAAGTATTAAAGATGAAGGGGTGCTCGGCCCCAACAATATGAGCTAGAAATAAACATGAATTATTAAGAACTAAAAGAATACATAAATTCATGGTTCTTCTCTTGTGCAAGATGTACTTGCCTACGGAGGGAGAGAGAAAACCTAAGAGAGAGAAGTGAAAAGGAAATAATAAGCAACGAGAGAGAGAAATAGGAATATATAGGTTTAGGTTTAAGATGTGGACCGTTGGATCACTCAAACCCATCCAAGCCACACATGCCACCAACCCAACCAAATACACTCTCTCCACAACTCTCGGATTCGGTCTAAACAATAGCCAGACTAGCAAACAATATATGCCAAAGTATGCCAAGGACAACATGCATCAAAGTGCACCGGGAAAGGGGGGTGACATCTCTACCCAGCTTAGAAAATTTTTGTCCTCGGAATTCAAATTCAAGGCTAGCTAGAGATATCAAGACAAGCAAAAAAATAAACTACAATCAATCTACACATACAAACAAATATCAACACAAATAATAAAGCAAAGCAACATAACCTCACATGAGTACTTGCTGATCATGGAATGAAAGATGCAAGGCATACGAAAGAAATATACCTTATGATACGAAGTAAATATACCTTATGAGTCAAATAGGTCCGGGTACCGAGATCGAATATCATTCTCGTGCTCCTACGTCGACTCCCCCAAGGGGTGATGGCCCCAAGCAATACGAACAAGATAGATAGTCCGGTTTTTGAGTACCATCTCTCCCTGATCCAAATGGACACGGGTAGTTCCTCGTAATTTTTTTTTTGAATTTCTGACATAACGCTCGGGGCCCGGCATAACGCTTGGGAATTTATGCATACTACATTGTATGCCTTTGGGCCCACTGTCTCCCAACTCCCACTATTTTATAAATAAAAAGAATAATACGTCCCCATGGCTCGATCCACTGATCTTCTGCCACCCAACCAAGGTCTTATACCTCTCCCCATAACTATAAGAGTCATTCGAGTTCGGTTATTCCTCGTAAGTTAAGTCAGTACCAATGACTAACTCATATTGATCGAGGACATAACTCGGGTCCGGGATATACCTACGAACTGAGACACATGAAGTACATCATGTACTTTACGAAGCGAAGGTGGAAGGGTAAGATGATAAGCAATATCCCCTACCCTTTCGAGAATATCGAACAGTCCCACATATCATGGACTAAGCTTCCCGCGAACCCCGAATCTAATGACTCCATGGGTAGATAAAATTTGCAAAAATATATGGTTGTCGACATAAAACTCTAACGGCCTACGATGCTGATCTGCCCAATGACGCTGGCGATCTTGTGTAACCTGAAGCCGCTTCCTGATCTGCTTAACTACTTCGATCGTTTGTGTGATCATTTCAGGTCCCAACATCTTTCGTTCACTAATGTCATCCCATGCCAAGGGTGATTTACACTTTTTTTCGTACAATGCCTCGAAAGGAGCCATCTGTATGCTGGCCTGATAACTGTTATTGTACGAAAATTCTACTAAGTGAAGATGATCGTCCCAAGTCCCACCAAAGTCTAAGGTACAAGCCCGCAACATATCTTCTAAAGTCTGGATTGTCCTCTCTGATTGCCCATATGTCTGAGGATGATGCGCAGTACTAAATCTCAACTTGGTACCTAAACGCTCGTGTAAGATTTTCTAAAAATAAGATGTAAAGCGAGTATCACGATCTGATACTATACTCGCTGGGACTTCATGCTACCTCACTATATGCCGCTTGTACATCTCTGCTAACTGCTCTGTTGATAGCCTTATTCGGAAGGGAGGAAAATGTGCCACTTTCGTGAGTCAAAATACTATCACCCAAACTGTATCACGTCCAGTAGGGGATCTAGGTAAACCAGTCACAAAGTCCATCATAATGTGCTCCTACTTCCACTCTGAAATTGGCATTGGTTGTAATAATCCTGCTAGTCTTTATTGTTCTACCTTCACTTGCTGACATATGAGACATCCTGAAATAAATTGAGCTATCTCTCTTTTTATTTCGTTCCACCAGAAATATTGCTTGACATCATGGTACATCTTCATGCCTCCGGGATGAATAGAATACCGGGAACTGTGTGCCTCGGTCATCACTTCTTGTCGGATATCTCCACTTGGCACACAAAGACGATTTTCAAATCTGAGTGTTCCGTCTTCGTGAATTATTAATTTCTTCCTAACACCTGACTCACATTCTTCCCTAAGCTTCTGAATTTGGACGTCTTTCGTCTAAGCTGACTTGATCCTCTCTACCAAAGTTGACTGTATTTGAAGAATGACTAACACTCCCGTCTCTTTAGGTAACACTACCTCGATGCCCATCTCTTGAAGATCTTCTAGAATGTGCTTCTGAGTTGTCAAAATGAATATGTTGTCTCTCCTACTTAGAGAATCTGCCATCATATTTGCCTTTCTTGGATGGTACTGAAGTGCTACATCATAATCACCAAATAACTCTAGCCACCTTCTCTGTCTCATGTTCAAGTTCTTTTGAGTGAATATGTACTTCAAAGTCTTATGATATGTAAATATCTTCACCCGATCGCCATATAGGTAATGTCTCCACAACTTGAAAGCAACCACTATTGCTTCTAATTCTAAATCATATATTGGATAATTCTTCTCATAATCTCGAAGCTGCCGAGATGCATAAGCTATCACCCTTCCATGTAGCATCAATACACATCCAAGTCCTTTTCCAGATATATCAAAATTAACTATGAATCCTCCTGATCCTACTGGAAGTGTAAGGATCGGTGCTGATATTAATTTCTTCTTTAATTTCTCGAATGCTGCTTGGCACTCTGTCATTCAAACAAACTATACCTCCTTGCAGGTTAAATGAGTCATCGGTGCTGAAATTTGTACAAAGTCTACCACGAATCTCCAGTAATATCCTGCTAATCCTAAAAAACTTCACACATCTGCTACTGTCTTCGGGATTGGCCAGTTCTCTACTACTTCAACCTTCTTGGGGTCCACTGATACTCCTGCTCCTGAGATGATATACCCTAAGAATGATACATGATCTAACCAAAACTCATACTTACTAAGTTTAGCATATAACTGATGCTCCCTCAGAACTTGCAACACCTTCCGAAGATGTTCTTCATGCTCTTTTTTACTGCTGAAGTAGACAAGAATATCGTTTATGAATACCACTACAAATTAATCTAGGTATGATATGAAGATATGATTAATCAAATCCATAAATATTGCTGGTGCATTAGTCAATCCGAATGGCATAAGAATTCATAATGCCCATATCGAGATCGAAATGCTGTCTTCGGTATATTTTGCTCCCAGACTCTCACTTAATAATAGCCTAATCGAAGGTCTATCTTAGAAAATACTTTTGCTTCACTCAACTGGTCAAACAAATCATTAATCCTAGGCAGTGGATGCTTGTTCTTCACAGTTAAGGCATTCAACTGCCTATAATAGACACACAACCGTGTCGACCCGTCATTCTTCTTTATTAGAAGCACTGGTGCTGACCATGGTGAGCTACTAGCCCGAATAAACTTCTTCGCCTTCATATCTTCCATATGTTGATACAACTGGTTAAGTTCTATTGGTGACATCTGATAGACCTTGTTGGAAACTGGTTCTTCTCCTGGTTTCAACTCTATGCAGAACTCCACTTCTCTTTTTGGGGATAATCTTGGAAGCTCTTCTGAAAATACATCAAGAAATTCTTTAATTATTCTAGGAAACTGATCTTCAACTCCTACTATTGTTGCAATGCCACCTTCATGATGATCCTTCACTGTTTTGTTGAAGATAAAAATTTTCTTGCCTGAGATGTTAAATAATACTCTACCCCTATGGTAATCTATCGTCGCATGACTGTCTCTCAACTATTCCATGCCTAAATAACGTCGAAGTTAGCCATAGGAAACTCGATCAACTTTGTAGGTAATAAATGCCCGTAAACTATGATTGGACACGCTAAACATACTCTGCTGACTCCTACGAGTCCATTACCAGTGAGTATATTCAGCCTCTCTGAAAATGCCTCGAACTTTAATCCAATACGTATCGTTAATCGTGCATATACAAATGAATGAAATATTACTGAATCAAATAACGCTATGGCAGAAAAAGATGTAACAAGAATGTTACATGCCACCATGTTACCTGATGCCAAGGCCTCCTCCAGAGATAAGGTAAGAGCTTGCCCTTGGCCTTGCAGTACTCTTTGTTGCTGCCTCCCTTGAATACGCAGTTGTGGTCTCTGTTGCCCATACTGCTGATTCCTTTGCTGGTCGTACATTTAAGTTTGCGTCGGTAATGGACGCTGAGCCAATAGCTAGATTTCCAGTGATGGTCCTCTGTTCTGAGCTGCTCTTGGTGCTGGTAATGCTAACCGCTGCGCCGGTCCTTCAATCCTCTGCATTATCGAACAATTGACATTCCGATGATCTGGACTACCACATCGTAGGCACAACCCTTGTGCTTTCCTACACATCTTTGGTATGGCCTCCCTTGCCATAATATATATATCTGACTGGGGCTTCCAATCATTATTGTTGCTGCTGCCTCGGCTGATACGGCCGAACTGGTGCTGTTGTTGCTGATGCCACTGGCCTCCTTGGTACTGTGTCGTAAATGCGAATACCAGGAGATGGTGTTGACATCCACTGTGCTTGTCCTCCTCCTACACTTTGTGCATACGACATATTCTGGCCTCCCGTCCTTGATGCTAACTTTTGCATTGTCACTCGTGTCGCCTAGATGTGATCAACACTTCATCAAAAGTCTGGTAGTTATGGCCTTCTACCAATTGCTAAGTATCCAGATGAAGTCCATATTAGAACCTCATCGCCCTCTCTGGTTCTATTGCTACCATCGTTGGAACAAATCTTTTAAGCCTGTAGAACTCCACCGCATAGCCATCCACTGTCCTTCCAGACCGTTTGAGGTTGATAAACCTCTATTGTAGCTCATATTGTGCCACCACTCCAAAATACTTAACCCTGAAATGGGCCCTGAATTTGTCCCATAAAATATGTTGTCTTAATCCAAATTTTTCTGCTGCCTACCAATCTCTAGCAAGGTCATGGAGTTGCAATCGGACCTGACCAACTAGTTCCTCAGTTGGAACCTTTGTCGCTGTCAGTATTGTTTCAATATTCTGCAGCCAAGCGTCTATGGTAATGGCATCCTCCTCGCCATCAAAGTACTTAAGGTTGAGTCAATAAAATCTTATCGATATCCCTGAATCTATTCTAATACTTCTTTTCAAGGCCGTCTGTAATCCTTGATTCAATAAGATATTCTGCTCTTGCTGTTGGAGCTACTGATTTTATTACGTCGCCATTATTTCTCGTATATTTTCCATCAATGTCGATGTATCAAGTGCTACTAGCACTGCTGGTACGACCAGAGGTACTAGAACTTCTGGTATATATTGTTTCTCGTGCTCCTTTACTGGTTCTACCATGATCCCTCCAGGTATAGGTGTTGCCTCTCACTAGGGGCCAGCAGATCCATGCCCTACTGAAACTACTGGTGCTCCGACCACCGAGGCTGGAGAATCCCTAAGGAAGGATACAAGATAAATCAAGAACAAAACAAGAAAGGATCGAGGAATCAATGGTACAGAAGTCAGCTGAATTTTTAGAAGACGAATTCAGGATTTCAAGGAGGAAGGACTCAGCCGACCGCACCTTATAGAATACCAAAGTAACCTACACTATGTTAAGGTTATCTAGAGACAAGGGGGTGCATACTACAATCAAGTCTCCTAGGGTCAAGAACTTATATATATCAATCATTCAAATAAGTATCAATAACATAGAATATTTCAGAATAAGCAGTAAGGCATCCCAAACGCCATATCAGAATATTCTAGAGATCTAGCAATACGAGTTGATTTTCCAGATACACAATTAAAAGTATAAATGATGGTGAGTTATCTGTAGTCTGAATATAATACAATCATGCAGGGAACTAGTGTCCAAATTTTTTGTCTAACTGGTGTCGGTTGGCTAAATGTCCAAAAGAATATAGTTTACAAAAAACGAGCAGTGAAACAAGAAATCCACTCGTAAACCTCAGTAGCCATCCTTCTGGTGCATGCCATTAGTGAGAAAGAAGTAAGCTTGATCCTCAGGTGCTGGCTCTAAACATGGCCATACAAAACCAGTGGGATCAGATCCCAAATAGCAAGTACCACAAAGGAATCACGAAATGAAGAAACAAAACAAGATATATAGCATGAGATATGTGAGCCAACAATCAATGGCATATGTACCATCAATGATATGATACAAGACCCTTTACCAAACAAGGACATGAAGTGATATATCATATCAAGATAGAATACGTCCCATGATTATGGTAAAGATAAAATATTTTGTGTCATAGTTTCAGTCTACAGTCTATCGTATGACAACAGCGCAACCCAACAACCAAACAAGAACATAAGTTGAACTATCATGCCACAACAGTCTGTGTCCCTAATTCCACTCAACAGAAGTCATAATACATAAGCAGAGATACAATACAAGAAATAACATAGCTTCGGTCCATGGATTATGTAACATAACGACGCAACCCAATAACCAAACAAGGACATGGGTTGAATCATCATGCCATGATAGGCCACTTTTCTGGTTAGACACATATTACAAGCAATTTAAATGGCCAATCATATATTACAACTTGATATATGATCTCTGGGTTATCCCAGTAATACAATATATGAGTATCCTTAGATCGTGTCATAATCGAGCAAGGCTGGCTGAACCAATGATATACGAGCAAGAATATATGTAAATGATGCACCAGTTGTCATGCCCCAGTCCCAAAGTACGTAGGACTAGGAATACGTAAATATGTCAGCCATATATATATGACAACTCCAATATATGAAAACCATAACACATACGTACGATGTATTACTCTAATATCACTAAGAAATAGAACTATATCTCAATCCACAAGAACAAATAATTTCAAGAATGAGCTACATGTGCTAAAGTCGGCCGTCCAGTAACACACAAGCTCGAATAGACTCAAGAAAGAAATATGAGTCTATAAAAACTAGGCTACATCAGCAGATGAATCAACAATATGAATAAATAACTATAACTCTGGTAGAAATAGTATAAGTACCTGGTACCAATACCCGTAAAATAAAGCAACACCCATCAGCAACTCCAGGCAGGCTCCATAAAAGTCTATGATACAAAACTGGCAAGGGACCAGGTCCTTAGAGGGACATAACAAGATACATAAAAGCATGCCAATAATGTACTGAAAGTAAACATCCAACATGGTCGCCTATCCAGTCTGTGTGATATGTAATTGAAGAACAACTTTTCTGTGTATGGACTATCTGGCTGAAATAATGGGATGGTTATAGATCTCTCGGAGATCCAGGGACCACGTGCATAACTTCACGGATGTTAGAGGCGGCCTGCAAATAATATAGTAGTCATCTCACCACGCATCTCCGACGGAGCGTGCGGGTTACAAAAAAGGAAAGTGTAAAGGAGTCATATATGCTTACTCAATTTTCTCCCCACCCCATGCTTTATATATGTTGTATCCACAACACGTTTCAGCTACTACGCCGAGGCAGAGTGCAAGTATCTGCATCATAACTTTGGTTCATAGCCTATCGTTAGTACAATAGCCCAACCCTACAACAAAAAAGGACAAGGATTGGACTACCATACCACAATAGTCTATATTCCTGGACTACTAATAACTGCTAAGTCTTCTAACATGCATCACTATTAGCAGTTATACCCTATCCGTCGCACAACCTATATGTATAGGTGGCTAATTGAATACGCAAGTCTGTATCCTACATGAGAGTCAAAACCCGTATAAGAAATATTTCATGGCTAATAAAACATAATAATGCCTCAACTCATGGGGTGATCTCGTAAAACTAGGTCGACATGCATGTAGAAGCATGAAAAATATGCTGAGAAATCATACGTGTAAAACCCAACATGCACTGGGTAGCGTAAAATATGACTTCAGAGCCATGGGCGTACAACAGAGCTTCAACGCTGTTCAGCGTAAAATAGAGCTCCAGAACAAGCCGTGTAATACAGTATTTCCAGACTATTTTGGCGTAAAAAGGTTGCTATATCGCCACTTTGGCCTAAAACCTATCTGCTTTTAATGCAGCGGGAAGTTGTACGAGAAACTCTTCGTATTTCTCGAATGAACCTGTCAGACGAAGCAGTGAACCTGACTCCTGACAAAGAGTACTGCACGACGATCGAGAGGACGACTGTAATGATGATTCTGCACAGAGCCCCAGACTGTCATTTAGTAACATAATCCTTGATATAAGACGTCGTTTACGCATTCAAGGAACACGCTGCCTATTTTACACAGGCAGACATGAGCTTTTGTGCTCAAGATGAGACAAAACCAACTGCAACGTCAAAAACTGCTCTTCGTACAGAACTCGAGGCACGTCTCTGCAGTTAATACGCGAGATGGGGGCAGATCTCTGCATTTAATGCACGAGATTTGGTTCTACTTTTAATGACTGAGTGAGCTATAATTAGGGCTAATACGTCCACATCACCACCCCTGCACATTACGCCATCAGGCTATTTTCAGCTATAGGAGTACGCCGTATGCTATCTCCTCGAAATACGCCGACCTGGCTATTTTTAATTATAGGAGTACGACGTATGCTATCTCCTCGAAATACGCCAACTCAGGCTATATTTGCAAAGATGCGTGATAAGGCTATTTGGCCCAGAATACGCTCAAGACCTCAGTCAAGGAAGGATAATCGGCTATCTTTACGCTGGCTACCTATCCATGCAGCATCAAGATTTACGCAGAACTTGGCTTCTACGCCTATAAGACAGCTATTTGGCTTCTACGCCAACAAAATAGTTATTTGGCTTTTACGCCAACGAGACAGTTATTTGGCTTTTATGCCAACCTTCTCTACGCGAGGGGCAGTTACCTACGTGGCTTGCATGCCGTGATCTTCTATATACGATTATACGCATTCCCTCATAATGGGACACGTGTCACACGCTGATTCAGGAGATCATTCATACGTGGGTAGCAGTTATTATAACCGCCGCGTGAAAGGTGCAGCTCTCTCCGCTGTTCGGTTTCTACGCCGACTGTGACCAAACCCTATAAAGAGAGAACTCCGGCCACGGAGGTCAAAGGTCAGAAAATTGGAGAATTAAGGTCGAAATCCAGGGTCAAGGATTTTTCAAGAAAAGAGAGTGTATCCAGAGAGTGTTGGTTGACTACTTTGACAACGAGATTTCAATCCCTCCTGCAGCCTTTGAAGCTTCTTTTTCATCTTCTACAGCACTTCTTCGTCATTGTGTGGTCCAAGGGACAAAGTGATCGAACGCAGATCAGACTCCTATAGCAATATTTCCCCAGAATCAAACTTTTGTACTTAACATCCTCGTATAGGATTAATTATACTTCTTTTTCTTGTTTGTAAACCAAAGAAAGGGTTTCGTATAAACCTAGTTTCATTTCTTTCGTTTATCATCAAACATAAGATGGCGACTCTGCTGGGGATAACTTTCTCTTCTGATGAGAAAGCCATTGCTCAACACGATGTTGTATCCATCGGAGCAACGAAGAAGACTCTGGTCGTCCAATTCGACCAATCTGCTTATGAAGACATGCTTTGCGCAGGGGGTGGCTCTCGTTCCCTCTCTATCTAGGACAATATGAAGCTGCATAAAGTATGGATGCCCCGGACATCCTCTACCCTTCCTGCAGACTCTCTCTCTCCGACCAACAAGGTTGTAACATCGCAACCTCCGCGCCCCGTGCGTAAAACTTTGTCTCCCGTCTGTGACATGGCAGACAAAGCTTCTGGCAATGCCTTTGCGCCAATCTAGAAGTCTACTCCGCGCCCCGCGCATAAAACTTTGTCTCCCATCTGTGATGTGGCAGACAAAGCTTCTGACAATGCCTTAGCGCCAACTCAGAAGTCTACACCGCGCCCCGCGCATAAAAATACATCCCCCGCCTATAAGGAGGCAGATGATCCCAGCAATCATCGCAAGGAAAAACAAGTGGCGGATTTCCTAACATCTCGGCATTTACGCCATCAACAGAAGAATTTGCCCACTCTTCAGATTACGCGGAGTGTTGACGGCCAGTTGAAAACTTCATCAGCTTTACGCCAACCTGTGCAAAGTTCCAGATTATGCCAGGACAAGCCCCTCAGCGTAAAGGAGATCCGGTTTATGGGAAGATACGCTCCTCATGGATCATGTGCTAATCACATGGCTGAACTGCTGTGTTCATATGCAGGGAAAGGGTTAGGGTTCCCAATCTCCATGTCCCTACTGATGTAAAAAGGCGGAATAAGCCTTCTTCTTCTTCTGGTCATCTCCCTGATTGCGTTATTTCTTGATCCAAAAATGCAAAGACAAGGGTCAAAATCAAGATGCATAGTCCCTAACTACCAAGCTTGGGGAGATCATGTGGGATGTAGCGCCAACATCTAATGTCGTCATAACAGATGGACCATATGAAGAATCTGTCTTCATTATTCTACCTACTCACAACGACCATCATCCAATAGTCTTCGGTCGAATATGGAATAGACTGATTGTACAAGAAGATTCTCACGAGTTTGATGCTGGGAGAATGCAAATCCATAGATATAGCCCACAGGCTTTAAAGATTATACAAAGCATGGGTTATGATTTGAAGTTGAAACAAGGTCTCAACTATAGAAAAGACAGACGAACACCGTTGCATGGTAATCCTTACTGTCAACGAACTCATTTTGGGTTAGGATATAGCGCATCTCTTACAAACTCCAAACCTCCAGAGTCTGATCCTGCAATAGTAGAGGCAGGTCTTTCTAAATCAACTTCTGTGGACAAAGGAGAACCAGACAACGACATGTTTGGGGGTAATCTCCCTCGATAAAACAGGGCAGCATCCAAAGCTGGGGGTAGAATTCCCTCTGAGTCCGAAGATGATGCGACGATGACCATCTTCCCGGAAGATCGTAAAATGCAGGCATCGAGAACCCGAAAGCCGAAGGGGACTTTCTCCTTCAATGAGGATAACGTCATTGAAATCTTCAATATATTGATGAAGGAAAACAAACTCTGACTACCCAACATCAGATATCCTGAAAGGGCTGCCAAGGTCGATCACCCAGAATATTGTCTCTTTTATCGGTACATTCATCACCCTACAATGGCGTGCTACGTACTGAAAAGGAGAATCTAGGAGTTGATCGACGCCAAAGTCATCACTTTACAAACAAGATGACGGTCACAGCAAATTGATCTCGCTCCAACATGTCAATTTGCCCCTCGGGAAGCATGGATGATGAGTCCCTAAAATCTCTCTAGAGGAACAACCTTCAGCTGAATTTTGCCACGTTCAAGTGACCTCTGAGCAAAACCTTCCAGCTTGTGGCTATTGATTAGTTTATGTCAATATTACCTCTGAACTACGTCTCGCCACTTTCTTCGGCAGGGTAAGTCTATCACCATAAAAATGGTCATATTACCTCTGTCATGTTTTTCTTTATTACCACAAAGACCTATCTTACCATGTCCACATTACCTCTGAGTAAGATATTTTCAGAACTTACAACGTCCATATTACCTCTGAGTAAAGTTTTTCTCTTCGACTTTCTACTATCACGTTCGCATAACCCCTGGTAGTACTAAGATATTTCAGCTTATTACCTGTACTTAAGGTACGCTATAGGTAATAAGTCCACCACCTGGATGTACGAATCAAACCTTTGGTTTCCTCATCCCCAGCAAGTGTTTATGTGCAGCATTTTCTTCTTTGATTTTTATAAAAAGCCATCATCCGTGTCCAAGAGTCTCGAATACGCAATGGATGATGGATCCTCAAAATTTCCCCAGCGAAGCAATCCTTAGGTCTACTCGCACACTCCCGCAGTGACCATTCACAACCAATCTCACTAGACGCTAGCTATGTTCATACTACCTCTAAGCTATCGTTTCATCAATCTTTCAGCAGAATGATCTCTCGATCTGTCTTCTGGATCAGATAGACCACATTCTCAAGAAATTTTCCCAACATTAGTTCACGTCCATATTACCTCTGAACTGTTGTCATAATTTTCTCCGGCTGAGTTTGTCATGTCCATATTACCTCTGAGCATACCTTCCGAATTCGGCCATCGATATCACGTCCATATTACCTCTGATATTGGTCATCATTTCAACTTAACACTCGTACTTAACTCTAAGTACGCTAGTGGTGTTGAGTCCACAAAAACTGCCATGTCCATATTACCTCTGAGCGGATATATATCTCCATCCCCAATGGAGTCACAACTCAAAAGTTTGTCATGTTCATATTACCTCTGAACAAACTTTCCGAGTTTTTGACTATCGATTATCATGTCCATATTACCTCTGATATCTGTTGTCATCTCAACTTAGCATCCGTACTTAAACCCTAAGTACGCCAGTGGTGTCAAGTCCACAAAAAACTGCCATGTCCATATTACCTCTGGCAGGGCTTGTCTTAAGCTTATTACTTGTACTCTTGTGCGCAAGAAGTAATAAGTCCAATAAAAACGAATGGTTCATGTCCATATTACCTCTGAACTGTCCTCATTTTCTCTAGTGAAGAAAGAGTCAGTCTCTGCTCACACCCTCAGAGTCATATTTTACAAGCATCTTGTCTCAAACCTATTACTTGCACAAACGTGCGCAAAAAGTAGTGGGTGCACAAAAATTCCCCAGCAGGATGTCTTTATTAACCAGGGGCGTGTTTCTAACTTATTATTTGCACTCAAAGTGCGCAACAAATAATAGGTCCACCAAAGATCCCCCAGTGGGATGTCCTCGACAAATACGGTATTGTACTACGTCCATACTACCTCTATTGCACCACAAACAATCATAAAGAAATGGGAGGGCCCTTATATGATTTCAAATGGCGCTTGCATCTTAGCCAAGCCTAATGAAAATTGGTATTTGCTCCTATCAACGGCAAATTCCTGAAGAAGTACTACGCTTAATCTCCCTTGTTTAAACGGAGTATGATGAAGATCTCCTTCTGGCAACACTACATACAAAGGTTAGATGGATCATATTCTATCAGGTTTATGTGGCCTCCGAATAGAAATCCTTAACTAATTTGTAAACCTATCATGTTCATATTACCTTTGATAGTGTTTAGTACACAAAATTAGTTGGATTATATTCTTTCAGGTTCATGTTAACTCTGAATATATTTACATTCAGCAAAACCTTAACGAAAGTATATCATGTTCATGATATCTCTGATATCACTTTCACCCTAACCTATCAATTATATTCTAAAATGATGGGTCCACAAAGTCAGAAAATGTATCTTTATTTATCTCTGAGAAATTACAAAAGAAGCAAAAAGTACATCATTGGGGAGGAGCAGTCAAATCACGAATCTGCTGCGCCAGAGCGGCCATCCTCTCATTCCTGGAGTCTAAGACGTTAGTGCAAGCTTGCTCTAGTCGTGCCTCATCATCGCTCAGGAGGGATAGTTCAGACCGAGCATGAACAAAACCGGCACGGACGACACCCATATGTACCAAGTTCTGCTGAGCTGTATTCATTCGGCCCTTCAAAACATCTACAGCTGCCGATGAAGTGAGAGCCCACTCCTTTGCTAGAGCGAGCTTAGCTTCCAATTGCGGACCCTCGCTTCATTTTCCTCATGTTCGGCCTCGCACTTGGTCAACTGAGGAATAACTTTCTCCAAGACGGCCTGCTCTGCATCCATCTCTCGCTGTTGTGTCTGGAGGGATTTGTTTAAACATTCCATCTGTTCAGCAAGCCTCAAAGTCAAGGAGTCGTACTCGGCCTAAATCATGTTGTCAACGTTCCTCGAGATAGCTGTAAATATTCGTTAATGGGTTGTTCTAAACCATTAACTATTTGCTCTAACGCATTAGCTCTTTCAGCGTCATTGAAATTTCTAATCTACGCTATGGTGAGATTGGAGGACATCTTCAGAGCATCAAAGCCCAGATTCTTCTCCAGCACCATGGATATCAACGATTTTAAAGTGACATAGAATATGCTAGTATATTGTTCAACTAGCATGGTAAAATACGAATGGACGCTGGGAGTGGCCGCGATATCAGTAAAACCCCTTTATGGAACGTTGGCAGAGGATGTTGCTTGTTGCTTTCGTGCTTTGAGTTGGTTTTGCGATATCAACAAGCGACATCGAACACAAGACGGTATCGTTCGATCGAGATAGATTGAATTAAGAACTCGTCCTCGTTATGGATTTGTTTCTTCGGAATCGATTCCCATATTCAGTGGACCGTGCCCCCGGGATCGACTTAGCGGCAGAGTCAGGAGGGACCTCTCCGCTGCTATCTTTTATTGCCTCGGTTTTCGATGTCGCTTGTTGCTTTCGTGCTTTGAGTTGGTTTTGGGATTTGCTTGTTTTTCTTGAACGGTTTCGATGGTTTTCATTGTTTTCGTTCATTGAACTGCACTTCAATTCCGTGATTGGAAAAGTGGAAGAGGTATTGATCGAGCTGTTCGTAATGCAGGTGAACGAGCAGTAGGCGGCTTGCGAGCGGAGTCTTGAAGCGCCTCTTTCCTTCTTTCTTCCAAAAATCTAAGTGAGTGGCTACCATCCCGATTAGCTAGCCTGCTTCCAAGCTTCACACCCTAAAAGTTTGAACTATTCCTTGCCCCGATCAAACGATACCAAGTAATAACTAAAAGAAACCAAGATAAAAGAGAATAGACTTGGTACATTATGCTTGTCATTAAACTTCATGAACGGATACTTGATTACATGCTTGTTCGTTTGGATATGTTCTATAAATTATGCTAAGTATGGAACCATCTTATATGCGCATAATTGTTCAGGGAGGCTATGCAAAATAAATCATGCATTACTGCTTGTCGTGTACTAGTGTTTCCTTAACTGCATGAATTGTTAACTAAATAATCATGTTCGATCATGGACAACTTGTGCACAAGGGTATAAGTTCTGCGGACGGTCGCTGGGGCACTGGCACCGATCCGATCCGGGCGGAACTTCGTGTGTAGTCATCGTGTGCGGACTGGATGACTTGCAACGCATCGTGTGTTTATCGTGTATTCATTGAGAGCTCTCGTTGCATGCTATCCTAGTCCATGACTAGTCCATTATGGCTACCAAGCCAGTGATCACCTGTGGCATAGTCATCGTGTGCGGACTGGACGGCTTGCAACGCATCGTGTGTTCTCGTTGCATCCTATCCTTGTCCATGACTATATCCACCATGTATATTTAAACCTGTTGCAAACTAACTTGTGTCTTCGTGACAGGGAAGGCAAGGTAAGTATTGTGCAGGTAGTTCAGACGGGCAGGTAAAATCCACCGAACGGTGGCTAGTTCATTTCAGTAAATTCTATATGCTGCTTACTTGTAAATGAACTAAGGCAAGATAGAAACCCACAAATATGCATGCTTCATTAAAACAGCGTGTTGATTGGTAAAGTAAGGTTAGCTCGCCTTCACCAGTATGTTTCGACATGCTGACCCTCGTTGAAACAGGTTCTCCGCACCAAGGCGAACCGAGCGAGGAGCCGAAGTCGTCTTCCCGATCCAGTCCAGCTGTTGGCGCATCCTGACCGCGCCGCATTTTGAAGTAATTGAACCAGGAGGTTGCAACTCTTCATACACAAATGCAGCTCCGTGGCAAATCCGTCCTCCAGCCTGGAGGTCGATACATTTTGAGTTTATAAAGGGATGTAATTTACAGGACTGCTATCTCATTTTGAGTCAACACTTTTGTAAGCCCGTGCGGCAAATTAGCTGACTCGTTCAGGAGTTTGTAATAGATTTTCATTATCAATAAAGAGAACTTTTCCATGTTTCAAATCTGTGTTCAATTTATCTGCGTACTCTGAATATGTGCTTGTCATGCAAATCATTAAAGCCTTGTGCGGGAGCAACCCCAGGCCCGCACGGCGATCACGACTCAGGGGACGCTCCAATTGATTCTACGGAATTGGGTCGTGACATAGTGGTATCAGAGCACAGATTCAAGTTCCTTAGACTCGTGCTGGAAAAGTTCCTTTAACGATCAAATTCCTGTGCGAACTCTTGAACTCGCTAGGCCAAAATGAGATACATTCATGCAATAAGTCCGTAATACATTATGATTCTAATGTAATTTACCTTCTTTTGAAGGAATGGTACCAGCGTAATCTGCAGCGCAAGCACCGAACGAAACACAAGAAAGTAGTTCGGGCACTTCGGGAAGCTCTCGGAGCCAACGGGGCATGTCTCAAGTCGACCCGCTTGAGCGGGTAATGAAAATGCTAGAAGAGCAACGACAAAGGGACGATGCTCGCCAGGCCCGGTTAGAAAGCAATCTAGAGACCCGATTCTCAGTCCAACAGAAGCAGGTAGATGCCATGCAACAGATCGTTCAGACTTTGGCTGCCAACCATTCCACCGCAACAACAACGACTCTGGTGGAACAGCCCGTGCTTGAAGTAGAGACGCCACAAATTCCAAGGGTGAGGGACGTGATTGCCTTCGACTTTGGCCACTTCAAGAAAGTTTGCAACACCCCATTCAACTGGACTGAGGAACCCATAGTGGCTTTAGATTGGCTGGCAGAGCTAGAAGACCACTTTGATCTGCTTGTGGTCCCCGAAGAGAAGCGCGTCGCCTGCGCGCAACTACAGCTCCGCCTCAACGCACACGATTGGTGGAACGTCCATCGACGATCTCTCCAATTTGATCACGGAGAGGAGGCGATCTCGTGGACGACCTTTCGTGCCGCGTTTGAAGAGGAGTTTATACCTCCTTCAGTACAACGTCGAATGGAAAACGAGTTCGTGCAGCTGAGGCAGGGCAGTATGACAGTTAAACAATATTCTGCCGAATTCAACCGACTCTCCAAATTCGCTAGGGCCTATTTACCTGATGCAGCGAGTCGGGCTAGAAGGTTTGAAGGTGGTTTGCGCCCTGCCATCCATTCACACGTGGTCAATAATCAGTATGGAACAATACGTGAAGTCATGAATCATGCCCTGTCACTAGAACCGCAGTATCCTCACGTTTCCACCGGCGCTATGCATACCTACAATCACAAACGCCAAGGCAACGATAGAGGAAACACCGCTGCAAAGCGCCCTAACCACGGCGGTCCTCGAAGAGGAAATCAGGATTGGTGTAACTTCTGTAAGAGATCAGGGCACACCATCAACCAATGTCGTAAGAGACTTGGGTTATGTCTCGCTTGTGGCGATCCAGGCCATGTTATTAGTTCCTGTCCAAACCTTCCTGATCATCGTCCCCGACGAGATAATCCCTAACGGTAAGCCCTATTCCTAAGTTTCGGGACGAAACTTCCAATTGGTTGGGTAGGATGTAGCGCCCCGTTCTCCCGGTGCGGAGAGCGCGACTAAGAAACACAAGACGGTATCGTTCGATCGGGATAGATTGAATTAAGAACTCGTCCTCGTTATGGATTTGTTTCTTCGGAATCGATTCCCATATTCAGTGGACCGTGCCCCCGGGATCGACTTAGCGGCAGAGTCAGGAGGGACCTCTCCGCTGCTATCTTTTATTGCCTCGGTTTTCGATATCGCTTGTTGCTTTCGTGCTTTGAGTTGGTTTTGGGATTTGCTTGTTTTCCTTGAACGGTTTCGATGGTTTTCATTGTTTTCGTTCATTGAACTGCACTTCAATTCCGAGATTGGAAAAGTGGAAGAGGTATTGATCGAGTTGTTCGTAATGCAGGTGAACGAGCAGTAGGCGGCTTGCGAGCGGAGTCTTGAAGCGCCTCTTTCCTTCTTCCTTCCAAAAATCTAAGTGAGTGGCTACCATCCCGATTAGCTAGCCTGCTTCCAAGCTTCACACCCTAAAAGTTTGAACTATTCCTTGCCCCGATCAAACGATACCAAGTAATAACTAAAAGAAACCAAGATAAAAGAGAATAGACTTGGTACATTATGCTTGTCATTAAACTTCATGAACGGATACTTGATTACATGCTTGTTCGTTTGGATATATTCTATAAATTATGCTAAGTATGGAACCATCTTATATGCGCATAATTGTTCAGGGAGGCTATGCAAAATAAATCATGCATTACTGCTTGTCGTGTACTAGTGTTGCCTTAACTGCATGAATTGTTAACTAAATAATCGTGTTCGATCATGGACAACTTGTGCACAAGGGTATAAGTTCTGCGGACGGTCGCTGGGGCACTGGCACCGATCCGATCCGGGCGGAACTTCGTGTGTAGTCATCGTGTGCGGACTGGATGACTTGCAACGCATCGTGTGTTTATCGTGTATTCATTGAGAGCTCTCGTTGCATGCTATCCTAGTCCATGACTAGTCCATTATGGCTACCAAGCCAGTGATCACCTGTGGCATAGTCATCGTGTGCGGACTGGACGGCTTGCAACGCATCGTGTGTTCTCGTTGTATCCTATCCTTGTCCATGACTATATCCACCATGTATATTTAAACCTGTTGCAAACTAACTTGTGTCTTCGTGACAGGGAAGGCAAGGTAAGTATTGTGCAGGTAGTTCAGACGGGCAGGTAAAATCCACCGAACGGTGGCTAGTTCATTTCAGTAAATTCTATATGCTGCTTACTTGTAAATAAACTAAGGCAAGATAGAAACCCACAAATATGCATGCTTCATTAAAACAACGTGTTGATTGGTAAAGTCAGGTTAGCTCGCCTTCACCAGTATGTTTCGACATGCTGACCCTCGTTGAAACAGGTTCTCCGCACCAAGGCGAACCGAGCGAGGAGCCGAAGTCGTCTTCCCGATCCAGTCCAGCTGTTGGCGCATCCTGACCGCGCCGCATTTTGAAGTACTTGAACCAGGAGCTTGCAACTCTTCATACACAAATGCAGCTCCGTGGCAAAGCCGTCCTCCAGCCTGGAGGTCTATACATTTTGAGTTTATAAAGGGATGTAATGTACAGGACTGCTATCTCATTTTGAGTCAACACTTTTGTAAGCCCGTGCGGCAAATTAGCTGACTCGTTCAGGAGTTTGTAATAGATGTTCATTATCAATAAAGAGAACTTTTTCATGTTTCAAATCTGTGTTCAATTTATCTGCGTACTCTGAATATGTGCTTGTCATGCAAATCATTAAAGCCTTGTGCGGGAGCAACCCCAGGCCCGCACGGCGATCACGACTCGGGGGACGCTCCAATTGATTCTACGGAATTGGGTCGTGACACATACACACGCATATACACTTGTACATGGATCTGGCACCTATCCCTATTGCTGTTGTTATACTTTCCCTTATCAGAGTTGATACTAAGTATTCGTCTCCCCCCAGGTATACACTAATATTTGTTCAGATGTTGTATAAAAACTCAACATCAAAACCCAAACTCCAACCCTTATCACAGAATTCTCCATATACCTGACCAACTGTTCCAACCCAAAACCTGATACACTCACCAAAAACCCCCTATACAGATACCTATACTATCTAATGATACCTACTGATACTCTAATTCTACAGTGAACCACAATGTGGACTGCAGATATCTCATTGATATTGTTGCCTGCTCTAACAGTGTACTGATACTCCCTGTATCAGTTCCACTCTCCAAGTCGAGCACCTATCCTTACAAGCTTCCTCAACCTTCACACACACTCCCCTCATCACATCACTAAACCAAATTTTCCCCTCTCCAAAACTTGTGCACTCAAGTGCCAGGTCTGCAATACACAGTAACTTCAAACACCACATTGGTGCATGAGCACACTAGCACACCCGACTGTGTATGCCCCCTGTGTATGAACTCGATACTTAATCCCACACACACCCAGTCACTATACTAACAACAAGTATCCAGTACTTTCTCGAGCAGTGCTCACTCCCAAGTGCATCTACCCACACTCACTACCATATGCACAAACACTCACAAAAAAATAGTCCAACACAATCCTATACACTATGACACAGTGTCACAGATACTGAAAACTCCTCACAAAACTGCACTAAAGTTCCACCCTCCCTCGTGTTTCCTAATACACATGATCCAACACAAATAACACAATAGCATGTTCACCCACACTAACTTTCAAGTAACCCCAATGTATATGCATACAAAGGTTACACATCCAACATCAAAAAACTTAAACCCCAGACACGAGCCCACAGTTACCGCAACTAGCCAGACTTAACACACATGGGTATACTCACTGATACGCCTTGTATCAGTGATAATCGACCTCTGATACTATGCACAGGACCTTCACTTCGAGGAAAACTGCTGCACAAACAAGTGTATCTGCACTTGTGGGCAAGCCAACTGCTACTGTGAAGTGCACATCCCCCTCTTCAATGCTACTCACTGCAGTTTCCCACAGTACACTCAGTGTACACAGTACCCGAGTGCCCTCCCTGCTCACATACCTATGTATCTATACTTATACACTATTATATATATGAACTATATATATATATATATGAACAATACATTCTAAATAAATACACCTCTACTAGTCAATTCATCATACACTTTGAGTGCACCAAGGTGATATTCTATGATACACCAGCAATCTTCATGACAAAACCCCCAATACTCTATTAAATTTATAAATATATATTAAATATTTATATTTGTAACTATTAAAATTAGTTATAATAAGGAATAGAGAAAATACACCCATTATCACAAATCCCATAAACTATGAACACAACCTCATGAAGAAAATACTATAGAACCAATAGGGACTCACTCTCTGTAAACCTTCTCAACCAATTTAGGGATTAATTGTATTTTTTAATTAGAGACTAGGGATAAACAGATATAATTGAAATTATGTGAGATAATTTTAGGTACCCTCTGACCGTAGTGCAACCTTAGCTATACAATGTGAATTAACTTTTCCTTGCGCAGTTAATTATTAAGTTAGTTAATTTATTTATGGCTAATTCTACCTCAACTGGACCTGACCGAACCATATCCTTGAACCCTGGCCGGCCCAAACCCCGAGGCCAACCCCGAAGTCCATCCCCTATATAAATACATAACTTTCTTCATGTAAACCCTAAACCAACAAAACTCTCACAAACCCTAACCCTAGCCGAATACTCTCTCCCCTTGCAACCAAGCCATCACCGCTACCACCGCCGCTTGACAGCGCCGGCGCCACCCCCCTTCGACTGGCCGAGACCCGACTGCTCCCATCATCACCGCCCCCTTCAACCGAGACCCGACTGCCCCCATCACCGCCCCCTTCAACCGAGCCCGACTGCTCCCATCGCCGCCACCGCTTCAACCGAGACCCGACTGCTTCCATCGCCGCCACCCCTTCAACTGAGACCCGACCGCTCCCATCACTCCAGCCCTCCTCGACCGACCGACACAGCCGCCCCTGTCGCACGACGAGCCGCCACATGCCAACCCGACCCCCGCAGCGCTGCAGCCATTGCTGCCGCTGCCACGCCTGCTGCAGTGACGCCACCGCCGCTGCCACCTTGCTGGAGCTGCCCTTCCGCCGGAGTATGCCCCCTCGATGAGAGTAGGCCCTGTCCGAGCAAGCCACGTAGAGGTAACCACGTAAAACCCCCGCTTCTTCATGTTAATGTCGTAGCGTCGTATCGTCGTGTCGAGAAATTTTGATATCGGACACAACCCTAATTATATGCATATTGGATTAATGAATAATAAGATTTAGAAATTGTGTATTTACTAGCAAACCCCTTAATCATGAGACATAACACCGAGGACTAGCATTTCACCCTAATACCTGTGCATAAACCACGTACAAATGAACATAGAAACCAAGGAGCATGTGTTTACACAGAACAGAGATCGTGGTCAAACCGTAACTTGAAATTATTGTCTCAAGGCCAGGATGATCGAGCAAAGAATACGTGTGCACCTTAGCTACGCGCACATGTGACGCTGTATTCGAACAGACGTGAACTTGCGATAATATTCAAACATCGTATTGTAGTCGTGTACATTTAATGTTTAGCGTCTGATATAAGATTGTTATATTATATTTGTGTTTAGGACCTTTGGATCAGCCAGGAGACACTGCAGCAATCGGCTTCTGGCATTCACAGCTTCAGGACCCAGGCAAGATACCTTGCCATATTTACTGTCTGATTTAAATTATGCATATGTTGTATTGTATTCTTGTTGCTTTTACTTATACAACTGTGCGCGTCCGAGATTGTTCGGGTGCAATCGACGGATACGTCGATGATTTGTATACTGGGCCGAGTACTTAGCAGACTCACCCCATTGGACGATACCCTGTTATCGTCTGAGACCTGACACCTTACACGTTCACTGAGATATATTTATATTGGGATACGGGTTTGCGTACTCGACTGGCTATCGGTACGTGTAACCTACATCACGGTTAGTACGTAGTTTAGGTTATATTTTATTGGTAGAGACTTGGCATATAGATACGTGGTATGCACGTCGAGTATTCGACTTACGTATCTACATTGGGCAGGGAGGACATTAGTAGGTGTATGGGATACACCCATTGGAGTCTGTAGTATCCAGAGGAGCCACGGATCCAATGACTCCCTTTATACTGCTGCCACGTTCTTTGGAGCAATATGGACGATATACTGTACTGCTGCCACGTTCTTCGGAGTGATATGGATGATATACTGCACTGCTGCCACGCTCTTCGGGGTGTTGGACGTTATACCTACGCCTACCCATAAGTACCAAAGTTGTCCTCACATTGCATTCACTTAGATGGTTAGCACACCCTTATTGTATTTATTTTATTCAGTATTTATATATGGCATGCTTGTATGTATCTTGTTACGTCCCTCTGAGGACCTGGTACCTTTCCAGATTTGGATGAGGCTTACTACCCTACAGTATACGGCCCAGGACAGGAGATGAGATTCGCTACTGCAGAGGAGTTAGAGGTTCTACCTTCGGAGTTCCCGTGATCACTTGTAGGCCTTCTGCCTAGGATTGGGAGCATCATTATCTAGTCAGCTAATGCCTTAGTCTTTATCTTTTATCATTCATTTTAGCACTTTCTTTCGTCATAGTAGTGGGTTTGTTCCCACCAGACATTATTGGTTGTACTATGATATCTTGAGACTGGTGTTTATCTTCCAGCAGTTTATTATTATTCTTGCAGTTTACATTGTGGATAAGATTAGTTACCTGTTGATCCATTGTTATGGAACATGTTAGTATTTTAGGACATCATAGCACTCTTCGTTAGGATCCATTAAATTGGGATATCCTCGGAGACATGACAGCTGGCTATTGCCACGTGGCCTAGTTCCATGTATTTTGGGACTGGGGCGTGACATGGTTTTAGTGGTGGCCCATGCAGGTCTCGACTTTTTCGCTTGTGGTATGGTAACGTACCTAACGAGCCTACAATAGGATAGAAGTTACTAGGTATCATCCACTTTTTGATTCGCCTTTGAACTTCCTTCATACTGCTTCTAAATATTTGCATCCTGTTTGTTGTTTTCGTACTCTTTTAATGAAGTCCTATCTCTTGCAGCAAGATGAATTTGTGTAGTGGACGAGGAGCACCCAGTGCCGCAGTACCAGATAACACCACCCAAAGAGAGGAGGTACCCCAAGGGCATCCCCCTCTGCAGACCCCACTGATATATTAGCACGAGACATCGCAGGGCGATCCTACGCCGCAGCCCGAGGGACAGACTTCCCAGACATTCTCCATGCAACATTGTGAGGGCCAGACTTCAGGAGCTACGTCGATGCCGCAGACTTAGAGGCCGACATCTGAGAAGACGCCTACTGCCCAGCCAGAGATTCCACTACCACCACCTCCACCTTATCCACCCCAGATGCCACAGCTAGATGGCCAGCCATAGATGCTTCAGTTCTTCCAGGCAATGATGCAAGCACAGTGGCAGCAGATAGAGACATTGAGACAGAGTCTGGTGATAGTACTAGAGAGGACACCTGTCCCAGCAATCGTACCAGCACCTCCACCAGCCCAGACAGGTGGCACTGTTAGATGGTTCCGACAGATGGGACCAGATACTTTCTCAGGAAATGAGACTGTAGAATAGATCTCCGATTGGGTCGCCAACACGGATATGTTACTAGAGGCTTCACAACTGCATCCAGACCTTTGGATGACCGTAGTGAGGGCCCAACTAAAAGGCAACGCCCATCACTGGTGGGATTCCATTGAGCACAGTGTAGGCAAGAACCAGACTTGGAAACAATTCCTAGAATACTTCCATGCAAAGTATTTCCCAGCTACAGTCAGAAATGCCCTGTACTTCCAGTTCCTACATCTAGAGCAGGGGAATATGACTGTTGATGCATATGACGCGGAGTTCAACCGCCTTAGCAGATTTGGTGCCCTCCTGATACCCAATGATCTCGAGAAAGCTCAGAGATTCCATCACAGCCTCAATTTCGAGCTACAGAGGTATACCACTACACAGGCGAGGATTTCTTATGAAGAGGTTCTTGTGGAGGCGAGAATCCAGGAGGCCATCGTCAGAGGAGCTAGACGTTCCAGTACGACTATACCAGCCAGAGCACAGCCCGGAGCAGGAGGACCGATCCGACGTCCCGGGGCACAGACACAGCAGAGGACAATGCCATACCAGCAAAAGGAGCTTCCGACTTGCTACCACTGTGGTAAGAGAGGACATTACGAGAAGGACTGTAGAAAAAGACTGAGGACATGTCTGATTTGTGGGTCAGACCAGCACCAAGTTTGAGACTGCCCACAACGCAGAGAGAGCACCGCCGGCCGGACAGAGGCCAACAGCACCAGTTCTGAGGATACTACCACCGCTAGGAGGTCAACGACCACCAGCACTTGGAGGATTTCAGAGGGGACCACCCTTGGCCCCATAAGAGGCACAGTTTGACCGAGCTCGACAGCAGACCGGAGGGCAGAGGCACGGACAGGCCTTTGCACTAGCAGCTACAGAGGAGAAGACAGAAGGGGAAGCTATCACCGGTACCATTTTGGTTGCATCATTACCTGCAACTGGATTATTTGATTCTGGAGCTACATTATTATTTATATCTAGTAGATTCGTAGCAATGCATAGAGTAGCTACTTCCCCCTTACCTAAGAGTTGGAAGATTCTTACCGGAGGAGGTATCGTGCCGGTTACTAGCACTATCAGAACGTGCTCAGTAATTGTATGTGGTAGAGAGATGAGAGCACGATTCTTGGTATTGCCTATGCCGTACTTTGATGTTGTGTTAGGCATGGACTGGTTAAGCCAGTATAATGTTGTACTGAACTGCCGGAAGGGTAGCGTCACTTTTAGACCACTAGATCAACCGGAGTTCGAGTACATGCGAGGGATCGTCGAACAAGGAGTAGGACAGATAGCGGAAACTTGTATGGCTATGGAGATTGTACCCCCGCCAATAGTTGCAGAATTTAAGGATGTATTCCCCGAAGAATTGCCAGGCTTACCACCAGATAGATACGTAGAGTTCACCATCGAACTAGTACCCAGAGCAGCACCGGTATCTTCTAATGTATACCGATTGGCGAAGAAGGAGTTAGATGAGCTGAAGCTACAATTAGAGGAGTTACAGAGCAAGGGATTTATCCGTCCTAGTGCATCACCATGGGGAGCACCAGTACTGTTTGTGCCTAAGAAGGATGGAATAGTACGTATGTGTATTGATTACAGAGCCCTTAATGCTTTGACCATCAAGAACAAGTACCCCCTGCCGCGGATTGATGATTTATTCGACCAGTTGACGGGAGCAGTAGTGTTCACAAAGATCGACTTGAGATCGGGTTATCATCAAGTAAATGTGCAAAGAGAAGACATTCGAAAGACAGCATTCAGGACTCGTTTCGGTCACTACGAGTTCTTAGTGATGCCTTTTGGACTGACGAATGCGCCTGCTGTATTTATGAACTTGATGAACATAGTATTCTACCAATACTTAGACCAGTTCGTGGTAGTCTTCATCGACGATATCTTGGTGTATTCAAAGAGCCACGAGGAGCACGAAGAGCACTTGAGACTAGTGTTAGAGACCCTGAGGAGAGAGAGGCTTTATGCCAAGCTGAGCAAGTGCGAGTTTCTTCTAGATCGTATCGCTTTTCTTGGACACGTTATCTCAGGAGATGGTATTTTAGTAGATCCGGCGAAGATTTCATCGGTAGAGACATGGCCAACTCCTACCAATGTCTCAGAAGTGAGGAGCTTTCTAGGACTTGCCGGATATTACCGGAGGTTCCTGGAGAACTTCGCGAAGATCGCAGAGCCGCTGACCCGTTTGACTCGTAAGGAGCAGGAGTTCACTTGGACAAAGGAGTGTCAGAAGGCATTCAATGAGCTGAAGAAGCGCTTGACTACAGCACCTATCTTGACCATACCTTCTGGACCCGGAGGATTTGTGATCTATAGCGATGCATCCGGGAAAGGGTTAGGATGCGTCTTGATGCAGCATGGAAAGGTTGTAGCTTATGCTTCTAGACATTTGAGGACACATGAGAAGAACTATCCCACCCACGACTTGGAGCTTGCCGCGATAATTTTTGCTTTGAAGCTTTGGAGGCACTATTTATATGGAGAAAGAGTGGAGATATTTACTGATCATAAGAGCCTAAAGTACGTCTACACCCAGAAGGATCTGAACCAGAGACAGAGATGTTGGCTCGAGGTGATGACAGACTTCGAGATCGAGCTACAGTACCATCCGGGAAAGGCCACCGTAGTAGCTGACGCGTTGAGCAGAAGACCCATGGCATTCTTCATGACTACCCAACAACATCTGTTGAGAGAGCTAGAGCAGATGGGTATAGAGGTCGTTATGCCCGGAGTAGATGGACAGTTGTCGAGTTTCCAGTTGCAATCGACATTAGTGGAGAGAATCAAGGCTTCCTTGCCGACATACGCCAGATTTCAGAGGCTTAGACAGAGGACGGAGGCGGGAATACAGACATGACTGAGAATACATAAAGATGGGACTTTGAGATGCGGAGATCGTCTCTATGTTCCAAATGGAGAACTTCGTCAGGAGTTGATGGCAGAAGCACACAGTTCAACCTATTCTATTCATCCAGGAGGCACGAAGATTTACAGGGACTTGAGACAGTACTTATGGTGGCACGGAATGAAGAGAGAGATAGCACGCTTTGTGGCCAAGTGCCTGGTGTGTCAGCAAGTCAAGGCTGAGTATCAGAGATCTGCAGGATTGCTTCAACCACTCCCTATACCAGAGTGGAAATGGGAGCACATCACCATGAACTTTGTTACGGGCTTTCTGAGGAGTCCTAGTGGTCGCAATGCCGTATGGGTAATTGTGGATAGACTCACCAAGTTCGCACACTTTTTACCCTTTAGAGTTGGGCAATCGACGGAGGCCTTAGCAGATATGTACATTAGAGAGATTATGCGCCTACATGGAGTGCCCGTTAGCATCGTGTCTGACAGGGATACGAGTTTTACGTCTTACTTTTGGCAGAGTATGCAAGAGAGTCTCGGTACCCGCCTGAAGTTTATCACAGCGTATCACCCACAAACAGATGGCCAGTTGGAGCGCACCATTCAGACGTTAGAAGACATGTTAAGAGCGTGCATGCTTGACTTTGGAGGATCATGGAAGGACCATTTGCATTTGGTCGAGTTTTTCTACAACAACAGCTATCAAGCAAGCATCCAGATGGCTCCTTATGAAGCGTTGTACGGGAGGAAATGTCGTTCCCCAGTATGCTGGAGCGATATAGGCGAGCAACAGATTCTTGGCCCCGAGTTGGTTGTTCGTATAGTAGAGAAGGTGAAGAAGATCCAAGGACACCTGCGAGCAGCACAGGATCGGCAGAAGCATTGGGCGAATGCGCATCGACGACCCTTAGAGTTCCAGGTTGCAGATCACGTATTCCTAAAGATCTTGCCTACTCGAGGGACTATCAGATTCGGAAGCAGAGGAAAGCTGAGTCCGACCATTCGACGTATTAGAACGTGTCGGAGAGGTTGCTTACAGATTAGCCTTGCCGCAGACTTTGGAAGGAGTCTATGACATCTTCCATGTATCTCAGCTGAGGAGGTACATACCGGATCCAAGTCATGTACTTGACCATTCAGAGATCACAGTTGTCCCAAGCTTATCGTACCAAGAGGAGCCTGTTGAGATTCTGGACAGGAATGAGAAGGTACTGCGAGGTCAGACTATTCCCTTAGTCCGCGTCGCATGGAGACATCATGCACCAGGCGAATCGACTTGGGAATGCGAGGAGGATATTAGACAGCGCTATCCCCACCTCTTCGAAGGACTAGGTACGTATTAGCACTATATTTTTCAGTTAGGAATTCTTGTTATGCGTATATTTTAATTTCGAGGACGAAATGCTCTAAGGAGGGTAGATTGTAAATTCCCTCAACCAATTTAGGGATTAATTATATTTTTTAATTAGAGACTAGGGATAAACAAATATAATTAAAATTACGTGAGAGAATTTTAGGTACCCTCTGACCGTAGTGCAACCTTAGCTATACAATGTGAATTAACTTCGCCTTACGCAGTTAATTATTAAGTTAGTTAATTAATTTATGGCTAATTCCACCTCAACTGGACCTGACCGAACCATATCCTTGAACCCTGGCCGGCCCAAACCCCGAGGCCAATCCCGAAGTCCATCCCCTATATAAATACATAACTTTCTTTATGTAAACCCTAAACCAACAAAACCCTCACAAACTCTAACCCTAGCCGAATACTCTCTCCCCTTGCAACCAAGCCATTATCGCTACCACCGCCGCTTGACAGCGTCGGCGCCACCCACCTTCGACCGGCTGAGACCCGACTGCTCCCATCATCACCGCCCCCTTCAACCGAGACCCGACTGCCCCCATCACCGCCCCCTTCAACCGAGCCCGACTGCTCCCTTCGCCGCCACCCCTTCAACCGAGACCCGACTGCTCCCATCGCCGCCACCCCTTCAACTGAGACCCGACCGCTCCCATCACCCCAGCCCTCCTCGACCGACCGACCCAGCCGCCCCCGTCGCACGACGAGCTGCCACGCGCCAACCCGACCCCCGCAGCGCTGCTGCCATTGCTGCCGCTGCCGCGCCTGCTGCAGTGCCGCCGCCGCCGCTGCCACCTTGTCGGAGCCGCCCTTCCGCCGGAGTATGCCCCCTCGACAAGAGCAGGCCCTGTCCGAGCAAGCCACGTAGAGGTAACCACGTAAAACCCCCGCTTCTTTATGTTAATGTCGTAGCGTAGCGTCATGTCGAGAAATTTTGATATCGGACACAACCCTAATTATGTGCATATTGGATTAATGAATAATAAGATTTAGAAATTGTGTATTTACTAGCAAACCCCTTAATCATGAGACATAACACCGAGGACTAGCATTTCACCCTAATACCTGTGCATAAACCACGTACAAATGAACATAGAAATGAGCATGTGTATACACAGAACAGAGATCGTGGTCAAATTGTAACTTGAAATTATTGTCTCAAGGCCAGGATGATCGAGCACAAAATACGTGTGCACCTTAGCTACGCGCACATGTGACGCTGTATTCGAACAGACGTGAACTTGCGATAATATTCAAATATCGCGTTGTAGTCGTGTACATTTAATGTTTAGCGTCTGATATGAGATTGTTATATTATATTTGTGTTTAGGACCTTTGGATCAGCCAGGAGACACTGCAGGAACTGGCTTATGGCATTCACAGCTTCAGGACCCAGGCAAGATACCTTGCCATATTTACTGTCTGATTTAAATTATGCATATGTTGTATTGTATTCTTGTTGCTTTTACTTATACAACTGTGCGCGTCCGAGATTGTTCGGGTGCAGTCGACGGATACGTCGATGATTTGTATAATGGGCCTAGTACTTAGCAGACTCACCCCATTGGACGATACCCTGTTATCGTCTGAGACCTGACACCTTACACGTTCACTGAGACATATTCATATTGGGATGCGGGTTTGCGTACTCGACTGGCTATCGGTACGTGTAACCTACATCACGGTTAGTACGTAGTTCAGGTTATATTTTATTGGTAGAGACTTGGCATATAGATACGTGGTATGCATGTCGAGTATTCAACTTGCGTATCTATATTGGGCGGGAAGGACATTAGTAGGCGTATGGGATACACCCATTGGAGTCCATAGTATCCAGAGGAGGCACGGATCCAATGACTCCCTTTACACTGCTGCCACATTCTTCGGAGCGATATGGACGATATACTGTACTGCTGCTACGTTCTTCGGAGCGATATGGACGATATACTGCACTGCTGCCTCGCTCTTCGGGGTGTTGGACGTTATGCCTACGCCTACCCATACGTACCAAAGTTGTCCTCACATTGCATTCACTTAGATGGTTAGCACACCCTTATTGTATTTATTTTATTTAGTATTTATATATGGCATGCTTCTATGTATCTTGTTACGTCCCTCTGAGGACCTGGTACCTTTCCAGATCTGGACGAGGCTTACTACCCCACAGTATACGGCCCAGGACAGGAGACGATATTTGCTACTGCAGAGGCGTTAGAGGTTCTACCTTCGGAGTTCCCGTGATCACTTGGTAGGCCTTTTGCCTAGGATTGAGAGCATCATTATCTAGTCAGCTGATGCCTTAGTCTTTATCTTTTATCATTCATTTCAGCACTTTCTTTCGTCATAGTAGTGGGTTTGTTCCTACCAGATATTATTGGTTGTACTATAATATCTTGAGACTGGTGTTTATCTTCCAGCAGTTTATTATTATTCTTGCAGTTTACATTGTGGATGAGATTAGTTACCTGTTGATCCATTGTTATGGGACATGTTAGTATTTTAGGACAGCGTAGCACTCTTTGTTAGGATCCATTAAATTGGGATATCCTCGTAGACGTGACAGCTGGCTATTGCCACGTGGCCTAGTTCCATGTATTTTGGGACTGGGGTGTGACACTCTCCCCCTTTGTAGGTATTCCTAAACCATAGGTGGGCTCCTAATGGTCCTCAAAACAATGAAAACAAAATTTAAAAGAGAGATTTTAGAATTTTACCTCTTGGGAGATGAATTTCCAATGCAACAAAGGATTCTCTAGCCAAACTTCTTCTCCTCCAATGCTCCTTGAGATCCTAGCTTCTAGGCTTCTTAGATAAGGGAAATGAGAGGGATTGGGGATTAATTTTCTAAAATTTGGTGGAAAAATGAGAGGGTTTGGGGAAGAACTCAAACTAGAATTTTTATGAGCATTAAATGAAGCTTGAGGGAGGCTCCCCCTCCTTATAGGGTCGGCCACTAGAGACCTAGGGTTTGCTAAGGCAAAATGACCAAAATGCCCTCTAGGACTTTCATGAAGAGTTTTCAATTAATGGAGTTTTCATCCTTAATGGAAACTTAATCAAATTTCTAATTTCATGAAGGGGGTTAACTAGTTAGGTCCCAAAAGTGACTAATCTAGTGTTGAGTCTAATGGTCACATCAAGTCTAGCCCACTAACCCATAATATTAATAACAATAATATATATACTATACACATTATATAAACTATAAACAATATATATATAAATATTGTAAATGACAAAAATATTCCTATTCTAGATATGTGGTAGTGACAGGGCCCGTAAAAGGGTAATCCGTTCAACTTTCTCCAAATCATACTAAACTTAGGTCATACGACCAATTTAATATTGCGAGTCCGACCCAAGTTTCGTTACGATACGATCAGCGTGCACAAAATAATTGAAATATTTTAAAAATTCACGATAGGGTGACTATCGAAGGATACTGGTCAAATTTGTCGTGCACATACGACTAAATTGAATTTCGTCGAAGCCCATACATCAAAAAATATCATACACACCTTTCAGTGTAGTTGATACATGACAAGGTTGTCTAGTTTAATGGGACTAACTCCGTATCACAAAATTTTTCTAATTTTGAAAACTAATTTTTCTATAATTTTCCAAACTAAAATATCTTGGAATAAAAATCAAAATAAATCTATTTGAAAGGTTCGAAGGGGGTTAGGTTGTGTTCGAACATGCAAAGATGGATCATAAAATGATTGAGATATGAGGGAGAAATGAATTCGTGAAGTTGGCACAATGAAACTGTCAAAATAAATTTAGTTTGAACGCACAACTTTGCGACAAGCTTTGATCTATCAAATTATCAAGTTAACGGTTGAAATTGAAACTTGGTAGAAGTGAAGAACTATATACCGAGAACGAGATGGAAGTTCCGGGTCGATGATACAATGGTCAAATTTTCCAGAAAATGCATGCAAAGTCACTATAACAGAATGCTATTTTTGGTTCCCAAAATGGGTGTCACGACGATATTTTGAGCAAATCGCACAAATCGCCTACGTCGAGCGTCAGGGTGGACGATGGCGCACTGCGGGGATGTCATGGACACGTGGGGGTGGGGGTGGGGGAAGGGGACGCTAGGAAGTGTCACAATGCTACAACCATTGCTATAGTTTGTGCAGTACGGCTACTACTGCTTGCTTACAGCTGCTACTGTTGATGTTTCTGCTATGACCAAGGGAGGGCGGAGCAGCACAAAGATGCACAGTGGAGATGTTGGAGGGTTCGTCAGGACAAAGACAACTTCGTGGTAACAGAGACGAACAAGAATATGGCAGAAGACGTCTGGATCGCATCCTCAGCATGGCCGACGGTCGAAAGATGGTCCGGGATAACTGCTGGAGTACGGGCAAGGGAAACTTGGGTACAATGGTGCAACTTCAGTTCGAGATGAGTGGGGTTGGAAGGAATTTCTGCGAGAAAGGAAGGGTAGGAAATCAGACATGAAATTGAATTCTATCTATAAAATATTTAATAAGATTTAAATGGGTTTAAATATGGAAGATATTTGATTAGGAGAAATTACTGGATTTTGTTAGAATAAACGTAGAAGAAGGAAGAAGAAAATAGGAGAGCAGATCTCTTATTAGTGTAATCACATAGTGGGAGGCAAATGTCTTATTTATACAACCCAATGAAGGTGTAATACTAATCTCTAATCAATGTGGGACTAAAAACAAAGTGGGAATTCAACCCTTTAGTAACCTACGTTATAACACTCCCCCTTTGGATGACCACCATCTCTAAGCCAATTACCTCGTTAAAACTTTGCCAGAAAAATCCATTAGGACAAAACATGTGCGAAAGAAAAGAGTACAATCTTTATGATGACTTAGATAGGTGTTGGATACGCTTAATATTGCCTCATTAAAATTTTGTCAGAAAAAACTCAATGGGAAAAAATATCCATGACTAAATAAAAAGAGTATAAAGCGTTATAATCCATATAAAATGTATCCCCCTGAAAATAATCATTCCCCTGATGAAGTCGATCCTTAACAGTCAGTTGATGAAGACGTCACATTCCAATTCCATGAACTAGTTTATAAAAAGTTAACTTTGGCAACGATTTGGTGAACAAGTCTACAAGATTATTACTTGAGCGAACTTATTGGACGTCAATATCAAAGTTCTTCTGAAGCTAATGAGTATACTTTTTTTGTGAGATGTGCTTGATCATGTCTCCTTTAATGAATCCACCTTGAATTTGTGCAGTACATGCTTCATTATCCTCATAAATAATAGTTGGAGTATCTGTGGTAGGGGAAATGTGACAGGAGATACTAATGTGTTGAATCAACGATCTCAGCCAAAAACATTCTTTATTTGCTTCATGGAGAGCCAATATGTCTGAGTGATTTGAGGAGGTAGCAACCATTGTCTGTTTTATTGAATGCCAAGAAATAGTTGCATTGCTATTAAAAAATACATATCCATTTTATGAACGACCTTTATGGGGATCAGATAAATAACCTAAATCTGCAAAGCCAACTAGATTTGCGATGTCAGATAAACCACAAGTATAAAATAATTCTATATTGGTAATTCTACGAAGATATCTTATCACATATTTAATGCCATTTAAATGTCTGCGAGTTGGCACCGAGCTATATCTAGCCAACTGATTAATAGAGAATGATATGTCTGGCCTTGTATATTGTGATAGATACATTAATGTCCCAATGGCACTAAGGTATGGTACTTCGAGTCCTAGCATCATTTCATTGCCGTCCTTAGGATGATATGGATCTTTATTGATATCTAAAGATCGAACAACCATTGGAGTACTGAGGGGATGAGCTTTATCTATATTAAACTATTTTAATATATTTTCTATGTATTTGGATTGATGTACTAAAATTCTATTAGTGCAATGCTCAATACGAGACAATATTTTGTGTCTCCGAGATCTTTCATCTCGAACTCCTATTTCAGATAGTTTGCAGTCTCATTGATTTAATGTATTATCCCAATCAAGTTTATATCATCGACATATACTGCAACTATAGCGAAACCCTCATTAAATTTTTTTATGAAGACACATGGGCATATAAGATTATTCTTATATCCCTCCCTTTTCATATATTCACTAAGATGGTTGTACCACATCCTTTCGGATTATTTCAAATCATACAATGAACATATTAGCTTTATGTAATGAATGTTCTTAGCTTTTGAGCTGGGTAGGTTAAATTCATCTGGGATTTTCATATAGATATCGCTACCTAAATTATCATATAAATAGGCTGTTATATCGTCCATAAGTCTCATGTCCAGCTTTTTCTCAACTGTCAGACATATCAAATAACAGAACGTTGTTGCATCTATTACGTGAGAATACGTCTCTTCATAATCAATTTTGGGTCTCTGAGAAAACCCTTGTGCCACTAATCGTGCCTTAAATTGAGCAATTTTATTCTTTTAATTTTGCTTTCTTACAAACACCCACTTGTAACCTACCAGTCTGACGTCTTTTGGTGTTTATACTATAGGTTCGAACACTCCACGTTTATGAAGGGAATCTAATTTTGCTTGAATAACATCCTTCTATTTTGGCCAATCTTTTCTTTGTCGACATTCATCGATGCTACGTGGTTCAGTGTCATCAATGCCCTTAGATATTTTAGTAGCTACTGACAATGAGAATATCTCATCTATTGTTATATCTTTGCGATCCCAAACCTCTCTTGTATATGTATAAAACATAGAGATCTCTTTGCTTTTAGGTACTTGAGCCTCCTCTTGTCTTGTGTCTTTTCTAAGACAATAACCTCTTCTGGGTTTTCAGAAAGTATGAATCTATCATTCATAACCTCTTCTTCAGCGTTATGTTTAACCTCCCTAAGAGCGTTAGTTGGGCATTTTATCTTTCTAGGGACTATATCTTTCGAACCTATAGGTCTATTACGCTTCTGGCGTGTAGTAGATTCATTAGCCACTATGGTATTTTTTCCTACGGGGATATCAATTTGAGCTGGCGTATTTGCAGCAGGCACATGTAATTTAATTACTTTAGCTGCATCAGTAAATGCATCTGGCATTTGATTTGTATTCTCTTATAGATGCAATATCCTTCGTACCTCATTTTCATATTAATTAGTACGAGGATCTAGATGAGACAGAGTGGGATTATCCTACGATAATTCATGTCATTTATTTGTGATGAATGGTTCTGAAGAACATTATTTTCTTCCTTATCTTCCCCTAACGACGGAAATTTAGTCTCATCAAAATTGCAGTCTGCGAATCTAGCAGTAAAAATATCACCAGTTAAAGGTTCCAAATATCTAATGATTGAGGACGAATAAAAACTAATATAAATTCCTAAATGGTGCTGAGGTCCTATTTTAGAGCACTAGGGAGGGAGAATAGGAACATAAACAGCATAACCAAATTTACGAAAATAAGAGATGTTAGGTTGATGGCCTGTCACAAGTTATGATGGTAAAAAATTTTGATATGCAGTTGGCCTAACAATGATCAATTTAGCAGCATGTAATATGGCATAACCCCAAGCTAAAATGGGTAAGTTTGTTTGCATGAGTAAATGCCTTGCTATGTGCTAAAAATGCTTAATCAAGGAATCTGCTAAACCATTTTGGGTATGAACATGAGGGACAGAATGTTCAACTTCTATTCCTACAGAAGCACAATAATCAACAAAAGTATGAAAAGTGATCTCAACTGCATTATCAAGTCGAATCGTTCAAACATGTTGGTCAGGAAAATGAGTCTTAAGCTTAATCAACTGAGAAAGTAGCTTGGAGAAGGCAAAATTTTTAGATGAGAGTAAGAAAATATTTGACCATCGACTAGAAGCATCTATTAGAACCATAAAATACCTGAAAGGTCCGCTAACAAGATCAATTGGTCCACAAATATCACCTTGTATTCTCTGAAGGAATGGTGGTAATTCAGAAGCTATTTTAAGAAGTGAAGGTCTTGTAATGAGTTTACCTTGTTAACAAGCTACACACAAATGTTCAGTAGGAAAGGAAAGACTTTGGTATGATAAATTATGTCCATTGGTATTGTTGATGACCTTTCTCAACATAGTCGATCCTGGATGACCCAATCTGTCATGCCAAAGGATTAGATTCCTTGGATCCTTTAGCCTTTTGCTAGAGATGGAGTGAGATTCTACTACCTTCTGAGTAGTTTGATATAGCCTCGAGGAGATTAACTTATACTTTTCTAATGTGAGCTTATTGCTTCCAATATTAAAGGTGATACAAAGATACTCTTTGCTATCATCGTCATGGTTTCAACATAAAATTTGTTCATTCAAATATCTCTAAACCTGAGTAGATTTATATTAGATCTACTATAGAATAATATATTTTGAATGACTAAGTATGTTCCATTTGGCAACACAACATCGGCCTTACCATAACCTTCTATAATCTGCACGGGTCCAGCAATAATGGTCACCTTGGCAGTATTTGAGGCATATATTGTAAAAAAAATTCTAGTTTTTAATATAGTATGAGTTATTGCACTATCTATCAAGCATATGCCATCATCATTGTCCATACCTTTCAAAAACAAAAATTAATAACATATTAATATGCTACTAAATGGTTAAACTTGGCATATTGCTAATTATTATAACTTGATCTAAATCTAAATGAAACTGCTTCAAAAAAAGTAAACTACCTAGACTATTGATTATATAATGACTAGTTTATCAAAGTGGAAAGTAAATAAACTTAGATAAGCATTCAATAACTATTCATGAACTTCGCCTATCACCACGTTGATCTGGTCTTCCAAAATTGCGTTTTGATCTTGGAAGAAATTATTAAAATTTATGTGTTGTACCCTCTACGAGATTAGTCTCCACACCCTTTGAGGCTTCATACTCATCCACTTTCTTTTGTGAGGTATGACAGATTCGCATCCAATGACCAGCTCTTCTACAACGTTTGCAAATATCAGTTGGAGCAGCTGGATTAGAAATTTGGGCATTGTTGAGGATTTAATCCCTTATTTTTGAACTATGTATCGTTTCTTAGACCCGGATTGTAGCCATTTCTTTGGATTTCACGGCGTCCATGCCCTCTACCTCTATGATTTTCTCGACCCCTAGTATTAGTCATATTTTTTTGAGCACTAGTCACATTCACTTCAGCTGGAATTGGTGCAGACCCAGTTGGTCTACTATTGTGGTTTTTGATTAATAATTTATTATTTTCTCGGCCACGAGTAAGACAATAATGAGTTTGGAATACTTCTTAAAATTTCTCTCCCTATGCGTCTGTTGTAGGGTCATATTAGTCGCATGAAATGTGGTAAATATTTTCTCTATCATGGAATGCTCTGTCACTTCTTCACCACATAACTTTAATTGTGAAGTAATCCTGGACATAGCTGAATTATAGGCTGCAACTGTCTTATAATCTTGGAAACATAGATTGAGCCATTCAAGGAGTGCACCTGGTAGTATGACCATTTTTTGGTGATCATATATCTCAGCTAGCAAATTCCATAGCACCAAGGGGTCCTTGACTGTTAATTACTCAGCCTTGAGATAATCATGAATATGATGTCTTAGGAAAATTAAAGCCTTCGCTTTATCTTGTGCAGATATTGGCTTATCATCCACAATTACGTCACCTAAGCTTTTGGCTTGAAGGTGCAATTCAGCATCCAATCTCCATTTGAGAAAGTTCTGGCCTTCTAAGTTTAGAGGCTTGAAATCATGCTTTGTGAGGCTCGACATATTGTCGTATAAGATCAATGATAACAAGTTGACATAAAAACTTGGTAAATTACCAAACAATTCATGTTCATGGTGTATGCTTCAAACAATGATGTTTCAGAAGTCTATTTATACCAAACAAACCTTGTTTATGCTATGCTTCGAACAATAATGTTCCAGAAGTCGTAGTTAATTACCAAACAGTAGATATTCATAGTATGCTTCGAATAATAATTATGTTCAAGAAGTCTTTCAAAAATACCATATATGGTATGCTTCAAACAATGATGTTTCAGAAGTCTTAAATATATAGACCAAACAATTCATGTTCATGGTCATCAGATCTCTAATGGTTTTGATCTGAATGTATTAACATATATAAAAGAAAAAAATAAATAAAGAATAACTCCAGCGTTCTCTCTGAGAGATCTATATGCGATTAACATCGGAGTGCTATCAGAGTTAACTAAAAAAAAGTGAGATGAATGGATACAAATTATTCTTTTTTCTCTAACGGTATGCCAAGAGATGTATAAACATCAATATCAGGCTACGCCTAGGGTATGCAAATGCAAAAAAAATATAAATAACCATACCTATTACCGAAGTACAGAATCTGCAAATGACGGCTTCAATGAAATGCGCTTGCTAATTCCTTCCATTAGAGCTTCGTGTTGATAACAGTTAGAATAAACACAGAAGAAGAAAGAAGAAAATAGGAGAGAAAATCTATTATTAGTGTAATCACATAGTGTGAGGCAAATGTCTTATTTATGCAACCCAATGAAGGTGTAATACAAATCTCTAACTAATGTGGGACTAAAAATAAAGTGGGAATCCAACCCTTTCGTAACCTACGTTATAACAGGTTTAGAGATTTGAAAAGAAAATTTGAATTCCATAGGAATATTGTGAACATGGTTCGGGTTTGCATCCAAGGTGATAATCTGTTCAATTTTTTTTTTACTATTATCTAATATGAATATCAAAATATTTAAATAATCGATCAAAATAAATTCTAAAACTTCTAAAATAAATCTTATAAAAATCTACACATTAAAAAAAATAAAAATATGAAATATGTATATACAAATATTAGTTATTTAGTAAAATTTAAAAATATACTAAGTATATTTATATGATAATATATACACTAATTATATATATTCAAATTAACTTAAATAAATAATAATAAATAAAAATAATTTTAGGGGTGGGGGGGGGTTAGAGGTTGAGAAACCCTATTTAGGTCATAGGAAACTCTAAAATAGTCCAACATAAATCCTGGTCGTCAGTGTGAAACCAATGGTGCTGATTAAAATCCAAAACTCTTCAACCGCCGCCGAATCGAACTCGGTCTGAGTTTGATTTGAATCATTGCCAAAGGTTTTGGAACAAAATGGACCGAGTTCGTGTAACGATCCGCTCCGCTCAACCGGAGAGCCGATTCAAACGGTGCAAGTGCGACGACCCATCCCGCCTAGCTTAGCAAGATAACTTGGTTGATGCATGGGCGTTCAGACATGGCCCATCAGAATTTCTGACCTAGACTTTTCAAAGGTGCGCTCGGAGTCTCGCTTGGCCGATACGATTTATCGCTAAGGTGGGTGGTTCCGATGAACCTGTCTTTGCTTGGCCTTTGCAACTAAAAACTTGACAATACATGCTAGTCGCCTGGCAAAATACTAGTTGCGTGCTAATAAAAGAAGTGAACCAACCTAGATAAGAGAATAATCCTACTCGTTAGCTGCTTGTGTAGAACATGGAATTAAATTGACTGTACGAAATGCATGCTCGCCTTACTATTTTCGAACTATTCAAATAGATTTTCTTATGCTATCAATCTTATATGCAATGCTTGTCACATAGATAATGCACCGATCAAAAAGCATAATACGAACCACAATTCACTTAGTTGAGGCAGGAAGACTATCAAAATAGTCGTTCCAAGCCAAGTAATAGAAAACATGAAAAGGCTTCAGTACCGTTGGGTCGCCAAGGCAACTCCTAAAACAGGAGCTGCATAAAGTTAAAAGACATTAGCTCGTGGCGCCCATAATTAGCTTATGGAGCCAATAGTAAAGTAAAGAAGAGACTTGCATGATCATGGACAATTTGTGCACAAGGTTTATGGTTCCTGCGAACGGCCGTCGGTCCCACAGGGCCCGATTCGACCTTGGCGAAACTCGGATAGTGTGCTAGCAACATCAGTACTGGGAAGCATAGGCTTGCAGCAGGGAGGCTAGTTACCCCGTGTTGCATAGGTCGTCGTCCGCCCATGGGGGAGGCATAGGCTTGTAGTGGGGGCTAGCTACCTAGCTCTGCAAGTGGTGCCATCTACTCGGGCTATAGTCCAAAATAGATCGTGGTGCCAGTGACCGTTTCATATAAATTAAGCTGGGCTCGATTGCAGCAATCCGCGTGCGAGTCATTGCATTGAAATAAGTAATCTGGGTATAACCCATCCAAACAATCTGAGTATAATACATCTGAGTATATAATTCACCTGAGGCAAAAATGCGCTCGTAACACTTGTGTTTTCTTATGTGATCTTTTGATTCATTTTAATATATTTGTGCTTCGTTAACTTATTTTATCATAGGTAGGGAAGATCAAATGGTAAGTTGGTAAGTTGCGCCATATTACTCATATCCTATGCGATACTGTATATCTATAATACGAGTTAGGCTCTATAGTAGATGCCATAAAACAGATCTTAAGACAAGACTAGAAAGACAACAAAATAGATGGAGCACATAACTAATTGAACGTGTTTGTTTTATTGAGTGGGCGAGAAGTATCCCCACAAGTGCATTCAATGTACTAATAACCCACAAGATTACTTGTAGGATGCGAGAGTACCTCGTTCGGTGCAGAGTCTTTCCTCGTACGCGCTAAGGCGTAGAGTTCGCTCTAGAGTCTTGGAGCATTGTGGCCAGAGCTGAAGCACATATACATGACATAATGTATTGGAACATCACCTATGTATCATCCCCAATGTTTGTCACACCCCAGTCCTAAAATACGTAGGACTAGGAATACGTAAGCATGTCAGCCGTATGTATATGGCAACTCTAATATATGGATACTATAATACATACATACACTGTAATATGAATATTAACTCACATATGGTGTATATATAGTCACAAGTCACATAAATACTAAATCTCATCCACAGAATCAAATATAAATAAATAACCAATCTACTATATAACTGAATCTCAATATAAAGTATCAAAGAATGATAGTCGGGTGAAAACAAATCCACTACCAAACTAGAATATAAGGAAAACCACATCGGAACATCTAATGAACCATGAGACTCGAAGAGAAGACCTCCTTGAAAGATATAAGTAGCAAGTTCTGATCCGTGCTCCTGCGAATAGTCAAGATCGTCTACACCTGAAAATGGACCAGGTCCTTAGAGGGACGTAACAAGATACATAGAAGCATGCCAATTGAATACAGTAAACATGCAATATAGACAGAAAATATATAAGTATATTGTACAAGACAATCTATATGAATGCATAATGAGGACAACTTTTCGACGTATGAGCATGGGTGGGCTACTCGATCTAATCTCACAATTCACACACACGTCAGGGACATCATCAGTCGACATACCGCGAGAGTAGCGACCATCGTCACTCCATCAGCCGACATACCGCGAGGGTAGCGACCATCGGACACGACTACCATAGTGCGTGGTATTTACTACGGTTTACCAGAGTGGTTAGAGCCCATACGCCTACTGATTGTCCTTCTTTGCACAAGGGCAAAACAATAATTTTGGGTCAAAGTGGGGTCCATATGTGGCCCATTTTGTACCAAAAAGTGTGCCAGGGATAAAGGTCTCTAAATAGGATAAATTATAGGTCAAACAAATTCTAAACATCAATACGAACTCAACGGTACATCCAATTTTGGATTCCGGAGAGCCGAACACAAATTTGTCCAAAAAGTCAACCGTAGGGCCCACAAATAGGCGGCTTGGTCAACTGTCTCAGAATCGCGTAAAACTTTAGGTCACAGGACCAGCGTGATACCCCGAATCCAATGGCGCCAATTTTGTCGTATTCTGACCAGCGTACACTAAATGGTATGGTATTTTACAAAAGTCACGATACGGGGCCTTTTTACGGATATGGAGTTATTCTGATGCGCACACACGTCCAAATCAGTTTTCGCGAAAGCCCATAAGTCTGGACATACCATACGTGCCTTTTTGTATAATTGATATACGACGAGGCAGTCCCGTTTGGCGGGACGCGCTCCGTATCACAAATTTTAAAAATTTTAAAAATAGGTTTTTATGAGTTTTTAACCTAATTTAATTCTGTATATAACACCAAATAAAATAATGTAATTGACAAAAATTAATCTTGGTTATATGGTCTTCACATAGCAAAATAAAAATCTAAGATTGGATCTCTGTGGTGGGAGATATGAGTCCATAAACATGGGTCATTGCAGCAGTTTTTCTGAAGTTAAAGTTGTGGTTTTTTTTCAACTTGGTCTTGATTTTTACCTAGGGTTACGCGCTGATCGATGGAAACTAATACACAGAGTTGGAAGAGGGATAGGTCCTCAACATACCGGTGAAGACGGGGTCAAATTTGGTTACAAGATGGAGCGAAAATCAGCATGTGAACAGGGGTACGTGGCTGCAGTTTCCTGTGCGGTGCTCACGGGTGTTGACGCGGCAGCTTCCGGCGGGGGGCTTCCGGCGGCGGCGCTGGATGGAGATGGAAACTAGGGTTAGGGTGTAGGATTATTAGATATATATATAGAGAAAGGGCGAAGGCAGCGGGTCGTACGAAAACGGGGGTAGGGTTCAGCGCTGGGAGCGGGTAGCGGACCTGGGGGTTTATAGGCTGCTGGGCTTTAACACGAGGGGGTTCATTTGATGGCTGTAGGATCGCTTAAGGCTGGGTAGGTTTAGGGACTTATTTGGATTTTAGGGTTTTTAGATTAGTGATTAGTGGTTTTGGAATTTAGGGTTTTAATAATTTAGGTTTTCCTTTTTCTTAACTCTATTAATAAAATTACTACTATTATTTCTATTATTATTATTATTATTATTATTAACTATTACTCATTATTATTATTATCATCATATTTAATAACTATATATTATTTATGTATATATTTAAGGTATAAAAATATATTTGTACCCAATTTAAAATCTTAAAAATATAACACTCTCCCACAAGGATCCCAAAAATAGTTTTGTGCAAAATTTCTAAATGCGTATTTATCTAGGTAATTAAATCAATAATATATTTTCTAATTAACTAAGGGTATAGTATAAATAAATTCCATGATTAATTAAATAGATATAATATTTAAAAATATGGGATTTTATATTCTATCCCACTTACAAAATTTTTGTCCTCGAAATTGACACTAACCCATATTCATAATAAATCACTATAGCTATTACACTTCATTGCTATCTAGCAGTGCTTCCTAAAAGTCATAGTCAGCCACCCTAACATTTTCCTCATTTATTGTTCATACCCTATTCTATTATCCTCTAACTCGTCTATACTACCCAACTTACAAAAATTCTACTAGTAGTCAAAGTCTCTTGAGGCTATTGTCTAGGTTGTGAGACAAATATATTTATTGGGTCGAGAATATTGGGATACCTGTCTGGAATCTCATAACTATGATTTTTTTTTCTTCTTAACCATCAAGTATCGTAGTCTAATACTGCCATGCCACCTGACCAGTATGTCTACAAATACTTTGACTACTCTACTATAACGGTCTAGCTGCAGCTGTCGCTACTTCACCAACGATTTGTCATAGTCGTCAGTTCGTAACAAGTGCCTTCAACTCTTTCCTAGACATAATCTAAGTTTTAGGGCAACACTTTAGGTCTTAACTAACTTTATAAAACTATTAGGAGTATGAACTATTTCAAACAATCTAACAAATTTCTATAAGGCTAAATGATGCTACTTAAGGGTTAAATTAATAAAAGAATACAGATATTGCTATAGTACATATACATAAGGGTTATTATTATTAACTCATCCTTTAGTTATCAATCATTACTAATCCATTTATGTTTTTAACTAACAAAATAAGGGCGAGGTTGAAGTAAATCAATAATTTATGATGGCACGAAAAGATGCAACTATGATAGAAAGAATTAAGCAGGGGACAAGGAATGGATATGGAAGAGAAGATGAGCAACCCAAGAGTACGAGATAGTGATATGAGAGAATACTACTATGCTACTCGTGTCGTCTATTAGCATCATGGGTATGCCACCTAGTTAAAACACCAAATATATCACATTGTGATATGTCCTTAATTACAAAAGATAGTCACAAGGTAATATAATTGGCCTATGGGATATATATAGTACTCTCCGTGTATCAAACTTATACTAAGCATGAACGTTCATCTTTCCGAAATAGGGGTAGACATGAAACAATAATAAAAAATTCAAGGAGGAGGTGATAGAATACAAGTACGGGATTCAAAGGGATTAGAGAATTCGAAAGGGAGTTGCCAAGGCAGTTGTGGATTAAAATCTTATTTTGGGTAAATTCTTATTCACATGCTCATATTAGTACAGTTATGTAACCGATAAGATATGCTCGGACATGTCTAAAGGGCAAGTATATTCGTCTAACATGCTGAGTCAACTATATCTCAATTTACGTAAAGTAGTCATGCGAAGAGCGAACCAAGCGCACTAAGGTTGATCATACCATAATATACTGATTTTGATTTAAACAATGTATTAGTAGGCGTCCCTAATAACACATATGTCATGAACAAGCTCGATAAAAGAATAAGCTTGCAAAACTAGGCTATAAAATAGCAGCATAAGCGGAGGTAGTCCAGAAAATATAAGTACGCTAGATTATAATTAAAGAAGGTACAAAAATAATTCAAGTTCACCAAGAAGATCGGTGTTGTGCCTCTACAGTTGCCATACTAACTTCTTATCTAAGTCTCTAGTCGACCAAATGGGGGTATGGGCCTCAAAGTTCTACAGTCTGGGTAAACACTATCTTCTTATGCAAGCCTATAGTTGGTGTCATTCAATTATACTTTATTAATGGTTCAAAAGGACTATGTGATACTAGGTTATGAGGCATACTACCAAACTTACAAGAATTTAACTAATAGTATTATTGAACATTAGAGTGGATATAACTAGTACAAGTTATCTTTCTAACCCCTATCAAGCATGAAAGAAAAGATAAGATTGAAGTTGAGAAGGGATCAAGCAAGATGCAATGCAAGCAATCAAATAAGAATGCGGAACAAATCAAGGGAGGTAATTAAAAAAGTGGATGAGATCCTATACGTTAATCCTATATGCAGGCTTGCTCAGTATAGTAACATAACCGAGACAATATGCTCTCGACCTGTATAGGCCACCACAAAAATATGTCAAGTCCCAGTCCTAAAATACGTAGGACTAAGAATACGTAAGCATGCCAGCCGTATGTATATGTCAACTCCAATATATGGATACCATAATACATATGTACGCTGTAATATGAATATTAACTCACAAGTGGTGTATATATAGTCACAAGTCACAGAAATACTAAATCTCATCAACATAATCAAATAGGAATAAATAACCAATCTACTATATAACTGAATCTCAATATGAAGTATCAAAGAATGATAGTCGGGTGAAAATAAATCTACTACCAAACTAGAATATAAGGGAAACCACATCAGAACATCTAATAAACCATGAGACTCGAAGAGAAGACCTCCTCGAAAAAGATAAGTAGCAAGTCCTGATCCATGCTCCTACGAATAGTTAAGATTGTCTACACCTGGAAAGGGACCAGGTCCTCAGAGGCACGTAACAAGATACATAGAAGCATGCTAATTGAATACAGTAAACATGCAATATAGACAAAAAATATATAAGTACGCTGTACAAGACAATCTATATGAATGCATAATGAGGACAACTTTTCGATGTATGGGCATGGGTGGGCTACTCGATCTAATCTCACAACTCACACACACGTCAGGGACATCATCAGCCGATATACCGTGAGGGTAGCTACCATCGTGGCTCCATCAGTCGACATACCATGAGGGTGGCAACCATCGGACACGACTACCATAGTGCGTGCTAGTTACTAAGGTTTACCAGAGTGGTTATGTCACTACCCCATATCCAGAGCCGGTTATTTTTTTTAATTTGGTTAATTGTGTATTTATTATAAATATTTGTATTTATATTTAATTGATGGTTGTATTTTTTTTTATTGATTGTTTTAGGATTTTGGCTAGTCTGGACCCATGTCAGACCCTAGTGGACCCATGTCCGACCCAACCCACACCCTTGTGAGACCTATTTTTTGGGTTTAGAATATTTATTATATTTTATTTTAGCTAGTTGGAGAGATTGGGAGTTAGTTTGAGTGCTTTTGGAATCCCAAACCCAAAATCCAATTTGCATGACTTTTGGGGAGGGCATTTTGGTCTTTTTGAATTATTGTAAACCCTTTATGCTTGTGTGGCCGGCCCCTAACCTATTCCCAGACCTGACCACAGCCCTCTCCCTCATTCTTCTTCTTCTTCTTCTTCTACTTCTTCTTCTTCTTCTTCTTCTTCTCCATTCTTCTCCACTCTTTCTTCTTCTTTTCTTCTTCCCACTTCCAAACAAGTAAGTTTTCTCATTTTTCTTCCTTCTTTCTTCCATTTCCTTCTTTTATGTGAACCCTAACCCTACACTTTTCCCTAACCTAGGTGGGTAGAGCTTAGATTTGGTGTTGGAGCTTGGATTGGAAGCTTGGAAGCTTTGTGTGGTGGATTTGGAGCTTTTTGGAGACTTTGGCTTGGGATTCCAACTCCCAAGAGGTAAACCCTGATTTTCCCCTTGTAATTACTCTTATATAGTATAATTAGTGGTTTAGAACCTTCCTAGACCCTAAGGCTACCCGTGGGAGGAAGTTGAAACTAGTTTGGTTGTGTTTGGAGACTTTGACATTAGGTTTTGTGTCAATTTCGGATGAAATCCGAGATTGGCCCAATTTTGGGTGATATCCTAGGTTAGACGGACCTAGGTAGACGTTGTCGAGTGTCTTGAGGGTTAGTACGTGTCTCCGTTCAGACACGTGAAGTCGTGTCGCGGAGAAATGGGAGTTTCGGGCGATTTGGGGGTTTTCGTCGTCGTCGGTTCTATGTGCGTGCGCATTTTTGTCACGGATCTAGAATTGACGAGTTAACATTTTTTCTAGGATCTAGACATCGTTTAGAACCCGTGGGTAAATTTTGGGCCGATTTTGAGTAGGTTTGGTGTGCGTTTCAGGAGGTTTTGCGAACCGCACACCACGTGTTCGTCGAAATGACCGAACGGCCATTTCGACTTGGTTTCTTAGTTTCGGGCTTGTGCGCGCGTTGGGTTAGCTTCGGGGAGTGTGTGGTAGAGTTATCGGGTTATATTATATATATATATATATATATATATATATATATATATATATATATATATATATATGTGTGTGTGTGTGTGTGTGTGTGTTTGTGCGTGTAGGGGTCGTTGGGCGTGCGTTGGTGGGGTGTTGTGTGTTGTGTTGTGTGCTGTGTGTGTCGTGTTTATGCATGTATATATATGAGTATATATATAAATGTGTGTGTGTTTCTATATATATATATATATGTGTATGTGTATATAGATATGTTGTGTGTGTGTAGTTGTGTGTGTTAGGGTGTGTGAGAGTGAGCGTGTGTTTGTGAGCGTGTGTGTGTGTTTGTGAGCGTGTGTGTGAGTGTGTGGTTATTTATATATATATATATATATATATATATATATATATATATATATATATGTATTAGTGTGTGTGTGTATATATATATATAGTTGTATATATATGTATATATGTGTGTGTCTGTGTATGTGTGATTGTGTGTGCGTGTTTGTGTGTGTGGTGTGTAGGCTGTGAGAGGGCAGCGAGGCAGATTTGGGGGCAGTAGTCGCTGTAGGCAGCACACACTGTAGCAGCAGCAGCACATGCAGCATTCGCAGCAGCAGCAGCTAGGTGCGTTGCATTAGCAGGTAGCGAGGGAGAGTGAGGGATGGATTGATAAATAGATAGATATATAAATAGATAGATAGATAGATAGATAGATATATAAATAGATAGATAGATAGATAGATAGATAGATAGATAGATAGATAGATAGATAGATAGATAGATAGATAGATAGATAGGTAGTTAGATATATATATCTATATGTTTAGATATATGTACATATAGCTAGATATATGCGTAGTTATAGCTAGGTAAATATATATGTATAGGTATGAGGTAAGGGATATATATATATGTGTTTATGTGGATATATATATACATATATATATGTAGGTATATATATATGTATGTTAGATATATATATATTAGCCTATACATATAGCTAGGTATATATCTATAAGCATAGTTAGTTAGCTAGAGGGGTAGTTAGTGAGGTATTGGAGGATATCTTAATACCTTGAGATATCAAGGTATCTCAATACCTTGAGATACCCAAGGTATTGAGTTTCGAGTGAGGTTTTTGAGCAATTGCCTAGGAATAAGTTTAGAGTTGATTTTATATGTATATGTATATATATTTACGCGTGCTAGCATAGGTTTTAGCAGGTATAGACGGGGCGTATAGCCTAGGTCGAGGTATCGGATACCGAGGGTATCCTGGTATCTCAAGGAGGCGAGTTTAAGGGTTTATTAGCTTAATGACCTAGTTTTGGCCTATAATTTTAGGGGCACCCTAGTTTGACCTAGAGTTGACCGTAGTTGACTCAATTGACCGCCAAAGTCAACTATTGATCTAGATTTGACCCAGGGTTGACTTTTTGACCCAGAGTTGACTTTTTGACCTAGATTTCATCGGTTTGACCCGTTTGACCTAGAACGACCCTAGAAGCCTATTTTTAGTTATTTTATACCTGTTTAACTCATTAGAAACCTGTTTAACTTTGCTTTTTGTAATAGGTCATTGTGACACCAGTTCGGATCGCTAGTTGCTCAGGACGTCAGGCGAGTACATTCTCAGATAGTTTTCATTATCTGATGATTATTATGATTCAGCTTCTAGTATAGTATCATCTGATTTTCTGGCATGACACAGACTGGTATTTCTGGATTTATTTACTTGCGACATGTATATTTTATGTTTCTGGCCTCTATTCTGGAATTACCTACTGGCATCACCTACAGGCATCACTACAGGCATCACTCATGTTTCTGGCTGGACTCATACTTGATTTACGTGTCGGGTCTTGAATTCACTTGTACTAGTCGGGACGGGGAAATACTCGAGTAGACATGTAAATATTTCTATCTGGAATCATCTGGAATCACCCCCTCTGGTCTAATCTGGAATGATAGCAGCCGCGCACCCAGTGCACGGTGAGCCGTACTTACCCCTAGCCGTTTACATGTCGAAACAGGTATTTCAAAGACACGAGTTCATTCTTTATAGTCTGGACTCTCTTGTATTTCTTGCTGGTCTCATTTATAGTTTCTGGACTTGACTCATTACATGTATTTCATGCTGGACTCACTACATGTTCTTGTGCACAGACTTACTCTTAGTTTAGATTTCTTGTATCTTGCATTCATTACTATCTTGCTTCTGATATCCATGCATCTTTACCTTTATGTACCAGTGATACATATATATTTCTTGTTTCATACTTTATTTCATTCTCCTTGCTTCTTGCTATAACTGTTTTATAGTTTTAATCATTTAACTGGAACTGCTGTTAGAGGTGTACTTGCTCCAGTCCTGACTGGACATATTTTTTTAGCATATCTGGAGGATTGGTGTCCGATGTTTTATGGACCTCAGCCTGTCGATGGTGCATACAGGGTCCCTCTAGTTTAGGAGTAATTTTCGGGTTGGTAGCCGGGATCACTGAGACCTTATTATTGTTTTTATTAGCCTTTGGTATCGGATTTGTCTCCGGTTTTGGATTGAGACCTTGTATTGTATATGATTTTTGATATTGTTGTATTATTATTATTATTGTGGTTGTTTTTAGTAGCAGTTGTTTAGACTTTGGAGTTGTTAGACTTCTGTGTTATTTTATTGTGCTTAGATTCATGATTGAGTATATTGTGATTATCATTATGATATTGCTCCTCCGTTTGGAGTTGAGATCTTGACAGGTTTATATATTGATTGTGTGAGATTGTTAGCTAGATAGTTGACCTAGACAGCGTTCTACCGCCGATGCTGCAGCGTAGGCGGGACATACCTACGACTCATGCCCGATTTTCCGGGTACGGATCGTGACGCATTTTTGGTGGCGGCCCCATGCAGGTCTCGATTTCACAATTAGTACGATATCGTGGTGGTACAAAAATTTAGTTGTACTTCTGTGAGCCTGCTATAGGATCCAGGATCTAGGAAGAGAGTATACTCAATCACGACTAGGAACAATTCTAATCTAATTATCTGAATTTGCTTCTTTTGAAATATTACTGTCCTTCTTTTATGATATCGTATCTTGCGCCGTATTGACTTCTTTTGATCTGTGTTCATGATGCCTCCGAAGACACGATCTTATTATACCGTTCCAGCAGTTGCCACCGAGAGGTCTGCTACCTCTCATCCAGCTCGTATTTAGGCAGTTGCTACCGCTCCACTCACCACTCCTGCGGTTGAGGGAGCATCTGCTTCTCTTGGGGATCCTCCTCTACTTGTCGATCCGAGGAATACCACAGTCGTTCCGGTGGTTCCTCCACCACTTCCTGCACCAGTAGATGCCGCACAGTTGTTTGCGTTCCTTAGGGAGATGATGGACGTGCAGCACCGTCAGGTGGATGTGATGAGGCTGGACATTGAGAACGCCCACCAGGTATCCATGACGACAGTGGACAGAGTGGCACAGATTCAGCCACAGGCAGATCAGATTTAGCGCCCGAGGTCGGGCAGCATCATTGACTTCCAGAGGATGCGGCCTAAGGAGTTCCGGGGTACAGAAGGAATCATGTACGCAGATGACTGGATAGAGCAGATTGAGAGGATTTTTTGGCTGGCACATATTCCAGACAGCATGCAGATAGAGGCAGCGGGCAGTCAGATGTTCGACCTCGCTTTGACATGGTATTACACAGATACGAGGATCGTGGCACCAGGGCTTACTTGGGAGACTTTCAAGAGGCTTTTTAAGGAGAAATTTTTCTCAGATGTGGCGCTCAGTGCTTTGGAGAGCCAGTTCGAGGCACTCATCCAGGGGAGCATGCTAGTGGACGAGTACGCAACGGAGTTCTTCCGTCTGGGCAGATTCGTGGAGGGCTTGAGTGAGGCAGCAAAGGCGAGGAAGTTTCGCAAGGGCTTGGTCATGGCGGTCAAGTTTTTGACTAGGAGCGATCGTGAGGCGACTTTCAAGCAGATAGTAGGAGACTCTCAGAGAGTAGAGGATGACTTGGAGCTCAAGTCCAAGAGAGGCAGGGATGATTCAGGCAGTGCGAGTGGCAGTGCAGAACCGGCTAAGCATCCCTATATGCAGAAGGCAGCGCAGCAGGGTCAGGATCAGAGGGTGCCCACTTGTGCCTACTGCAGGAAGGCAGGACACACTTGGGATGTTTGTAGGAGGAGGCTGAAGGTGTGTTTGTTCTGTGGATCCGCTGCTCACCAGATGCGAGATTGCCCCACTGTACCTCCATTTGGTGGAGCACAGGATCGGAGAGTTGGAGCTAGGCCATATGTGGCACAACATTATGCCCTGCACCAGCAGAGGGATATACCCCAGCAGGGCAGGGCTTATGCGTTGACGGTCGAGGAGGCCGATGCTACGGGTGTCGGGTTAGCAGGTCTGTCTCTTTTGTTCTTGTTTCTGTCCTTTTCCATTCCTTGTGGTGTGCTTCATTAGTACCTGTTAGACTTTTCTATTGTGCTGTGGTAGATAGTGTAGTGACCCTGATTGAGACTGTGATAACACGACCAGTAGGACCATGATCTTGTATGTTGTTTAGGTAGAATTTTTTGACTGTGATTGTTGGGGGGTTTGACCTAGAGGGAGTGCGATTGACTTTAAATTTCGAGGACGAAATTTTCTAAGGAGGATAGGCTTGTCACTACCCCATTTCCAGAGCTGGGTATTTTTATTTTATTTTATTTTATTTTAATTTGGTTAATTGTGTATTTATTATAAATAATTGTATTTATATTTAATTGATGGTTGTATTTTTTTGTATTGATTGTTTTAGGGTTTTGGCTAGTCTGGACCCATGTCAGACCCTAGTGGACCCATGTCCGACCCAACTCACACCCTTGTGAGACCAATTTTTTGGGTTTAGAATATTTATTATATTTTATTTTAGCTAGTTGGAGAGATTGGGAGTTAGTTTGAGTGCTTTCGGAACCCCAAATCCAAAACCCAATTTGAATGACTTTAGGGGAGGGCATTTTGGTCTTTTTGAATTATTGTAAATCCTTTATGCTTGTGTGGCCGGCCCCTAACCTATTCCCAGACCCGACCACAGCCCTCTCCCTCATTCTTCATTCTTCTTATTCTTATTCTTCTTATTCTTCTTCTTCTTCTTCTTCTTCTCCATTCTTCTCCACTCTTTCTTCTTCTTTTCTTCTTTCCACTTCCAAACAAGTAAGTTTTCTCATTTTCCTTCCTTCCTTCTTCTATTTACTTCTTTTATGTGAACCCTAACCCTACACTTTTCCCTAACCTAGGTGGGTAGAGCTTAGATTTGGTGTTGGAGTTTGGATTGGAAGCTTGGAAGCTTGGTGTGGTGGATTTAGAGCTTTTTGGAGACTTTGGCTTGGGATTCCAACTCCCAAGAGATAAACCCTAATTTTTTCCCTTGTAATTACTCTTATATAGTGTAATTAGTGGTTTAGAACCTTCCTAGACCCTAAGGCAACCCATGGGAGGAAGTTGGAACTAGTTTGGTTGTGTTTGGAGACTTTGATATTAGGTTTTATGTCAATTTTGGGTGAAATCCGAGATTGGTCCAATTTTGGGTGATGCCCAAGGTTAGACGGACCTAGATAGACGTTGTCGGGTGTCTTGAGGGTTAGTACGTGTCTCCGTTCGGACACGTGAAGTCGTGTCGCGAAGAAATGGGCGTTTCGGGCAATTTGGAGGTTTTCGTCGTCGCTGGTTCTATGTGCATGTGCGTTTTTGCCACGGACATAGAATCGATGAGTTAGCATTTTTTCTAGGATCTAGACATCGTTTAGAACCCGTGGGTAAATTTTGGGCCGATTCCGAGTAGGTTTGGTGTGCGTTTTAGGAGGTTTTACGAACCGTACACCACGTGTTCGTCAAAATGACCGAACGGCCATTTCGACTTGGTTTCTTAGTTTTGGGTTTATGCGCTCGTTGGGTTAGCTTCGGGGAGTGTGTGCTAGAGTTCTTGGATTATATAATATATATATATATATGTTTGTGCTTGTAGGGGTCGTTGGGCGTGCGTTGGTGGGGTGTTGTGTTGTGTGTGTCGTGTTTATGCATGTATATATATGAGTATATATATAAATGTGTGTGTTTCTATATATATATATATGTGTATGTGTATATATATATGTTGTGTGTGTGTAGTTGTATGTGTTAGGGTGTGTGAGAGTGAGCGTGTGTTTGTGAGCGTGTGTGTGAGTGTGTGGTTATATATATATATATATATATATATATATATATATATATATATATATATATATATATATATATATATATATATATATATGTATTAGTGTGTGTGTATATATATATATATAGTTGTATATATATATGTATATATGTGTGTGTCTGTGTATGTGTGATTGTGTGTGCGTATTTGTGTGTGTGGTGTGTAGGCTGTGAGAGGGCAGCGAGGCAGATTTGGGGGCAGCAGCCGCTGCAGGCGCCGCAGCGCCGCGACAGCTCACTGCAGCGCTGCGCTGCAGCAACAGCAACAGCAACAACAACAACTGCCAGCAGCAGCAGCACGCACTGTAGCAGCAGCAGCAGCACATGCAGCATTCGCAGCAGCAGCAGCTAGGCGCATTGCATTAGCAGGTAGCGAGGGAGAGTGAGGGATGGATTAATAAATAGATAGATAGATAGATAGATAGATAGATAGGTAGTTATATATATATATATATATATATATATATATATATATATATATATATATATATATATATATATATATATATATATGCATAGTTATGGCTAGGTAAATATATATGTACAGGTATGAGGTAAGGGATATATATATATATATGTGTGTTTATGTGGATATATATATACATGTAGATATGTAGGTATATATATATATATGTGTTAGATATATATATATATTAGCCTATACATATAGCTAGGTATATATCTATAAGCATAGTTAGTTAGCTAGAGGGGTAGTTAGTGAGGTATTGGAGAATATCTCAATACCTTGAGATATCAAGGTATCTTAATACCTTGAGATACCCAAGGTATTGAGTTTCGAGCGGAGTTTTTGAGCAATTGCCTAGGAATAAGTTTAGAGTTGCTTTTATGTGTATATGTGTATATATTTACGCGTGATAGCATAGGTTTTAGAGGGTATAGACGGGGCATATAGCCTAGGTCGAGGTATCGGATACCGAGGGTATCCCGGTATCTCAAGGAGGCGAGTTTGATGGTTTATTAGCTTAATGACCTAGTTTTGGCCTAGAATTTTAGGGGCACTCTAGTTTGACCTAGAGTTGAGCGTAGTTGACTCAGTTGACCGCCAAAGTCAACTATTGACCTAGATTTGACCCATGGTTGACTTTTTGACCTAGAGTTGACTTTTTGACCCAGATTTCACTGGTTTGACCGGTTTGACCTAGAACGATCCTAGAAGCCTGTTTTTAGTTATTTTATATCTGTTTAACTCATTAGAAACCTGTTTAACCTTGCTTTTCGCAATAGGTCATTGCGACACCAGTTCGGATCGCCAGTTGCTCAGGACGTCAGGCGAGTACATTCTCTGATAGTTTTTATTATCTGATGATTATTATGATTCAGTTTCTAGTATAGTATCATCTAATTTTTTGGCATGATACGGACTGGTATTTCTGGATTTATTTACTTGCAACACGTATATTTCATGTTTCTGGCCTCTATTCTGGAATTACCTACTGGCATCACCTACAGGCATCACTATAGGCATCACTCATGTTTCTGGCTGGACTTATACTTGATTTACGTGTCGGGTCTTGGATTCATTTATACTAGTCAGGGCAGGAAAATACTCGAGTAGACATGTAAACATTCCTATCTGGAATCATTTGGAATTACCCCCTCTGGTCTAATCTGAAATGATAGCAGCCGCGCACCCAGTGCACGGTGAGCCGTACTTACCCCTAGCCGTTTACATGTCGAAACAGGTATTTCAAAGACACGAGTTCATTCTTTATAGTCTGGACTCTCTTGCATTTCTTGCTGGTCTCACTTATAGTTTCTGGACTTGACTCATTACATGTATTTCATGCTGGACTCACTACACGTTCTTGTGCACAGACTTACTCTTAGTTTAGATTTCTTGTATCTTGCAGTCATTACTATCTTGCTTCTGATATCCATGCATCTTTACCTTTATGCACCAGTGATACATATATATTTCTTGTTTCATACTTTATTTTATTCTCCTTGCTACTTGCTATAACTGTTTTATAGTTTTTATCATTTAACTGGAACTGCTGTTAGAGGTGTACTTGCTCCAGTCCTGACTGGACATATTTTTCCAGAGTATCCGAGGATTGGTGTCCGACGTTTTATGGACCTCAGCCTGTCGATGGTGCAGACATGGACCCTCTAGTTTAGGAGTGATTTCCGGGTTGGTAGCCGGGATCACTGAGACCTTGTTATTGTTTTTATTAGCCTTTGGTACCGGATTTATCTCCGGTTTTTGATTGAGATCTTGTATTGTATATAATTTTGGATATTATTGTATTATTATTATTATTGTGGTTGTTTTTAGTAGCAGTTGTTTAGACTTTGGAGTTGTTAGACTTCTGTGTTATTTTATCGTGCTTAGATTCGTGATTGAGTATATTGTGATTATCATTATGATATTGCTCCTCTATTTGGAGTTGAGATCTTGACAGGTTTATATATTGATTGCGTGAGATTGTTAGCTAGATAGTTGACCTAGACAGCGTTCTACCGCCGATGCTGCGGCGTAGGCTGGACGTACCCACGACTCATGCCAGATTTTTCGGGTACGGGTCGTGACAGGTTAGAGCCCATACGCCTACTGATTGTCCTCCCCTCCCATGATACTATGTGTCAAGTGTGTGTCAACATATATATATATATATATATATATATATATATATAGTATATAAATATGACTGAAAGAAAATACTCATGCAATGAATATATAAAAATATAATAAGCATACAAAGTACTGTAAGCAATTTAGCAAGGTATCTTGCCTAACAAGAAAGCTGCAAAGTGTAAGCGTCCAGACATCAAGCACAAGGAATCAGAACTATGGCATCAGAATGAACATCTCCGGATGCTAAAATAGACATCACCAATCTTCCCAGAATAAGTGAGATAGCTAAAAAATACTACCCTTTCGTCCAATTTGGACACAGGGACAAAACGGCAATTTTCGGTCAAAGCGGGGTCCACATGTGGCCCATTTTGCATCGAAAAGCGTGCCAGAGGTAAAGGTCTCTAAATGGGATAAATTATAGGTTAAACAAATTCTAAACGTCAATACAAACTCAACGGTACGTCCAATTTTGGATTTCGGTGAGCCGAACACAAATTCGCCCAAAAAGGCAACCGTGGGACCCGCAAATAGGCGGCTTGGTCAACTATCTCAGAATTGCGTGAAACTTGGGTCAAAAGACCAACGTGATACCACGAATCCAATCGTACAAGTTTTGTCGCATTCTGACGAGCGTACACTAAATGGTGAGGTATTTTGCAAAAGTTGTGATATGGGGTCTTTTTACGGATACAGAGTGATTCTGACGCGCACACACGTCCAAATTAGTTTTCGCGAAAGTCCATACGTCTGGACATACCATACGCACCTTTCGGTGCAACTGGTATGAGACGAGGCTGTCCCGTTTGGCAGGGTGCGCTCCGTATCACAAATTTTATAAATTTTAAAATAGGTTTTTATGAGTTTTTAACCTAATTTAATTTTATATATAACACCAAATAAAATAATATAATTGACAAAAATTAATCTTGGTTATATGGTCTTCACATAGCAAAAGGAAAATCTAAGATTGGATCTCTGTGGTGGGAGATATGAGTCCATAAAGTTAAAATAATATAATTCTAAAGTTAAAGTTGTGATTTTTCTCCAACTTGGTCTCGATTTTCATCTAGGGTTACGCGCTGATCAATGGAAACTAATATACAGAGTTGGAAGAGGGATAGGTCGTGAATATATCGGTGAAGATGGGGTCAAATTTGGTTGCGAGATAGAGCAAGAATTATCGTGTGAACAAGGGTACGTGGCTGTAGTTTCCTGTGCGGTGCTCGCGGGTGTTGACGCGGCGGCGGGCGACGGGCGGCTTCCGGCGGTGGCACTCTGGGCTGGAGGTCGGTGGCGCTGGGGGGAGATGGAAGCTAGGGTTAGGGTTTAGGTTATTATATATATATATATATATATATATATATATATATATATATATATATATATATAGAAGGGGCAAGGCAGCGACTCGCACGAAAACGGGGGGAAGGGTTCAGCGCTGGGAGCGGGGAGCGGACCTGGGGGTTTATGGGCTGCTGGGCTTTAGCACAGGGGGGGAGGTTCATTTGCTGGCTGTGGGTTCTCTTAAGGCTGGGTAGGTTTAGGGACTTAGTTGGCTTTTAGGGTTTTTAGATTAGTGATTAGTGGTTTTGGAATTTAGGGTTTTAATAATTTAGGTTTTCTTTTTTCTTTTCCTTTTTCTTAACTATATTAATAAAATTACTACTATTATTTCTACTACGACTACTATTATTATTATTATTATTAACTATTACTTATTATTATTATCATATTTAATAACTATATATTATTTACGTATATATTTAAGGTATAAAAAATACATTTGTACCCAATTTAAAATCTTACAAATCTAACACTCTCCCACAAGGATTCTAAAAATAGTTTTGTGCAAAATTTCTAAATGCATATTTATCTTGGTAATTAAATCAATAATATATTTTCTAATTAACTAAGGGAATAATATAAATAAATTCTATGATTAATTAAATAAATATAATATTTAAAAATATTGGGTTTTACAATGTTGTAAGTCGCTTGGCATATTTTATTGTTTTGAGAGAGAGAGCTTGAGTGACTAGTAATCTCGGTCGTGAGAAGCTTGTAATACTTCCTGATTATCAATAAAGAGTTTGTTTTACATTTATACTTGTGTTTATTCTTATTTTGCTGCTTGGGGACTATCTGTGCGACTCTGTGGCGTAGCCTTTAAATCGGCCGTTTCAGGTGCTTGCCTTTCCCTGACGCAACTTAGGCTCGTGCGACATCACATCCATGCGAGGAAGTTTGTCCCTGCGGGGACGGGTCATGACAGTTCAGACCAAACTTGGCCAGGGACCAAATTTGGGCAGAGTTTGTTCCATCTGTATCCAGACTGTCCCAATACTCAATTGAGACTAGATCCCAATAATCTCTCCCTCCTGTCTGATAAGAGGTGTTGTTTCCGTGGCTCATCAACTGGACTTCATACTTGTCGCCCTGCGACATAGTTTTTGCTCAACATGCTACTGATCTCCGATCCCCAGAGCTGCTTTGCATCTTTTGCCGTCTCCATCTCTTCAACCACGTCGACACTAGCTGTCATACGTAGCACCTCATGCACCAATGGGATCCTGCCGACATTAATGATACGACCAAGATCAAAGTCCCTGATGATCACCTTACTGTAAGTATTGGCTGTATGTCCCTGATTTATGTCTTCCATTAGAAAATTCTACCATTTTGATGAGCTTCTTCACCCTTGGTTAGCCCAATATTATTCGAGCTCCAGAACTGTACCACCTTTATGTTCAACAATGAAGCTATCCCGTACACATGCATCCTCGAGCAGAGTATCATGCACTGTGCACGCCGTCTATGACCCACAACTCCTTTGAAACTGTGCAAATGGAGATGCACCTACCTCAGATTGAATTTGCAGCACACCTTGATCTCCTCCAACGCTTCGAACTGCTGAAATTGATGTTGCTCTGTGAAGCTTTAGCAAACCACCTGTCACCAAAATCGGATCCGTGGAACAACCCCCACCTGGAGACCAAATAGCTGTCATGGGACCGACAGGAAGACCCTCAATATTTGGTTCATCATCATTCGTCGCTTTGTCTCGACAAACTGAATCCTCCGTAATCTTTAAAACATCTCGAAGATCCTCCTCAGGAAGTTTTTGATGATACACAAACTTCCATCGAATATCCCTCAAGCTTCCATCCGATGGTTGTGGCTGCATGTTGTCACACCCGTTCCCAGATTTGGTATTCTTGAATTTGTGATATTTAAAATTTTTCCCTATAAATATATTCTTGAAGTATTTTGCATGTTGGTTCCTGTCTATATTTTGTATTTTATATGTTTAGATTCTTGTTTATTGTGGGAGACTACCCGAGACCAATAGTGAAGACAAATTGGCAATTGCCATGAACCCGTACTAGGACCCGTATGTAGGATGGATACCTGACCCGGTTCACTTTTGGAACCACTAAGCCTATTTTGGATGGTTAAGATTTGTTTGGAGAGTGTCGTGACTGAATCCTATGGCTAACCTAATTTCTCTACATGGTATATATATATATATGGTTTTCTCTCTCCCTTCTCTCATTCTCCCTCATTTCTACTTTCTTTCTTCTTTACCCTTCCTCCTTCCCTCAAGAGCTCCCCCTTGGCTGAACCCTAGCCCAAGCCCTAGCCCTAGACTTGGTTCTAGGAAGAGATTTGTTAGTCCACCAAGGCAAGTATATCTTGTTATAAGTGGTGAAGCCATGCTTTTCGGATATATATATATATATATATATATATATATATATATATATAGTAATTAAAATGTGTTTAATGGAAAATTTTCTCCTTGATGTGCTCATTATTTTTAGTTCTTGGAGTTTTGGGTTTTGGTGAATGGTTTAGAGTAGATCTGAGTTTCAAGTTAGGATTTTTCATGGGTTCTATGAGTTTTCCTTTGTTTTGATCTATTAAAACTCATTGTTTTCGAAAAATAGTAGTTCCATGTGATAGAGCATTTTATTTTGTACAATTTTAGCTTTTGTTTCACTGGATTTGGACTTAAAATAAAGATTTTATGAAGAAATTTTTTTTTTGATTTTTGAGCTTTTTCTATTGGAGTTTGTGCTATTTTGGGACGAAGGAGTTCCATGCGGCCAAGCTACATGCGCCCCTTCCAACATGACGCCTATCTTGTTAGGCTCATGACTGTCTCTGCATATACGTCCCTAAGCTGAATGCATAGAATACTGAATGCATGAGATTTTCCAAAGAGCAAGTGCCCATGCGGCCAGAAGCTCATGCGACGAGTTGCCCATGTGGCCAGAGTGTATATGGTCAGCTTGTCGTTTGACTTAGAAGCGATATATGTGTCTTTTTCTTGCACGTCTTTTCATGCACACCTTTTTATGATTTTGCCCTTTCTCTGACATGCATTTATGATATGTCACATCGGTCACTTCTCTGACACGTATTTATGACCCATCACTTAGCACTTGTCCCGAAGAGTGGACTTTGTCTTGAGAATGCATCCAATTTGTCCATGCGGCACCAGTCTCATGCGGCAGCCTGTTGCATGTGGCCAGTTGGTTCATGCGGCAGCTCGTCCATGCGTCCAGCTCCATATGACCAGTTGCTCATGCGCCTGATCAGTGCATGCGGCCTGTCCCATATGCCAGACATAGCCATGCGCCTATGCACCAACTTCCATGAGTGCACTTCTCATGTGCGCATGTGATCCTATACGACCCTAGTGACTCTTGTGAATATTTTGTTGTTTCACTTTGTTAATATTTCATGGAATGTTTTCATTGAGTGTTATATTCTATGTGCTGATCCCAATGCTTGCTTGTGTTGTGACTCTAAGTATAATGGACTTAGTGAATCAGACTATGCTAATGATGGCTATATGCTAGAACTGACTATGCGCATGACATGATTATATATTGGATTAGACTATGTGTTGACCCAATTGAGTGGAAGTGATATTGACCCAGTACCTACTAAGTGGACTCAGATCAGTAGATTATTTACCTTTTCTGTCATATAGAGTGAGAGGTGTAGTTCTGCTCGGAAGACTATCTGCAATCCAGGTCCTTATTTGGTTTAAGGATTGCATATTTACTCTAGAGTGGTTCACATTTTCCCCTTACTCCCGTCCGACATCATTAATTATTAATTCTAGGACTTTACAATTGAGGCTTCCAAGTGAATGATAATCTGTGTAGCTGATTCGAGGAGGTTCTACGCGATCAAGTGATTCAATATGATAAGAAGATTCAAGTGACTGATTTATAGGCCTGACTACTTATATCTGAGTTGATATTCTCTTTCGCACCGAGTGTGCCACATGATTTTATTTATGCACTGAAGTAGGACAAACCTTGCTAAATGTAATATGTGTATATGACTCTTGACCAGATTAATATAGTTATCTGATCGGTTGGTAGGCCTGATATCCTGACTCATTTACTTGTATCTGTGTTGATAGATTTACTACTATCTATGCGTTCCTTCATGTTATGTGTTAAATGTGTACTGAGGTGAGATATATCTTGCTACGTGCTATGTGTTACATGCTTTACTATTCTATGCTATATGTGATATTATATAATTTCTCCAGCACAAATGTCACTACCATATTTCTAGAATAGAGATATTTTTATCATTTGTATTATTTATTATTAATATATCTTTAATTCATAATAATTGGTATTGATGTATATATTTACATATTGAATATAGAAAATGGTTGTATGATAGATCTTTAATTAGACTAGATGTTATTGAACCTAAGTGAACCCAACTAGACTTGTCATGACCATTAGTGCAACCAATTTGGTTTAGTCATGGTTGACTAGTTATAGAAGAGGGAATGAGCTAATAACCCCTTGTAATTAAATTAGAAACTCTCTTAGTTAAACTCCTTAATTAAAATAACTCTTCATGACAACCCATGGGGGCATTGCAGATATTTTACATTAGCCAAATTCTAGGGTTATGTGACCGGCCTTATATAGGAGGAGGGAGCCTCCCTCTATTTCATTAATAGTCATGAAAAACCCTAAGTTTGTGTTCTTCCCCAAGTGATTCATTCCTCCACCAAAATTACTCTAAACCAATCCCAATTTCTCTCATTTTTATCCCCAAGGAAAGTTAGAAGCTTGAAGATTGCAAGAGGCTAGAGGAAGATGAGTCTTGGTAGGAGTTGGTGTTCATTTCTCATTCTTGTGCCGTTTGAAGGAGCCACATTGGGAATACATCTTCCAATAGGTAAAATTCTATTTTCTTTGTTATTTTAATTCTAGAATGGTGTAATATACCTACAAAAATTATTCATTAGCTTAGGTCTACCCATGGAAAGAAGAACTAGGTGCATAGGAGGCCTATGGTGGAAGCTACATTGAGTTTTGTGTCCATTTAGGAAAACTCTAATGTGGCACACCTAGTATTTGATGGAAAACTCTAATGTGTCCATATATACACATTGGTACTTGATATGAGTATACATATGGGGACTATGATTCTGTGTTCAGTGTGATGGCATTCCCTGTATTTACATTTGGTGCAGGACAGAGTGAGTATTTGGAGACCTAGCATCTGTACACTTGATATAGGTATTGTGTGTATGGCTTGTTGTGCACAAACTGAGACGTAAGTGGGTGTTTCATGGATGTGGTGGTGTTGAACTTGTATTAAGAAGGGAGGGAGTGCATTTGGTGCACTGCTGCAATAGGCAGCTGCACCATGGCAATGACAACAAGTGCTCGGGCCTGTGAGCAGTTGTACTTGAGTGCAACAGTTAAACTGCAGGTATGTGTGGTCAGTGTGTGAGGGAACTCAGGCAATACAAACCTTTCAGTAGCAAAGAACTTCTCGAGCAAGTACTGAACACTTATTTTTAGTGTCAGTGTTGTATTTGTGCTCAGTGTGTTAGTGTGTTTTGTAGTACTGTGTGTATACTTGAGTGGTGAGGTGAGTATTATATCTGATACTATATATAGGTATTCATATAGGATGGGTTGATGTGTGATTACTTATGGATATGTATCGATAAGTGTAGATATGTATACAGAGATATATATATATATGGCCATAAGAGTGTGTTTATTATGTTCTTTAGAGGGCTCACATGTAGGCTCGTTGGGGGAAGCTACTGTGATAGTGCATAACAGTGCACTTGTGCATTGCAAGAGTGTTAGGCTATACTTGAGTTTAGGTATCAATTGATATTGGTATGGGGTGTTCAGATATTGAAAAGAAAGGATACCCGAGTACTGAGAATGCAATGTGGACTGATACTTCATGGTTGTGCATTGTGAGCAGGTGATGGAGGGAAATTGAGTATGGCCTTCAGTGAGTTAAGGATAACTGGGGATGTGGGCGATCAGCAAGGAGAAGGAAAGTGTGCATTGCTCTAGGCACTACACTGATAGGGGGGTTACTTGTTGTAATTAGAAGCAGTTGCAGCAGTACCATTAGCATACATCAGCAGTAAGGTGCAGGCATTGCACTGAAGTGCAGTGCAGTTCAGAGAGGGGCCTTGGGTTGGATGCTGCAATGTAGGGAGTAAGGTTGTCACTGGAAGTTGAGATACTGTAGATGGTTTAAGATAATGGTAATAATGGATAGGTGAATAGATGTGGGTGTCTATGTGTGAAGGATGACGAATTGACAGTAGCTAGAGTTAAGGGTGAGTGGTTGTACCTGTCTCAAGTAGGTATTATAGTGTCATGGGTATGTATGGGTGTATTTGTGTGTGTGAGTTAACATGTTAGGTATCAGTCAAATAAAGGGAGGCAGAGTATCAGTTTGGGGTTTAGTAGGTTCAGTATCAGTTAATGCCAAGGGTTAGTGATAAAGTGTATAGGTAATATGATGCTAGTAGTTAAGGTGTAAACCCCCTCGACCAAATTTAGGCCTACTTAGCTTAGATGAAAAAATTAGGGTTAATTTAGAGCCAATTAGAATTTGATTACAGTATTTTATATTTGTTGTACAATATTTATATTACTTAGTGCATCTTGCCCTTGCTTCGATATTTAGAGCACTACACTAGTTATTACCTGCAAACAAATTTCACACACTTTTCCTAGTCATGCCAGCCTTCCATTCTGACCTGTGTGTAACTCATAAATACCCTCATTTGTGCTTCATTTTAGTCGCACAATATTCGTTACAAACGTCCGTTCTCAAATCCAAATAAATTCAACTTTGCATTCCTTGTACGTTACAATCGAAATTGGAGACACAATCTGGACCCATTTTGCACAACCCAATTTATGATAATATTCTATTCTGAGTCCTCTATGTCCATGATACTTGTGTACCACCTAATTTTAGCCCCAGGTACTTCCAATTAATTCAAGAACACCTTGCGCATTTATTTTTAATTAATTTAAACTCAATTTCTGTCTTAGTGCAATTTTTTAATTTTTGGACACTTTTATGCAAAAGTGCATTGAGGTGTCCACACCATTGGATAATACATGAAGAAACCTATTTCTCCTTCATGTGAATTTTTCCATAATTTTTAGGAGTGTGTAATTCAACACCAACCACCTTAAACCCATGGCCCTCCAAACTTTGAACCAAATGAAATCCTAGTCCTTCATTTTTAATCCATTGAACCATAGCCCTTGGAATACTTACATGAGAACCCTTTTTCCAAGTGTTGACCAAGTCAAACTATTCCTAGGTCAACCCAACCCCATGTGCATATAAATACATTATTTCTTTTACTTTTATTTTTTTCTTATGCAAGTATACCTAAACCTAGATCTAGCCGCCACCCCCTTTTCCCTGTTCCCCACCTCCATCCACCGCCTGAGCCACCACCATCGTCGACCCCCGCCGCCATATGCACCCTGAGCACCGTCGAGCACCGCCCCGACGACGGCGAGCCAAACCCCGCGGAAGAGCCACCGCCGCCGCTGCTTTAAGCCGCTGTTGCCATTTCTCCCTACTGCCAACCACAGAGCCACCGCCACCGTTATTAACCCTGCCTCGCCATCTCCTCGACCGCCTCCTCTAACCACCGCCAACCACCATCACCACCACCGTTGTCTCCACTACCCCCATCACCGCCAACACCACCATCATCATCATCATTGACTTCTCCTCCACTTCCCCCCCCCCGACATCACGACCACCGCCACCTCGCCATCACGACCACCGCCACCTCCCTCCACCTCCGGAGCCAACCCCCTCGAGGAACAACAGCCACCGCCACCCACTGCTGCTGTTGCTGCTCCAACTGCTGCTGTAGCCACTGCCGTTGCCGTCCTGGCCTCTGCCACCGGGCCGCCGGTGACCCCCGACCACCGGCGGGCACCCCCCCCACTGGCCGGTCTCCCTCGAGTGTCCCCGAGCTACGCTAGGACTGAACATCTCCTTCCCGCGGCCGCGAGGAACCGCAACTCGAACCCGAGTTCGGGAATCCGAGTTCAACCTCCCTGATTCACGAGCAAATTTCTCCCTCCATTCTCAACTGATTCTCGAAATGCCTTCTCTGGTATACTCTCCATGTAACCCTCTTTCAAAGTCTTCATTTAGAATAATTTAATTTGATTTTTATTGTTTGTTAATTAAGATCCAAAATCGAATAAAAATAGTTTTCAAAATATTAAAATTCCCTGGTACGGAGTGGGTCCCGTCAATCCGGGCATCCACGTCGTGTACCAATTTTACCAAAAGGTGCGCACTGTCAATACAGAGGTGTGAGATTTTGCGAAAGTTGATTTGGATGTACGTGCACACCGGAATCAACGTGTATCCGTCGACGATACCCCATATCGGCCCTGTGCTGGAACTCGTTGTAACTTTGTGTGTGCTCGTCGTTTCGAAACAAAACTTGTGCCATCGGACTCGTAGCGATACGTTGGTCCTGTGACCCAAGTTTTGTTCGATTCTGAGAACGTTGACAAAATTCTGTATCGTGGGCCCCGTGTCTCTACTTGACGGGTGATTTTATGATCGGTTTATCAGAATCCAGTTCTGGACATTCCATTGGGTTCGTATCATCGTTCTGGACTTGTTGACACTAAGTTTGACGAATTTGGAGAACCTTGTCTTTGGCATATTTTTCGGTACAAGACGGGCCCACTTGTGGACCCTATATAGACCAAAAACTACATTTTTGTCCCTGTGTCCAAATTTGACATATTTATATGTTTTTTGAGTATCTCACTCATTCCGGAACTATTGGTGATATTTGTGACAGCATCCGGGGATATCAGCTCCAGTTTTCATTGTTGTACTGCTACTTCCATAGCTAGTTCGTGTTAGCATCTTCGCCTGGCTTCCAGGCAAGTATACCTTGCCTTATTGTACTGTTTAAATTCAGTTATTCATAGTTGCATGTTTTATTATTTTAATATTATATAACTGTGCACGTCCGAGAAAACTCGGGTGCAGTCAACGAAGGCGTTGACGTTAGGACTTGTGTCTGACCTAGTGTCTAGTATACCCACCTAAAGTTGTGGAGTTATCGGTATGACTCCCCAGGCCTTGACACGTATCATTGTACGTCACAGAGTGAGTTCATGTAGGGACGCGTGCTTCATACTCGACTGGCCATCGGTGTGAGCAGCACGTGTGACGGTATTTAGCTTAGTTGTTTATTTCTTTAGAGACTTGCATTATAGTACAAGATGTCCACGTCGCATTTGCGACTTGTACATTTGTATTTGGGCGGGGAGAATGACTAGTAGGCGTATGGGACACCCACCTCCTTTATACAGATACCGTGCTCGACGGAGTGATACAGACGTATATATTTATGCAGATACCACGTTCTTTAGAGTTTTGGACGTTACTTGGTGATTTTGTAGATGCCACACTCTAGAGAACATTGGACGTTATACTATTTGAGATACCATGCTCCTCGGAGATAGACGTTATTACATTGCAGAGTGCCCATGTTCTGGGGGCATATATGGCATATACTAGTCAGTCACGACGATTGGCAAATTACGTCAGCATATGTCTAGCCTACACTTTTCCTAAGCACCAAGTTGTCCTCAAATTGCATTCACTTAGATGGTTAGTTCACCCTTGAGTTTTCACAGTATTTATTTTATGGCATATATTTTTGTATCTTGTTACGTCCCTCTGATGACCTGGTTCCCTTCCAGGTTATTTGTGCAGTTTGCCGGATGTTTGATATATTGGAGTGTGGACATCATTGCAGATATATTTATATTTCTAGCTATTTTAGTCATGTACTACTTTCCATTTTATTCTACTTTTATAGCCTAGTGTTTATAGACCTGTGTTATTCTTTTGGTCTATTCGAACGGATGTATTATTAGACTGCAGACTGATGATGTGTATCTTTCTTTCTTGAGATTTACTTACCCTGGATTGAGATTTAGATTTAGTTGTTGTATGTTAGAAATAGATTATTACTTGGATCACTTGACCATGGACAACGTAAGTGCACTTCGTCGGGTTCATTAAATTGGAAAGCCCTACAGAGTCATACTAGCTGGCCATTGCCACGTGTCTGGTCCCATAGATTTTGGGACTGGGGCGTGACATAAGGTATTGATTATATATATACCTAACTATATATATTATATGATACTTTATATCCTTAATATCGAGGGAGATCTAGAATCTAGGTATTGACCAATACTAAGATACGGGCTAAGATATTGTGGTACATGGTGAGGTATTGACTGTAGGCTAAGATATTACAGGATATTATAGGTAACATCTTATATATTATTGAGAGATGTGTTAGTTTATATTGTGAGTTTGATGATTACATATATATTTATTGTCATCCGTTTGGAGTTGAGATACATTGACAGGTTATGATATCATATATTTGTGTGAAATTGATATATAGCTATATTGACATAGACAATGTTCTACCGTCGATGCTGCGACATCGGCTGGACGTACCCACGAGTCATGCCCAATTTTCGGGTACGGATCATGACATGGGCCTCGTAGTTAGTCAGTGATCATAGCGGTGTTAGGTTTTTTGCTTGATTTGTTGTATTACACTTGGAGGAATCCAGATTTGGATCTCGAGGAACAATATGGATTCGTACCTAGCATACACGTACTATGGTACATCATCTAAGAAGGATGATTGTGTGACCACGGCACAAGAATCTATACAACAGTAGGGTTAATTAGGTAACTTAAATTGGTAGAAGTATTGAGAGTGAATGGAATTTTGAGATCATGCATAGTAGATACCAGTAGGACATATGTCTTAGGGCATCATGTTAGTCCCCAACGGATGCTGTATATCATCTACAATAGTAGAGTACATTATCTGGCTATATTATATATTATTATATAATTACTTGTGCGGTGGCCTTACGAGGGACCGATGCTTACATACTATGTGCTATGCATTTATTGGCTCGGCCAGTCTGCCTTACCATCAGCATGATATAAGGATTCCAATATTGTATTATTTTTCTGGGATAAACCAGATTTTACATAGTAAGCCATAGAACTGATTGGCCGTTCTAACTTGACTCTCTGTGCATGTGTTGGTAGTCTAGGGACATGAACTATTATGGTGCGACGGTTCAACCCTTGTTCTTGTTTGGTTATAGATGTATCCTACTACTTCGATAAAAGGTCATACACTTACAATTGTGGCACATATTGCTATTTTATGTACTTTATTGGGTTTTTCTCATTCGCTTGTGCTCCTTTGTGGTACTTGCTATTCAGATCCTGACTCCACTAGTTTTGTCTGGCCAGGTTTAGTAGCAGAGCCCGAGGATCCTGTCATGTATCCGACCGATGTCGTACACCAGGAGAATGTCTGCTGAAAAACTTGATTGGATTTCTTCTTCCCCCACTATGGGTATCACTGTGTATTACCTTTTTGCATTTAGCCGACGACACTTGTTAGCCGGTTTATCTGGACATTAGTTCATTTACATGATTATATATTATTCAGACCGCGGCTGACTTATAATTATGTACTCTTGATAATGTACTAGTTTATCATTCTGTATAACTGATTTCATAATCATTCTGATAGAGCATCAAGGATGCCTAACTGCTTTATCTAGCATGCTCATTCTTACTGTTTCTTGGTTGATGATTGAGACATAGATGTTCTTGGACCATAGGCGACTTGATTGTAGTATGCACCCCCTTGTCTCTAGACAACCTTAGCTCATTATGAGTTACTTTGGTACTCCGCAAGGTGTGGTTGGCTGAGTCACGCTCCCGCTCTCCGGTATTCTAGTTCTCGGGCATGACACATGTACAGCTCAGTGACTTGAGCCTGTATATGCCATAACATATTTCTCCTTGAGCTAGCTGTTGGGAACCCTTCGTAAGCATCCAATCATTATCCCCAAACAAACTGCGACAACTATCATCCACTAGCCTCCCTACCAAAACAACTTATAGCACAAACTCTGTCACGACCCGCACCCAATATAGGGGCACGAGAGCGTGGGTACGTCCAGCCTACGCCGCAGCATCGGCGGTAGAACGCTGTCTAGGTCATGATACTATCTAATTAATCTCACATGAATATCCAACCCCATAAGGAGACACAGATATCATAATATAATATAGAATATACTCAATCACATAAGCTAAAGCACGATGAGATATCGAAGAAAATAATGAAATACAAGACAAGTCTAAACAACAAAATAACCATACCTGCAATCAATAACATCCAATCTCCAAGTATGCTGGAAACAAGTCCTCTATGTCACAGTCTGGAAAAAATATCCAGTCAGGATTGGAACGAAGTACAAGCACTAACAGCAGTTTTATGTATATTGACAAAAACTATAATACAGTATAAAGAAATATAAGACAGATATGAATACTGGCAATAAGAAATACTGGAATAGAGAAATACTGGAATAAATGGAATACTGGAGCATATGTCATCATCAATGTACATCTAGCAATGAAATAGTAATACAAGTACACGCAAGAATAATGAACTGGTATATAAGTGAATGCTAGAATCATGACTAGAACATAAGGAATGCTATATCAATATACTAGGGATACATGTCAAGAACATCTAACTAAGTGTGTGAAATATCAGCATATCATGTGATCGGTTTGGGACTGATCAGGCTCGTTACATTGATTAGCTATCATTCTTGTAAGGTCAAGCTAACCATCCGGATAGCTATGATGCGAGTAATAGTCAGGCTAACCACATGTAACAGCTATAAGGCATGTAATGGCTATGCTGTACCGACGTGAGGTGTGGGTGAGCTATGATGCATGTAAAGTTGGGTATGATCACATAAGCTACTAATATTTCCCCGTTTTCCCCTGCTAACACGATGGATTCCAATTACGACTCCTCGTGACAGGTCTCAATGATGCCAACTAGTATAAATAATAGTGTCAGAGTCATGTACGCTATACAACAAGAATTATAGAGATGATCAACATAATGGAAACTGTCAGAGAATGTACTCGCCTGGGGTCCTGCTGCTGGCAATACCAATAACCTGATTCTGAAGTCTTGTCTGAAAATCCAACAATCCTATCGACATCATATAATACAATATTGTATTAGACATTACACTAACACACAATAAAAATACACTGAACTCAGGGCTACGCTAGGTATGACTCTGGTCAACTAAGGTCAAGTGTGCGTCAAATTGTACGGATGTCGCGTCTGCAATTGCTGTGCAAGAAAGACAGTCAATGATACGGTCTTGCCAGTATGTCGGGGTACATATGGCAGTCTGCTAACATGTTAAATGGTCACAGGTCAAGGTAGTTACGGGGTATCCATAATTTCACTCGGCTCACCTAGTACATATATAATATACATATTATACATGTTATAATTAGCAATAACATTAATACTCATAATATATATATACACTAATTACATACATATACAATATATATGTATACCAATTAATTACATATATAATATATGTATATACACTAATGAATTTATACTATGTATATATATTAAACATACCAATCAATTATATTCGTATTAAACGTATACTAGGGAATACGTCTACAATACATGTACATAAGTATATATACTAATTTGAGAAATATACTATATATATACATGTATATATATGTACCAAAATATATTTAACATATATTAGGGAATACATATACCATATATATATACAAATTATATATATTAAGTATATATTGAATACACATACTAACGGACAATATACGCATACGCGTACGTATGCGTACACAACAAACACAAGAGAAATGCTCCTCACCGTGGCTTCGGCGTGTACGTGCACGAGCGCGGCGATGACGATGATAGTGATGGTGATGAAGGTGATCATGATGGTGGTGATGGTAATTATTGAGATGATGATGGTTATGATGTCAACGACGATGATGACGATGATGAACAGGGAGGAGGTAGGGTCGAGGCTGCTCGGGGTGGTCCGGCGAGGTGAAGGGGCTGCGGGTGCTCGTCGAGGAAGAAAGAAGGTGGTCGTGAGCTGTGGTGGTGGTGAGTAGCTTGCTCAGGGTGGCTGCTGTGCAGTTGGCCGGAGGAGTCGGGGTGAACGGGGAGGAGATGAAGGGGTGCACGAGACTGGGGGGCTGCCGTGGCCCAGCGGGTCAGCTCCGGCTGACAGGCGGTTCAGGTGATCAGGGGGAGTCGGCTCAGCAAGGAGGCGGGGTCGGCTCAGGTTCGAGTACAGGCAGTGATGGCGAGGCATTCGGGTTGGTCGTCGATGGGGTGGCGGGTCTCCGATCAAGTGGATTCGGGGCTCCGGCGTTGGTCGGGGGAGAGTCTGGTCGACGAGTGCATGGAAGGATCCGGCGAGGTCTGGAAGCGGGGGACGAGTCAAGGCGGAGGACGAGGCAGTGCGTCGACGAGGTTGATGCTCCGGTGAGGTACGGTGCTACTCCGACGAGATTCCGGTGGAGGGTGGCAGCAAAAAAAGGTGAACAGGAAGAAGAAGATGATGTCGGCTAGGTATTTGTTTCTACGTTTAGTTTTAGGAAAAAGAGAAAAGGAAAAAGGATTATTTATATATGTAGGTCTTGGTTTGACCTAGAAATAGTTGACTTGGTCAAATCCTTTTGGGATTGGGCCTTGTCATGGAGATATTTCAAGGGTCATGATTCAAATGGGTTCAAAATGAAAGGCTATGATGCATTGGTTCAAGGTTTGGAGGACCATAGTTTTAAGGAGGTTGGTGTTGAATTACACACTCCCAAAAATCATAAAAAAAATAAATGAAGGAGAAATGGGTTTATTCACGTGTCGTCCAACGGGATGGACACCTTAATGCTCTTTTGCATAAAAGTGCCCAACAGTCAGAAATTGCACAAAGTTGGATTTATGGTTTAATTAATTAAAATAAATACAGTTGGTGTTTTAAAATTAATTAGAAGTACAAGGGACTGAAATTAAGTGGGACACAAGTGTCATGAATGAAGTAGACTTAGAATAGAATATTATCCTAAATTGGGTTGCTCAAAATAGGTCGAGATTGTGTCTCCAATTTCGATTAGAACGCACAAGGATCCAATGTTAGATTTATTCAAAATTTAATAATAACGTTTGCGACAAAAATTATGCGACTAAAATGAAGCACAAGAGAACATAATTATGAGTTACACAAAGGTCAAAAAAAAGGCAGGCATGTCTAGGACAAGGTTGTAAAATTAGTCGGAAGGTAATGGCTAGCGTAGTGTTCTAATTATCGAAGCAACGGTAAGGCGCAACAATGAAATAAAATTATGATATTTAAATATAATTAATTATCATACAATCATTTACACATTAATCATGAAAATACAAAAATACCCCTAATATGAAATGTGGGGGTAACAAGTCTACCCTCCTTAAAAGAATTTTGTCCTCAAAATTTAAGATCCTCAATAGTTTTATTTATTCATTATATTATTTCTCCATCAAAATTTAATTCATCAAACCATATAATCATGAAGCAAATCCATATTATTATTTCACAAAATTTCTAAAATTCCATAGATATCGTATTCCTGAAAATCTTCAAATTTAAAATTAAATTCCATTCTTGTGACAATATCCTCCAAAACTTTAAGTTAATAACTAAGTATTCAAAGAAAAATTTAATATCCAATCCTCCAATTGAAATCCAATCAATGCCTATTTAAAGAATTTAAAATCTCATCCAAAAAGTTTGTATTCAAACACTAACCCATTAATCATCTTACTCCTCAAATTTTGAGTAAATCACTAAATACAAAATTTACTATCCAATCCTTTAATTAAAATCCAGTCAATGCATATTTACAAAATTTAAAAAATTTATCCCAAAATTTGAATTCAACAATAATCCATTAATCATCTTACTCCTCTAATTTAAATCCAATTGATGCATGTTTATAAAATTTAAATCCTCATCCCAAAAATTTAAAATTGAATACTAACCCATTAGTGATCTTAATCCTCGATTTCTTTTTCCACACAAAATCAAATAATGTAATAGTTATGAAATCTTCAAATACCACATTCAATATAAGTTCATAACTTGTAGTCCAATGAATATAATGATAATCTCCTTAATTTTCTCAAATGTTAGTGACATTCAATCATACCACAATCTTCATAAAAATTTATGATTTAACAAATCGTCAATTCTATCATATTAAATTCTCAACCCTCTTCATTTAAATAAATATTTATCCTCAAAATTTAAGGCACATTGTCTCTCTTTGTCAAATCATAACCTCTTCATTAATTCTTTACTACGGTCAAACCCTCAACAATCAAAGTCTAAGAGAATCCTACATATAGTCATACAACACGCAATACAATACGCAATCTAGATAAAATATGCAATCTAGATAAAACATGCATGGTTGTGGTCTCTTTTGTCATGGTATTGCAGTCTCTGTCGAGGTGTACTACTAACTATATTCTAGCAAGAGAATCATTGATACAAGCTATGGTACTAGAAAAATTAATCAATCCAATAGATGGAAAGAAACAGAAGCAAAGAACAGAATATACCCTTCTAACCCATTACTTGGACGTCTTCAACCTCTATCATACACTTAACTCTGGCACATTCATTCACAAATTCCTATCCCTATACACTGATACCCATATTAACTAGTCACTAGTCCACAAGATATCCTTGGATACATCCACATGACACACACGTATCTATTAATACTAAAATATGATACCAAGAACCTCTAACACAACCATAGATTTAATGATGCATCCAAAGTTTGATACATGTATCCTTTTAGGTACCCATGTTTCTACTACAAGCGTACTCACTGCTAACTCTCTTACCTACTGTAATTATTTATACTGTTTATTCTTATCACTCAAGTGCACACTAAGTGCAACACACCATACTTAAGTACTACTCTCTCTAATACAACTTTAGATGGACACCCAAGTCAGTTTGCAGTGCCATCTCAAGTATGCTGAAGCCAACAGATCCTTACACATGCACTTCATCCACTCATATACTGTTATACATTTCTTACCCACCATAAAATTTTATCCTCAAAATAAAACCCTCAAAATTTAACTTCTCGAACAATTTAAAATAAAATGTATATACTTTCCTCAAAATTCAAATATTCAAATATTGAAACAAAATTTTAATCACTTCCAAAAAATCTTTATAGCTTTGACTATGTTTATTGAATTGAATTTGAATCCTCAAAAATTTTAATAAAATAAAATCTCAACTCCTTAAAATTCTAAAAATTTGTAATTTATTTCCACTCTTCAAATTATATATTTAATCCACATCTATCTAAGTATACTTATATATACTCATAGTCTCTAACACACAAGATATACACAGATGTACCAATTGTCTACAACCTTAACTGTGTACTGAAATTTGTACTACCCGAATTACTTGCACTATTACTCCCAAAAATTAAAGTTATCATCACACGTATTTTCTCCAATAATTTTCTATCTATATTAATTGATACACCAATCTAATTATCATCACATGAAGTACTTACTGTTATTAGCACCTTGCTCAACAAATCCTTGATATAGAATCACTAGCACTATTGGTATGGTAACACTAGCTCCATCATTAGATCACCTCATCACACTTATTAGAACTCATGATCACTTGCACTTTCTATAATACACATGCTTTACTTTAATCTCAAGGGCAGGCATATGGTTCCATATCTCGATTGATGTATACGTACCTCCCTTTTTAATCTTTTACAGACTGTTACACTAATCTGTGATATACTTTATAACTTTTACTACCAATCTTGATAATTCTCAACCCATGTCACACTCATTAATGCCCTTTATGCATGTATATTTTGTTACTCTTGTCACACCCAAGTAATAAACCATCAAATTGAATATTATGCTCCATTAATTTTTAATACCATTTCCTCGATACTTAATTATTTACATAGATCATCCAACTACATAAATTCATGACTATCCAGGACTGGCATGCTGAATCTGATACTTACTCTTGGAACCATCACTGATACTCTTACTCCTTCTTCTACCTATAGTGCCAATACTAACTATAATAACGCCTATCATAGAACTATTGCTACAAGGTACTATGCTATGGGTATCTCTAGATTAATGCTTACTGTTCACATGTCCAACTAAGAAATACTTACAAACTAACAAGTCACACTCAGTCAACACTAATACAAGACACAGACATAATTGCAAGTCACTAATTATTATATTAACAAGGAATCCTCAAGGAAAAGAAGCTCAAAAAGGAACTGGATTAAGGACTGAAGGTAACTCTATTGCTATCAAGAAAAAAATGATGGAACAAAGTCCTAGAATAACAGAAGTAGATAAGCATTGAGATGATACTTTAAGAACCAACTTAAGATACAACCTGATAATCATACACGTCTGTCCAAAATTATGACACTCAGAATCCTCGCTATGCCAGTAAGCATAGATGCGATAAATGACAGGTTCCGTAACTAAGGTATGCAACTCTATAATCATGTCATCCAGAATCCTCGCTACGCCAACCGGTATGGCTGCGAGAGACTCTAAATTCATAACTAAGGTATGTACATCCGAAGTCAGATTCCTACGTTCTCGCTACGACAGCTAATGTGGCTGCGATAAACTCTAGGTTCCATAACCAAAGTAGACGTTTTACCTTTCTTACTGTCCTCATCAACATATGTTATCAGATGATACCGTAAAGTTTAGTCCATAAAATTCATCTCGATAAGAAATCAAACTCAACAACGACACCAAGAATTTAAATTTAACAACTGATCAACAAGAATCAAACTCAATATCAACAAGTGAGAACGGACGAAAATAAGGAAAAGATTTAAATTAGAAATTATAATAAGATTTTCAAGGGTCATCCCAGGAATCTCTCAAATAACTTATGATTGAGTATCCTCTCTCATCCTAGTATCCTATGTCCTATATCCTATCGCATGCATGCAGTAGTACAACTAAGACGTTGCACTACCATGATATCGCATAACTTGCGAAGTCTGACCTGCATGGGCCACCACTAAAAATGTGTCACGACCCGCACCCGGTGTAGGGGTACGAGAGCGTGGGTACGTCCAGCCTACACCACAACAACGACGGTAGAACGCTGTCTAGGTTATGATACTATCTAATCAATCTCACATGAATATCCAACTCCATAAGGAGACACAGATATCACAATATAATATAGAATATACTCAATCACAAAAGCTAAAGCACGATGAGATATCGAAGCAAACAATAAAATATAAGACAAGTCTAAACAACAAAATAACCATACCTGCAATCAATAACATCCAATATCCAAGTATGCTGGAAATAAGTCCTCTATGTCACAGTCTGAAAAAAATATCCAGTCAGGATTGGAATAAAGTACAAGCACTAACAGCAGTTCCATGTATATTGAAAAAACTATAATACAGTGTAAAAAAATACAAGACAAATATGAATACTAGCAATAAGAAATACTGGAATAGAGAAATACTGGAATAAATGGAATACTGGAGCATATATCATCATCAATATACATCTAGCAATAAAATAGAAATACAAGTACACATAAGAACAATGAACTGGTATATAAGTGAATGCTAGAATCATGACTAGAACATAAGGAATGCTATATCAATATACTAGAGATACATGTCAAGAACATCTAACTAAGTATGTAAAACATCAGCATATCATGTGATCGATTTGGGACTGATCAGGCTCGTTACATTGATTAGCTATCATTCTTGTAAGGTCAGGCTAACTATCCGGATAGCTATGATGCGAGTAATAGTCAGGCTAACCACATGTAACAGCTATAAGGCATGTAATGGTCATGCTGCACCGACGTGAGGTGTGGGTGAGCTATAATGCATGTAAAGTTGGGTATGATCACATAAGCTACTAATATTTCTTCGTTTTTCCCAGCTAGCACGATGGATTCCAATCATGACTCCTCGTGACAAGTCTCAATGATGCCAACTCGTGTAAATAACAGTGTCAGAGTCATGTACGCTATACAATAAGAATTATTGAGATGATCAACATAATAGAAACTGTCAGAGAATGTACTCGCCTGGGGTCCTGCTGCTGGCAATACCAATAACCTGATTCTGAAGTCTTGTATGAAAATCCAACAATCCTATAGACATCATATAATATAATATTATATCAGATATTACACTAACACACAATAAAAATATATTGAACTCAGGGCTACACTAGGTATGACTTTGGTCAACTAAGGTCAAGTGTGCGTCAAATTGCACGGGTGTCGCGTCTGTAATTGTTGTGCAAGACAGACAGTCAATGATACGGTCTTGCCAGTATGTTGGGATACATATGTCAGTCTGCTAACATGTTACATAGTCACAGGTCAAGGTAGTTACGGGGTATCCGTAATTTCACTCGGGTCACCTAGTACATATATAATATACATATTATTAATTAGCAATAACATTAATACTCATAATATATATATACACTAATTATATACATATACAATATATACGTATACCAATTAATTACATATATAATATATGTATATACACTAATGAATTTACACTATGTATATATTAAACATACCAATCAATTATATTCGTATTAAACATATACTAGGGAATACGTCTACAATACATATACATAAGTATATATATACTAATTTAAGAAATATACTATATATATACATGTATATATATGTACCAAAATATATTTAACATATATTAGTGAATACATATACCATACATATATACAAATTATATATATTAAGCATATATTGAATACACATACTAATGGACAATATACGCATACGCGTACGTATGCGTACACAACAAACATAAGAGAAATGCTTCTCACCGTGGCTTCGGCGTGTACGTGCACGAGCGCGACGATGACGATGATGGTGATGGTGATAAAGGTGATCATGATGGTGGTGATGGTAATTATTGAGATGATGATGGTTATGATGTCAACGCCGATGATAACGACGATGAACAGGGAGGAGGCAGGGTCGAGGCTGCTCGGGGCTGCGGGTGCTCATCGAGGAAGGAAGAAGGTGGTCGTGAGCTGTGGTGGTGGTGAGTAGCTTGCTCAGGGTGGCTGCTGTGCAGTTGGCCGGAGGAGTCGGGGTGAACGGGGAGGAGATAAAGGGGTGCACGAGACTGGGGGGCTGCCGTGGCCCAGCGGGTCAGCTCCGGCTGACAGGCGGTTCAGGTGATCAGGGAGAGTCAGCTCGGCAAGAAGGCGGGGTCAGCTCAGGTTCGAGTACATGCAGTGATGGCGAGGCGTTCGGGTTGGTCGTCGATGGGGATGCGGGTCTCCGGTCGAGGGGATTCGGGGCTCCGGCGTTGGTCGGGAGAGAGTCTGGTCGGCGAGTGCAGGAAAGGATCCGGCGAGGTCTGGCAGCGGGGGACGAGTCGAGGCGGAGGACGAGGCAGTGGGTCGACGAGGTTGATGCTCCAGCGAGGTGCGGTGCTACTCTGGTGGAGGGTGGCGGCGGAAAAAGGTGAACAGGAAGAAGAAGATGATGTCGGCTGGGTATTTGTTTCTAGGTTTAGTTTTAGGAAAAAAAGAAAAGGAAAAAGGATTATTTATATGTGTAGGTCTTGGTTTGACCTAGAAATAGTTGACTTGGTCAAATCTTTTTGGGATTGGGCCTTGTCATGGAGATATTTTAAGGGCTATGATTCAAATGGGTTCAAAATGAAAGGCTATGATGTATTTGTTCAAGGTTTGGAGGACCATGGTTTTAAGGAGGTTGGTGTTGATTTACATACTCCCAAAAATCATAAAAAAATATAAATGAAGGAGAAATGGGTTTATTCACGTGTCGTGTCCAACGGAATGGACACCTTAATGCTCTTTTGCATAAAAGTGCCTAACAATCAGAAATTGCACAAAGTTAGGTTTATGGTTTAATTAATTAAAATAAATTCAGTTGGTGTTCTAAAATTAATTAGAAGTACAAGGGACTGAAATTAAGTGGGACACAAGTGTCATGAATGAAGTAGACTCAGAATAGAATATTATCCTAAATTGGGTTGCTCAAAATAGGTCGAGATTGTGTCTCCAATTTTGATTAGAACGCACAAGGATCCAAGGTTAGATTTATTCAGAATTTAATAATAACGTCTGCGACAAAAATTATGCGACTAAAATGAAGCACAAGAGAACATAATTATGAGTTACACAAAGGTCAAAAAGAAGGCAGGCATGTCTAGGACAAGGTTATAAAATTAGTCGGAAGGCAATGGCTAGTGTAGTGTTCTAATTATCGAAGCAACGGTAAGGCGTAACAATGAAATAAAATCACGGTATTTAAATATAATTAATTATCATGCAATTATTTATACATTAATCATGAAAAGACGAAAATACCCCTAATCTGAAATATGGGGGTGACAAACTCCGTACATGTCGCTCACCCTTGAGAACGAGCTTCTCGCCAAGCTCCGTTGTCAAGTGTACATTATCGATGCCTACAACTTCAATCATCTTCTTGTTGCCCATCTTCACACGTCCAAACCTACCGCCTCGATATGACATGAGGATCCTCCTTTGTGGAGTGACATAATATGATGCCCCTATGTATGTGACCCAATAGCTGTCATGAGACATACAACAAGGTTCCTTTGCATCGGTTGCTGTGATGATGAGATCTCCCATAGTCGTGAGATCTTCATGATCATCATTTCCTTTGGCCTTCTCATCTTTGAGGTTCATGCAGTTTCTCTTAATATGACATTTTTTACCATAGTGATAGCAGTCCTTCTTGCGACCCACAATCTTAAGATCTCGAGAACTCTCCCTGTCCTCGCTTGTGACTTGGGTCTTCCCTTCCCGTAGGAAGCAACCAGAGCGGACTCCTACTATGATTCTACTTGCTTACGTCTGACCTCCTCGTTCAATAAATTACTTTTTACTGCCTCTACTGTGACAACTCCTTCAGGTACGAAGTTGCTCACCGATACCACCAACGTCTCATAGCTTTTCGGTACAGAACTCAAACATAGAAGGACCATAAGCTCATCTTGTACATCTGCTACCCAAAATTTTGTTCTAGAATAATAATTAAATAATTAGAATATACTGGTAAAATTTTATGAGAATTATGTTTTTGTAATACTAAGTATAGTTTTATAAAGATAATAATGTAACACTAAGATTCATATAGCTCATAGGAACTCATATTAGGACCTACAATCATTTTTAGGCTATTTTAGAATTTTTGGATTTTTCTAGAATTTTTGGATAATTAAAATCTAGAAAACATAATTTTCTAGTTTTTTTATGATTTACTGTGAGACCATACTTGCATATTTTTCTACCAAACATTTATTTAAGGGTTAACATGCTTAAATATATTTTCTGTAATTTATTTAGAATTTTTTGAAATTTATTTGGATTTATTTGGTTTTTAAATCGGTTAATAACTAATATTCTAGGAATTTTGGAATTTATTGTAGAAGACTATGACCATAAAATATCCCTAAGTATTTTATTTAGGGTTTATAATAATATTTTATATTTTCTAGAAAAATTTTAAATTTTTTTGATATTTTTAAATATTTATTTGGAGTTATTTAAGTTAAAACTGATTAATAAATAATTTCTAGTAATTAAAAACCAATTTTCCTAATGAAAATACCCATTCAACCAAACTGGGCCTGCATGTCATCCAACTACGGCCCAACAGCGGGCCCAGCTGTCATGCACCGCCTTTGCCTATATATATGGGTACATATGTTTAGGGTTTCTTTATTCCGTCAAAATTAGAGGGGAGAGAGAGAGAGAGAGAGAGAGAGAGATTCATCTGGATTTTCTTCAACTTCAAGAAGCCATATGTCCTAGCTCCGGACTCCAAAAGTATTCTTATTTTTTGGGTTTGAACCATCTCGAGGTATAGGTTCTGAATATGTAATTTTTTTCATAAATTATGAACTAATTTTTCTGGAAAATTTGTAGAGTGTCGGTTGTCCAGAATTTGATGCATTTGGATATTTTTGAGGTTCTGGGAGATCTCGAACTTGGAATCATGAGCCGTACAAAGTTTTGAAAAGATGACACGATGAACTACAATATATATTTTTTCCAGAATTAAATATTCTAGTTTACTATACTGTAAAGTTTGTGCAACGTAAATAAAACCAAAAAACTATCAAAAATTGTCATCTGTGCGCCATATTGGCGATAATTCTTTACTGGTTCGAGATTCGGTGAAACCTTCGATTCCGGTGTTCATGAAACGCTGAAATCTACAAAATTTCACATACAAATTAAGGTTTTGTGTTGGAATGCCTCGATTTGCTTGTCACGGATTCCGAATTTGTAAAATTGACTTTCTTTAGCCCAAAATCAAGGGTTAACCTTAAAATCATAATATAATTAGATTAAATTATTATTTTAGGTTAATTTAAATGGAATTAAATAAGATTAGAATAGAAACCGATTCAACCACTTTTGTAGATCTAACTTATTTTAATTTATGTGATGGGATAGATCTGACGACGTCTTGAGTTGTGACTTCATCCTTTTTCGGAAAAAGAAAGTATCAATATGACCTATGTTGCCAGTATTCTATGTTACATGTGTTCTTTCCTTGACATGGTTGGTTTATTTTTTTATTCTTGATGCACGAGAGTTATACTTGTTATCATCATGCATGATCACTTAATGATTTTTTCTTTAATGTTCAATGTTCCATGCCCAATGTTTAATATTCAATATCCAAATTCAAAGTTAATGTTAAAGTGATCATATTTACTTGTGAGAGAGTCGAGAGGGAGAATACAACTAGTATGCATGTGGTCAACGCAATGTACAAGTTTTTCCAATGTCAATGTTAGTAGCAGTCGTTGTACCACACGTATCGAATGTCGTATGTCCGAACCCGTCCACAAGCATAACACTTGTATTCTGAAACATAATGTACACGTGATTTGACTATTGTTGCTATATTGTCTAGTTGTTCATCTTTCCTTGAGTATACTTTCTACTGTTCCATGTCATTGTTGTACTCTTAGTGTCATGTCGTAGCATGTCCATAGTTTCTCTTTTCTTTACTATTGTTTCTTCCATGCATGCATATTATATTGTGTAGTGTAGTGTTATGGTGACTTGCTCCAATGCTGACTGGATAACTATTTTTCAGCTTTAGAAGACGTGGGTTACCCTGATGTTTATGGCGAGTACCTTGGTGACACCGATGTTACCAACATGTCGGTTGTTTCTACTGATGCAGAGTAGCATATTATATTTCTTATGCTTTTGCATTATTTCTTAGCTAGTAGGCCCAGTGGACTTTAGTTTCTAGTTATTTTTATTTTATTTCCACCGGGTTTGTTTCTGAGACCATCTGAGTTGTAGTGGATTAATTCTTTAAATTATTTATTGAGACTATTAGTTTATTTCCTTGGCATGACTTAGCAGTGGATGATATATGTGAATCGTGTGCTTATTGTGGACCATTTTTATCATAGACAACGTACTATCGTCGATACTGCGGCATAGGCTGAGCTTGGCTACATACTCGTATCCCAATAAGTGGGAGCGGGTCGTGACAATCATCAATCATCATATTTATCACAGACAGCTGATTGATGATACCCTGAACCTCGTTCAGATGTTGTGCCACCGGGGCACCCTCCGTGTACTTCGAGTTAACGAGTTGGCAAATATGAAACACTTTGTTGCCAACCATCTTCCTTTCGTACAACGAATGCAGCTTATTTCATAATGCTTTTGCTGAACTCTCCATGGACACATGGTTAAACAGTACTGAATCATCTACCCATTGACAGATGAATCCAATGGCCTTTCGATCAAATTGTTTTCAATCTTCAGCAGCTTTGTCTGATGGCTTGGCTCTGTCGCCCTCTTACGGACCATGCAAATTCTTGCACAAGAATAGATCCTTCATCCTTGGCTTCCAAATCGTCCAGTTCCTCCTGTGAGGGTGATCATGCATACGTTCATCTGCTCTGAAGACATGGTTGCACCTTTCCTCTCATGAACCTGAAAACTCTGATACCAGATGTTGGGATCAGACCAGAGTCAAATATGCTCTGATACTAGATGTTGGGATCGGACATGCCTTACAAGCGCTCTGATATCGTATCTAAAACTGACCGGAGCAAAAACCTAGGCTAAACCACCTGAGATAACCAACTCCCGTCTAACGCAAGCACCAAGACATATGAGAACGCAGTATATGTTTAGTGACTATGTCATCTGGACAAATTCTAATATGTATAACTCAGGTGAAATTAATAGATTGACAAAAATAATGTTGAACCATTTGCCAAAGGTTCAACCCCCTCACCAAACTTAAGAAGAAAGAGAAGATACAACTTAAAATTACTCATCCTACCCGTGACAATTTTCCTGTATGAAGATGATGACTTCTCACATAGATCTCCTCATTCTGTTGTCTTAGATGACGAGCCATAAGAGTAAAGTGTATCTTCCTCTTAGATTTTCTGTGGATAAGTACCCTTGAATCTTCTGCATGTATTCTTCCTATGCCTCCACCCTCAACACATATAAATAGCTTGAGAAACCATATTTTAGGTCATAGAAAATCCTAAAATAGTCCACCACAAATCATGTCCGTCCGTACGAAACCAACGGTGCTGATTAAAATCCAAAACTCATCTGCCTTCGTCGAACCAAACTCAGTCCGAGTTTGATTTGGACCATTGCTAAAGGTTCTGAAACGAAATGCACCAAGTTTGAACCGAGTCCAAACTACTCGAATTGAGATGGGATCCCAACACCTGCTTCTCGCAAAGCAGAAATCTCTAGCCCAATTTATCCCTATATTTGTGCTCGCCTCTGCGAGTATAGTGAAGCTGCTATCCTTCCCACGGCAGCTGCTTCACCACTCCACCACCCCCCATCACCCCATTCGCGGCCAAACTCGCCTCTCTCTCTCTCTCTCTCTCTCTCTCTCTCTCTCGTTGAAGCACATCCCACACAACCTCCTTCTCGAGTACCAAGTTCCCTCCATCTCAGTTTTCTCCGCCGCCACCTCCTCTCCTCTTGAATTCATTACCGCCGCCGTGACCACTAGCGAGCCGACGCAGTACTTCTTGTTCTTCTAACGACTGGCACAACCACTCTTCGCTAGCCGCACTTGTGAAGCCGTAGCAAACTCTCTCTTATTTTCGACGTGGTCGTCTGCATCATTTGCGAGCTGGCGTTGTCGAGCATTTGCCGGAGGCCCGTGCTGGTCACCGTTCTTGTCCACCAACATTATGCAGTGCATTTCTCGTGTCTACCGTGAGCCGTGTTGGACCTCGGTCATCCGACTTCGCGAGTCTTAGCAAGGATCTTCGTCCCCATGTTCTCTAGGTGAGTTTCCTTTCACTGCTTCTACCTCTTTGTTCATATGCTATTGAGATTTTCGTCTAGCTGTTGTTATTACAATATAAGTATTTGAGCCTCTAAGATATTGACATCAGTATGTAGTAGCATGCATAGACCCCTTGTCCACTTGAGTGCTCAATAGGAGCAATTGTTAGTTGTTGTATGTATTCATGAGAATATTGGAATCTCTTCTAAAATAGAAATAAAAAGATATGGTACATGAATCAAACTTAAACCCTATGTACATGATCACTGTTATGTGACCCATATACCCATTCCTATTGAACTACTATAGGTATATGGAATTTACTGTGAGCCCATTTTGATCTTGTTTATATTAATGTTCAAAACATATCATTCCTATTTAGTTGTCGTATAAGGGTTCATTTAGACCTTTCATTTTAGTTGAAGCTAAGTATGAATGTGAAGAAACTTAATGAAGGATTACTTCTAGTTTGGATGTGGGTGTGCGTTAAGAAGTAGACTTGCTTTGAAGTTGTTCTTTCGCCAGTAAGAAATAAAATAGGTCTGACTTAAATGTGTTATATCTTCCATTTTTCATCTTCCATAATATAATGTGGCTTCAAAATGATTTAAAAATGAGCCGTTTAAGTCGTACGTATATCATCAATTAATTATTTTTATAAAAAAATAATATTACGTAAAAAATTATTAAATTTTTTTTTTTTTTTATAAATAACACTAAAATGATTCGAACCTAGCCAACGAGAGAAAATGTATGGCACTGAGCAAGATTTTTAGATAATAGTGTGGGTGACTGAAACAAGAAGAAAATGTAATGAATGGAATATTTTCCCAATTAAGAAATGGGTGGTTATGCTCCTAGTTTAAATGAAGAATCTTTTGTAAGCTCTTTTTTTTGTCTAAATTACAATTTGATACCCTTGACTATTTGAGTTGTTCAATTTAATACTCTTAATTTTGATATGTACTAACTTAATACCATCAACTATTGTAAATATTTATTTTGATACCCTCAGTCAAACTTAACTGTCGGCATCGAAGAGAGAGAGGGGGAAGAGAATTGAAGGACATTTTTATCATTTTATTCCTTCGATTAACACTGTTAGAACAAAAATGAAAGGAGGATATTAAGTTAGTACCTATCAAAGTTGAGGGTATCAAATATATTTTGAAATGCTTAGTACACTTGTTTTAACCAAAGCTGGATGCAATAATTTGTTTAGACTCACTGTGACGAGTAGGAGCTGTAACACATGCAAATCTACTTTAACCTTATGGTCGAATTTTCACTAATAATAAAAATCCACTCAACTAGTGTATCATAATATGTAGTGTAAGAGTGCTAGTAATGGAACCCATTCACATAAGCCAAGGAGAAACCCAAGGCTCTAAATTTACAGCATTTTACCAACTACGAAGTCGATTAATTTTAAGATCTTACAATTATAAAATATTAATCATGCAAACCATCATAAATTTTTATGATAAATTTTGGTTCTTTATGGAAGCTCATGTGTTTGATCGTACCCTTCGATGTTTGTCTTACAGGCTCTTTGCTGATAGTAGATTTCAATATCACTATTATTCCGTATTTGATGCGTTGGTGTCATATATGTTGCCTCTTCACCAGCCGTGGATTAGGCAAGTGTACCTCCTTGCCAATCATATTTCATTTTAAATATATCATATGTAGTATAGAATATTTTATACTCCTGGACCGTTGATTGATATACACATCCGAGTCAGAGTCGGGTGTAGTCGGGCGCAATCCGCCGCCAGTGTCGACTAGTATTGATAGTTACATAGATAATACATGCGCTTTGAATATCGTGATACTGTTGACATATTCCCTTTGGATGTGATGGGACCCTAGGACACATGATTCACCACCTTCATCTTGGCAGACTTCTCGTACCTGATATATTGTCAGAACGATCGGAACATGTGCTCGTTCTAGGGATATATTGTCGTTTTAGGGATATATTGTCAGAACGATCGGAACATGTGCACCTTCATCTTGGCAGACTTCTGGTACATAGGGATATATTGTCAGAACATGTGCTGTTATTAAAAATTTAACGACGTTTAGCTACTCTTAGTGACGTCTGTTTCCATATTACCTAACAGTAGTTGATCGCTACTCGTCGTAATTCGTCTCAACCAACGATGTATTTTATTGGAATCACTAAAGTTTTAGAATTTAGCGAGGTATAGTGCTGGAGTTACTGAAAACGTTAATAATACATTAATAATTTGACTTATTTTCGTAGTATTACACCAAGGATCAATATTTAGTCCTTATCCTTTTAGGGTAGTTATAAATGGAAGTACTAGGCATATTCAAAGAAAAGTCCTATGGTTTAGGATATTAGTTAATGATATTGTGTTGGTTGATGAAATTAGAGAATGGTTTGATGTTAAAATATAACTCTAGAAAGAAACTTTGAAAGTTAAATGTTTTAAATTAATACGACGTTGAATAGTGTAAAACCCCTAGTTTTTTTTTTCTTTCATATTTTAAATTTACCCTAGTTGTTGAAAATTTTGAAAATTAGGAACCACCTTTCTCCCTATTTTATTAATTGATTCCAATTTAGTTAGAGAAGTATAAATTTATTAAATATTTTCTATATTTACAACTATGTATAAGTTTATAGTTATTTCTATAAACTATTACGTAATTATATGTATATAGTTATGTGAGTATATATTTATGTACATGAGAATATATTTGTATAGGACTTCAAAAATAAAATATATTCATGGACCTTAACCCATATATGTATAGGTATACAAATATGATTGTATTGGATATGCGCATAATTGTTTTAGGCCATGTATGTGTTTACAGTAGTTAATAGCAAACTAAGAGGCCTAGTATTATAATTCCTTCCGGCACATTCGGTTTTTCCGGCCCAAGTGCGTATTAATAATTTTGGGCCGCACCTTTTCACTCACTTCTTTCTTCTAAGTCTTGTCCTGTTTGAAAAGAGTTTAAATTCACACTCTAATAGCCAATTCTTCCCAAGTCATTGCCCAGTGAATTAAATACCCATTCACTTCACCAGGCCCATTTCCTCATTCCTCGAACCCGAACGAAAATTTAAAATTAAACTATGGGGAACAGTTCATTTCCCATCTCTCTGATGTGTGAGCTGTTTGCGTACTGCTATTTCTGCCACTGCAGTTTCCCGCAGGCACGCTGTGTACTGCATACGACTCCCTCCCTAGCCAACGGCGACCCATTTCTCTCAGCTCTATATATGTATCAACTATTCCATTCTATGTACTATCAAAACCTCCATATAGCTGGTCTCGCTCCCTCTCTATGTATATAATTATTCATCCTCTAATCTCCCCTGACGTGAAACCATAGCTATACCCTCCTTGTCGTCGACGTCCGAGCTCGGCCGAGCGTTGAGGACCTTTCCTCGCCAACTTCGGTCACTCCGAAATCGAGCTCTACTGTCATCACCTTACTCGACCGTCCCTCTCCGCTCAGTCTCGAAGCCACGCTGCACCAAGAGCACGTCGTGCACGCGAGGACAGCTGCTCACTCCTCCGCGTGTCGAAACCGCGGGTGTATTTTTTCGACCGCGCGTTGGGTTCTTTAGCAGTGGACTCGAGGCTGCTCGGTCGGGCCATTGACCGAGCAGCGGCTGCGGAACCTTCCTCGGCAACTCGATTGCAGACGAGTTCGTTTCTCCGCTCGGAGTTCAACGTGCAGCAGCAGTTAGTTTCTGAACATGCGTCACACTAACAGAATAAGGAAAATTAGTGACGCAGGAAAGAGTCGTCAAATCACTAAATTACGTAGTTAATACTAAGTAGCGACGTATTAGCGACGTTTTGATTTAGTCGCCAAAAAGCTAGTCGCTAATCAAAACTGCGTCGGAAAATGTCGGCGTAGCGACGTAATTTAGCGACGTTTAAAAGTCGCAAGAATAGCGACTCTTAGCGTCTGAGGTCGCCAAGTTTGTGACGTTTTATTTTAGTCGATAATTGTCGTTAAATTAGCGACAACTTGCGACATAATCAGCGACGAAAAACTGACATGGCAAAAATTGCCATGGCAGCAATATTTAGCGACGATCAGTGACTTGAAATAAATTATTTGACAGTTTAGCGACGTCATTAGCGACTCCTATGGACGTCACTGAACGTCACTAAACGTCGCTGAACGTTGCTAAGATTGAAAAATAAAATAAATAAATAAATAAATGCCTGCAATATCACAGTATAACATGCCTGCAGTATGATCACATTTCAAATAAATATACAGACCTGGAGCAACCCTCCGTTGAATTTCCTGGGTTTGTCGATCCCTTCGGTGGAACACTCAACACCGGTACAATCACACAACAACAATAATGAAATAAATCAATAAAAAGCTCTAAGGTCGGAATGTAGTCACACAATATCCAGTCACAATAAAAATGTACAAATAAGTCACACAATAAAAGTGTACAAATAATTAGTACAAACTCACATAAATGGGCCAATACACACATGTCGAAAAAAACTACTACTGATAAGGAGGAGCCGTGTCGAATCTGAGATAGTAGCGCGTCAAACTGCTCCTTTGTAAGTGTCACGGAACCCGATACATGAGTCGATGTAGATGACGATGCAGGCGTACTAGGAGGACGTCGTTACTCCAACTCTGTCAGTTGAGCGTCACAAGTATCCATGACAGATAATAACCTCCTAGTACTATGCTCCACTCGCTCGCCCATCTGAAGATGTGATGCCCACATCCTCGATAGTAACACGCCCACAGTCTCCCCTCGCTCGCTCATCTCAATATGTGACGCCTGCATCCTCGATAGTGGGGCGCCCACGATCAACTGTGACTCTTGCAGCGACGTCACGTTGCGCTCTGTCAACGTGGCCAGATCCCTCAGCTCCATGATGCTACGCTCCATCGATTCGAAATGTGCTATGAGCGTCGCATCGTCCGTTTATGGCTGCACCGTAATCATCTGCATCAACTCGTCACGCAGAGATGCGATCTGAAGGTCAACTCTCTCCTGGGCTCGCTACGACTCTTGGGAGGGCTGTGGAAATTGTCCATCGGCAGAGGTTGTCCTAGAGGACTGTGATGCAACATAGGTACCGTAGGATCCCGTACCGTAGTACGTACTCTTATGTAGACCGCCAACGACTTCCACAGCTCGTCATCCGACGGAGCTGGGTGGGCCGGGGGTTCTGAGGAATTACCCCCCCTCCAGGTGTGGGCTGGGTCAACTCTTCACGGAGCCTCCTAGAGTCATCCTAGAAAAATATGTATATATCAATAAGCGTACTACTTACTCTATATCTTAGGTACTTGTTACTAATTACATGTATTTTTGCTAAGTTATATCAAAATTAACATAACTTAAGAGTAATACTTACGTAGCTTTGCGTCGCCCTATCATCGCTAAATTGTCCCCCTTCCTATGAGTGGCGAGGAACACTGTCACCATGTTCGCGTCCTCACCCCTCTGGACCTGTTAAAAAATATATTATTTGTTATTCAAGTAAAAAATTAGGCCACGATGATTAAAAATTGTACGTATATAATGAAAGACGTACCAAGCGAAAAAAATGTTTCGTCATCGGAATTGACCCACCATACCACTTTTCTGCCCTTTGTCGAGCCGCCTTGGCCTTCTCCGACTTTTCCCTATACCTATATATCCTCGTTGAATCTAGCCCTCATCGCAGTCCACTGTTCAGGCGTGATCCAGCCTTGAATCGGTTTTTCTTTGCGATCACGAGCCTTTTGATCATTCATAGCATCACGGATGAGCTTGACGGCGACGGAAGGAAACTGTTGTTCGATCTGTGCGGCTCGGTGTGGTGGATAGAAATATGTTCTCTAAAAGAAGTATAATAGTTAGTTATAAAATATTAACATAAAAATATTAATGATGTAAAAATAAATATACTTTTACCTTGAAGTGCCCAAACCAGAACGTCTTTCTCTCTTCCGAGGCATCCGAGTAGTTTATCCACGGCCCACCATAGTTTTGCCTCAGAAAATGTCCCAGTGATCTCTGTACCGCCGGGGGACGATATTTATTTATACATTGATAATTAAACTCATTAAAAAGTGAATATATATATATATATATATATATATATATATATATATATATATATATATATATATATAAGAAACAAATAACTAATTAACTTACTTTGTAGGGCCATTGGCCCAAATCTCTATTCTCGTCTCATCCGGCGGAGCGTACGGAGGATCGCTTTGATATGGAGACAGAGTCGGCTCGACCGCCATCTCCTCTTCTGTCTCTGTGGTACCGTCAGCAGCAAAAACACTGGACGGAGCAGGAACACTAGACGGGATACTCTCGGGCCTGGAACTGCTGGTCCCAAGAGTACTGCCACGTGTGGTCGTCGCAGTCGCAGTCTGAGGTACTGCTGGTCGATAGTATGGAGTACTCGGGGACGAGGATCGGGAAGGAGTATCCATGTCCTGAAGAGGACATCTAGAGGGTCTACCGCGCGCGGGAATATGATTCGCATCATCCAAACATATCTAAGAATAATATATAATAATAAAACAAATATACAGAGATATTTAGATTACATGACAGAAAGAAATACACAGAAGTTGTGAACTAGGCCACAATAAAAGTCTAAATGATAAAAGTGTCACCATCACAAAACATAAGTATGTATCACCGTCACAAACATAAGTATCATAGAACTAGGCCATAAATTCACAGAGATAAGTATGTATCACCGTCACAAACATAAGTATCACATAACTAGGCCACAAAAAAAATAGAAATGAATTTTATTTAATTTTCAATCATCATCTGAAAATTTATTTTGTTCTTCTTTCTCCTCCTCCTCCTCCTCTTCCTCTTCATTTTTATCTATCGTCATCGTCTTCTGATACTTCTACCTCTTCTATTTGATGAAATATGTCATAAGTAACTTCTGTTGAGTCCAAATCTATAATATTTGCAACAAGATGTATGTCGTCTTACTGATAAGATATTTCGTCAACGTCAAAGATATTTCTAACTTTAGTCTTACAGACTGCCCACCAATCCGACCTCCCGGTTCCTCATTTAGGTTAAGTTGTGAAGTACACTAGCTGAGCCTGACTTGATAGAATAAATAGTTCATATCCTTGATATCGACGTCGGTAGTTTATATCCACAAGACCATTCTTGTCATTTTTTAACCTTGATCTTGGATGAGATCGAACCACTCATACTTGAATAAAATGATCTTATCAGGCTCTGTGGCATTTATATGTCAACTCCACAATCTCTCATAAGACACCAAAGAAATTAGTGCCTGGATCGACGTCTTTGTAGTTCAAAGATTTGATACACAAACAACTATTTTTCGTAGAATCGAGATCCAGGAAGCTGTCTCTTATTGGGGTATTTGTTGACTTGAACCTAAACCCATTCACACAGTAAGTTGGCTAGATCTTGACGACATAAATTGGTCCATTCGCTAGAGTTCTAATAGATTCATTCTCAAGTGTTACCTCTGGACGATCGACCTAAATATTAAATAAGCGATATTAAGTTTAACGTTAATTATTGTGGAAGTATACGTACACAAAATGTAATTACCGAGATCATTACATATGCTGTCAACCATAAAGGAAAATGAAGTCTCATTTTCTGTTCTACTTCTTCATTTGTTATGTATGGTCTACTCGACCTTACTGCATCATTATATGTGCTAAAACATGGGTTAGTGTAATAGTTGTATTGAGATGACGTAAACGTTGACGTATTAATTACTTACCCCTCTAGTTTCTTTACCTCATCCTCGTCGCAGTTAAGTAATACATACAACTGAGCAGCCCTAAGCTCGTCGTCATTCAGATATCTCTTCTTCATTTTACCCGAGGGCTTTCCGAAAGCATTGAATACTTTCAGTATTGCCTCATTAGATTCCTGATACCCGTCGTTATTTTTGGGAGCTCTCGTTCTATTAGTAGCATCATGAGGCTTGAAATACATCAAACAAAAATTTGTAATCTCCTCGAGAATATAAGTTTTACAAATAGAACCCTCCACCCGTGCCTTATTTTTTTTCTTTCTCTTGAGGTGGTTCAAATATCGCTCGAACGGGTACATCCATCGATAATCGACAGGTCCACCAACGTGTGCCTTATAGGAAAGATAAATCGGCAAATGCTCCATGGAGTCGAAGAATCCAGAAGAAAACACTCTCTCAAGCTTGCAAAGTGTCACCGCAATGTCCTTCTCCTGCTTTTCTAGACGATCGACGATTAACTTAGTAGGACAAAGATCTCTGAAGAATATGCTAAGCTCTATAAATGGATCCCAAACTACATGCGGTAAGAATTTCCAAAATACAACCAAAATTAACCTCTCCATAAATACGTGACAATCGTGGCTCTTCATACCCGTCAGTTTGTTCTCCTTCGGGTCAACGCATATTCTCAGATTCGACAAGTATCCGTCTAAAAATTTTAGGCCCTGGATCCACCTACAAAGTCTCCCTTTGTCCTCCTTGTCCAATGAGAAGACTTAGGCTGCATCACCCTACTATTCCCTTTCTCTATCAAATGCAATGCAGGTCATCTGAATATTTCTTCTAAGTCCAACCTGGCCTTAGGATTATCTTTCGTCTTTTCCTTTATGTCCATCACAATATTAATTATGTTGTCAAACACATTCTTCTCAATATGCATGACATCAAGATTATATCTGATCATATTGGTGCTCCAATATGGCATGTTCCAGAATATGCTCCTCTTCGTCCAGTTATGAGTTTGACCAAATCCATTACACTTGTACCCCATTGTAGGATCTTCGATAGCACTTAAAAAATCTCCGACCTCCTCCAATATCGTATCTCCGGACCATCTTGGCGGTGGATCGACCTTCTCCATAATACCGACATGAAACGTATTCCTGTTCCTCCTGAACGGATGATCTTTTTGCAGGAACTGTCGATGACAATCAAAGAAGCACGGTTTTTCTCCGTGTTTTAAACGGAAAGCCTTAGTACGGTCCATGCAATACAGACATGAGAGACGACCATGAGTGCTCTATCCCAAAAATATTTTATAGGCCATAAAGTCATTGATGGTCCACATATGTGCTGCCCTCATCTAAAAATTCTGCTTTCTGGAAACATCATACGTGTTGGCGCCTACTTTCCATAGCTGATTCAAATCATCTATCAACGACTGTAAGTACACAACAATATTTCTTAGGATTGTTCGAACCCAGAATGATAACGGTTAGAAACGTATACAAAGTCATCATGCACATCCAAGACGGTAAGTTGTACGGGGTGACAATCACAGGCCAACACGAATACTGGGATCCCAAAATTCCAAATGGGATAAAACCGTCGAAGGAGAGCCCCAATATGACATTACGCGGATCCAAAGAAAAATCGAAATACTCTCGATCAAAGTGCTTCCATGCTTCTCCATCGGATGGATGGTCCAACACTCATTCGATCTGCTTTCGCCTGTGCTAACTTATGTTTTCGGCAGTATCCTTCACCATAAATAACCTCTGCAACCGATGCATCAAAGGGAGGTAGTGCATCGAATTGGTCGACTTCCTTGCACCGGGAGTCTTTCCAGTACCAGTTGTCTTGTAGCGATCAGCACCACTGAATCTGTACAAGCTTCATCTTTGTCTTCTTTATAGTACAACATGCACCCGTTGTGACAAGAATCAATTTTCTCATATCCCATCCATAGCGATCTAACTATTCTCTTAGATCGGTAGAAGTCTGTAGGTAACTTGGTACCCTCCGACAAGATCTCTATAATCAACTCGATCAGTCAGTTGTAGCATTCTTGCGACCTATTAAAATTAGACTTTATGCTCAATAGCCTGGTGACTACCTCTAACGGTGAATGATCCTCATAATCAGGATACAATGAAGTGCTTGCATTCTCCAACAACTCTATAAACTTTGTAGCATCGGCATTCAGTGCCTCCTCAGCTGCTTCATGATTGTCTAGATTAAAAGTAGGCCCTACAGCATCGAAAACCATGTCCACGTACCTGTCGTCAAAATCAGCATGCTCGTGGAAATTCATTTATGTCTCCACATAAGGCTCCTGCTCCGATGCTAAAGGCATAAGCTCTCCGTGTGAGGTCTTCTGATAGTAATTCAGAGTGAAACCCCTCGAGTATAAATGGTATGTCACATCCACTTATGGATGATATTTCAAGTTACGATATTTTATACACGGATACTTAATTATTGTGTTATCCATGTACTCAGGGAACGCCTTGGCGAACTGTAGGAACTACTCTACTCCCTTTATGTATTCATCCCGCACACCGCACATGTCATCAGGATGACGGTTGTACATCCATGAACGATGATACATGTAGTAATTCAGATCTATTTCTAGATACTTCTACAAAGATGAATAGACATCGTTCAAGTATATTATCCAAATGTTTATCAAAATGAGTATTTAGGTCATATCGTTAGTATTCGAGTTATGATACGTTAGTATCCACATCGTGACTCATGAGTATCCATAAAGTACCTTAGCTATTTACCTAGTACTTTAACCCATTATCTAGTATCTTACCCATAACACAACACATCTCCCCTCGATACTCACTTGTATCTAGGTACCTATATATTTACCCTTACATATACATCCTAGATAACTCAACACCAATCTCCAAATACAATGCAACATACACACACCAATTTGACACCCTCTGTCATAACTGCCATTATATATATATTTTTATAAATTATTCCTAATTTATTTGATATATATATATATATATATATATATATATATATATATATATATATATATATATATATATATATATATATATATATATACATAGTTAAATTAATGTAAATGTCAATTTACAAATTGGCTTTATCAAATACTTAGATTGTAAATGGGGCTTAATGCATAAAACTCAAACAATGGGGGGGGGGGGGGGGGGGGGAGAAAAACCAACAACAAGCTCTTATGAGTCACTTGCTATATGTCTTCTCCACCCTTCTTCCTTATTTTCCATGGAGAATACTTGGCTTCACCTCCTTCCTCTTCCCATTTCCAATAAACCTAACACCATTCTACTTAATCCCCATCAGAGTCCATCTCTCCTCCTTCCCATATCCATCTTCCTTAACCCTTCCTCCTCTCCCTACCTTTAACTACTACTGCTGCTACTGTGTCTGTTGTTACTGCTGCTACTGTGCCTGCAAATGCTGCTGTAGCTACTGCGGCTGCCGTCTGCCGCACCACCAGCCGCCGACCTCCACACCGCCGCCGCCAGACTCCGCGTTACCCGCCGACCTCCTCCCCTAATATTTCTACAACTCCTCCTCCCTCTTCCCAAACCTAGGTACTCCCCAATTCTTCCCCAATTTTCCTTCTAAATTTAATTTAGAATATAGCTTGATCTCAAAAACTTCTTGGACTAGGAATATAGGGAGAAATCAAGCACCAATTTGGAAACTTTTGGAAGAACCCTAGGCTGCTCAAGTAAGGCAATTCCTCACCCTTGCTTCCCTTTCATTTTGGTAGAATTAGGGATTACATTTAATGGGTATTTTAAGAATTGGAACAAGTTAAAATATAAAGGAATGAGTATATAAACATATATACGATATGGACACATGTATCATGACACACTAAGTAGGACACAAAATAGATACCACAATAATTTATAGATATGTTATATATGTACTTAATTAGCTCCATAACTAACTAGTTCGTATATATATATATATATATATATATATATATATATATATATATATATATATATATATATATATATATATATATACAGACATGGGTGTATATGTGTTTTCTTTTCTATGATGGATATATATATATACAGACATGGGTGTATATGTGTTTTCTTTTCTATGATGGATGAGTTTTAGAACATAAAAAAATTGATATTGCACATACTTTTAATTGGATGATGTGGTATTAGTTGATATATATATTGTTGGGTCTAATTTAGATATATAGACATAAATAGATCTATTGTCGGATGACGCTAGAGATAACCTTTAGAATTAGCTATGAAGGTTATACATTTAAATAAATGAAGTGTAAGAACTATTGATTAATGGTTATATATATTTATTCAAATAATAGATATATATTATAACCAAAAATATTACATACTATGAGATTTATACTTCCTTAAAATGATATATATGCTTTAGGCTATATTTAATCTAGTTTTGAATAAGAAAGTTGATATTATATCAATTTATTATAATAAGTTAATTCTTTCCATATTTAAAATATACCTATTTTGGTATATCTCGTTATGATTATTTAGTTGGAATATGTATTTTATATGTACCATATATTAGGGTAATCTTAGTATTTAGTTCTAGCTAAAATTATTATTCTTACTTCATAAAAACTAGTATATAGTATATAAAATGAACATGGGTTAATTTGTTTATACAAAAGTTTAAGCCTTTAAGATAAAATTTAATAACCAAATTCTATTATACATAGTTAAATTCTTTCATTCATTATATGTTAAGGATTGTGAATTTAATTATTATAATTGTTTTACTACAAAATGTGGGTTGCTTGAAGTTTGTGCAGCATTGGAAGAAAACTATCGCACAATAAACAAATAAGTAAATATCTAGCCTGTTAAGGTATGAAAGAAGCCTTCCTATTGTGATTATTTTCATATATCTATTGTGTGTGTTCCGGTGTTGAGAGTTGCTCCACCGAAGGGGTCGGCGAACCCGAAAATTCTATGGAGGGTTGCTCCATGTTATATATAAAAGTTAAATTTCTGGAGCTCGATATACAAAGGAGTCTCTGCCAAAAATTTTAAGAATTTTGGGAGTTAACCAAATTTCGATATCCGAAAATATTACCGATATTTCTAACCCTAAACTTTAGTGTATATATATATATATATATATATATATATATATATATATATATATATATATATATATATATATATATTAGCGATGGACCACTGACAACTTCAATTGACTTAATTAGGGGACGATTAGCAAGAGTCCAGGATACGTAGGACACATACACAAGTTACTCAACAAAATCTAACCATAGATTCCTGGCAATCTGCTCTGTATAAATAATGTTTCCTGGAAATTGTGTTTTGATAACTATAATTATTCCGAAATAGAGTTAGGATAAAAACTTGACACCTCCATCCTGGATTATGAATGAGACAAAAAATCATGTATCTTGTTTTATCTTGAAAATACATTTTTGCATATTGATAGTGAACATGACATACAGAGCAAAAACTTAATGCAAGATAATAGAATAAGAATTGTTTGTAGAATTAGGCTAGAAAGTATTGGACGGGGAAGAACAACTTAAATGCCACCTACGAAAACTCGCAACATAATAAAAATACATAGCTGATCAGTAGTTAAGCTCTTTCCTAAGGCCTTACGAATTGAGTGTGTGAGGCTTAGCTCACTTTCCTGTTTAAGCCCGAGAGAGGCAGGGCCGGATTATAACCCCATGCCATGTAGTTCAAGTCACCTGTACCTGAATACAAACACACCTACTTCAATTTAAACCATCGAATGGGTGAATTAAAGAATTAATTATTAAGCCCATGAGAGATAGGGCCGGATTCTAAGCACCTTGACACCAAGTCACAGCCTGATCCCTGGTATATAGGATTATTGGAGAAAAACTAATTAAAGTGGTTATTTAAATGTTGTTCTCCAATTGTTTCATCATTTAGGAAATTGTTTGTGTATTGTGGTAGTGACATAGGGATTGTATTGCTTGAATTGTTAGACACTATAAGAATACTAGTTTAGGAATTGTTCGAGTCGTAGGCATCATTATATGATTCACTCTCCTACTCCCTGTACAAATATTATTCCTTCCATGCCTTACTATCATATTTTTATTTTTTTACCGTTCTTGACCGAGGACTTGCTGTCATTCTAACGACTTAGTATTGTTCACTAGGGGAAGACGAAGTATATGGAAAAATGTTACCTTTTTATGATGTGGACAAAGTCGAGGAATAATTTTCAAGTGATTCCAGAAAGTACAACACATAATATTTTGTAGCTGAAATTATGTATATTAAGGAGATGTTGTTGTAAAGACTTATTCAGTTTAACTTCAGTTTGTGTTGTATAATTTTAGTTTGTATTAATTAAGTATCTTAGCATGACTTACATTTATCCTAAGATTACACAGGCGACAATCGCTGATATGGGCACGATAGTATTCGTATGGGGCATAGCCAGGAGATGTAGTTACGTACCCGGCTCACTGTATCTTGGAAAGTGGGGCGTGACACGTCTTTTAGTGATAGCCCATGCAGGTCATACTTTTAGGAATCCTATGTAGGTCCCGAAAGATGAAGAACCAAGGATAAGGTGCAAGTCCAGGTAACATAGAGAAACATATTATCGGACATAGGTTAGGAACTTGTATGGGTTAAACCTGGATTCCTTATCTATTACATGGAAGTACCCTAAGATAGGAAGTAGCGGTGATTGAAAGAAGGGAGAAATGGTATTATGAAGAAATTTTTGGATTGCTTTTAATATAGTTATTGCTTATTTTGAATATAGTATATGGATCTATTTCTTTCGAGTGTCTGGTAGGATGGAAGTGACCGCACCTTATTTGGTTACCGGCAGTATGTGAGGGAGTTATAGAATTTACCAGACCGGTACCATATACCACTCTATGAAGTGCACTATGGAATTATGCGCCCTATTATTAGAGATTTGGAAGATGGTGCAGAGGTGGATCACGAGAGGGAGACCTACTTTATCTATGTGCGGGACCCATAATATGAGTATGATTATCCCAAAATAGAAGGATATGAAGGAACATTGACTGACTTTCAAGAACTACATCCTGAAGTTAAAATCCTTACCCAGGTGTGGACCCGTATTATGGGAAAACTAGACTAGGGATCTTATGTGTACATAAATGGTCTTTTGTCTACTATGTATCTTTTGTAAACAACATATGTATATATATATATAAGTTAGGAAGAAAGAAAGTGTGGGAATGTACTAGTTTGAATATGTATGTACGCCTATGTGTAATATGATTAGTACCCCTAGCCGCATATTTTGTATCACATTTTGGTTATGAGTGAATGAAATATGCTTCTTCATTATCCTTGTGCCTATATGTTCCACTATTGCTCAAAAGTCTTAGGATTTTCAAGATCATGTTCCTAATCTTTGAATCTCAGGACCATTCCTGAGAAATTGCATTTGAATTTTTCAGGACGATGTCTAATCACGACCAATCTCATGCTTCATCATCACAAACTCAGTCGGAACCATCTATTAAGGATATGTACAGGATATTCCATCAGATCCTAGAATCTAACAGCCAATATGCGGATATGGCTCAAGCCACAACTACCACAGTATTGGAACACCTGCGGACATCTGTCAATTCTAGAGATGGTTCGCTAAAAGACTTTAAAAACCTTAATTCTTCCAAGTTTAGAGGAACAGAAAGTCTGATCGAAGTCGGACAGTGGAATAGAGCCATAGAAGGGCTGTTAAAAGTGGCAAAAGTTAGTCCTGAAGACATGGTATCTACGATCCGAATCCAGTTGGAAGATATTGCTGAGCACTGGTGGAGTACAGAACACCCAGAGGATTCAGAGGATAAAATAACTTGGAGAGAGTTCAAGAAGAAGTTTGAAGGAAGGTTCCTTCCGAAATCGGCTAAAATCGAGTTAGAACGATAGTTCACTCATTTGAAGCAAGGGAAGCTCACGATAGACGAGTATGCTGCAGAATTTTCTAAACTAAGTCGTTTTGCTTCAAGTCTGATAGCCGATGAGGAAACCAAGGTATCTAGATTCCTGAAAGGATCAGGAAGCCAACTGAAGAGTAAAGTCACCGCATATCGGTGCCTAACCTATCCAGAGGTAACTAAAGCTGCGAGGATCCAGGAAAGGATGTTGAATGAAGAGCAACCATTTCGGTTTCAACCTCAGAAGAGGACTTTGGAGATAGGAGTTTCATCCTCAAGGAACCCATGGCAAGGACCGTCCAAACGCTCTCAAGCTGGTACCTTGGGAAGACCAGTTATTTGTAATTTTTGTTAGAAACCTGGATACACGAGGATTAATTATAGAAAACTCCTGGGTCTCTGTTTAAGATGCGAATCAGATTGGCCAGTGCCCACAACAACAAACCTTAGGGCCAATGATGCAAAACTCACATCAGGAACCATGACCCACGTTCCGAGAAAATAATATCTGGCCCGTACTTCAAGGAAATGGTCCTCGACCTCTAATACAAGCGCCAACACCTCAAGCTATGTTAACTTATGAGAATCAACGAAGACCACCCTTTGCACCCCAAGCCTACCAATTTCAACAAGCTCAGAAGGCAAGACAGCCTCAGACTGGAAAGAAGAAAAAGTAAGGACAAGCATTTATGATAAATGCTGATGAGACAAAACTAGCCGGAGAAGTTATAATAGGTACTATTCTAGTTTCAGCTTGTCCAGCATCAGTATTATTTGATTCTGGGATAACCCATTCATTTATAGCATCAGAATTTATGGCTCTTCATAAAATAGAATCTCAACCATTACTTAAGAAATTAAATATTCTTACAGGTAATAGTACAGTAGAAGATAGTCGGGTTTGTAAAGCATGTCCAGTTAAGTTAGGTGGTAGAACTTTTCGGGTAAGATTATTAGTCTTCCCTATGAATAATTATGATGTAGTACATGGAATGGATTGGTTGACCAAGACATTAACAAGTATAGATTATGGCCAAGGGAAGGTTTCATTCCAACTCACTAATGGAGAAATATATGAATTTGTTCGAGACTAGAAAGAATTTGATGTTGAGGAATTAGAAAAGTTTGAACAACCAGTTCAAGGAAGATTTCACGAACTAGAGGAAGAACAATTCCCAAGGATAGTAAAAGATTTTAAGGATGTATTTCCAGAAGAGTTATTAGGATTACCACCAGATAGAGCAGTAGAATTTTCTATCAATTTGATACCTGGAGCAGCACCTATAGCTAAAAAAATATACCCAATGAACAAAGAAGAATTGACTGAGTTAAACAAGCAAATAAAAAAAATTATTATCAAATGGGTTTATTCAGTCCAGTGCTTCACCGTGGGGTATACCAGTGCTATTTGCGAAAAAGAAAGACGGGACCTTACGACTGGTAATTGACTATAGGGCATTAAATGAAGTGACAATCAAAAATAAATACCCCTTGCCCATAATTGATGAACTATTTGATCAATTAGGAGAAGCCAAGGTATTCTCAAAGATTGATTTGAGATCTGGATATCATCAAGTAAAGGTCAAGAAGGAGGATGTTCAAAAAATAACTTTTAGAACTCGCTATGGACATTACAAGTTTCTAGTTATGCCATTTGGGGAACTAATGCTCCTGCTATATTTATGGATTTGATGAATTAGATATTTTATCAATATTTGGATAAATTCGTAATTATATTCATTGGCGACATTCTTATATATTCAAAGAATGAAGAAGAACATGAAGAGCATATGAGGGTAATATTACAAACTCTAAGGCAGGAGCAATTATATGCTAAAATCAGTAAATATGAATTTTGGTTAAATCACATATCATTTCTAGACCACATTATCAGTGGAGAAGGTATTTCAGTTGATCCAAAGAAGGTAGAAGCTATTAAATCCTGGCCAACACCAAAATCTGTAGCAGAAATTCAAAGTTTCTTGGGATTAGCTGGACACTATAAGAGATTCGTGAAAAATTTCTCAAGGATCGCAGAGCCATTAACTCGGCTGACCCGAAAAGAAGAAAGGTTCAATTGGATGGAGAAATGCCAAGCATCTTTTGATGAACTAAAGGAAAGATTAATTTTGGCACCTGTACTAGCATTACCGTCGGGATCAGAAGGATACGAGATATATAGTGATGCATTGGATAAATGGCTAGTTGTGTATTAATACAACATAGAAGAGTTATAGCCTATGCCTCTTGACAACTGAAGTAGCATGAGAGAAATTATCCAACTCACGATTTGGAACTCGCAACTGTAGTATTTGCACTTAAATTATGGCAACATTACTTATATGGAGAAAGAATCAAGATATATACAGATCACAAAAGTCTGAAGTATGTGTTTACTCAGAAGAAAATAAATATGAGGCAAAGGAGATGGTTGGAATTACTTAAATATTTTGATATGGAATTAGAATATCATCCGGGTAAAGCAAATAAAGTGGCGGATGCTTTGAGCAGAAGACCAATGACATTCTTTATAAGTACCCCAAAAGAAATTCTTGGAGACTTAAGGAAGATGAGAATCGAAGCGATATATCCAAAATCGGAAGGTTTATGGGAAAATTTACAAGTACAGTTCTCCCTAGTAGACATAATCAAGGAAGCTCAACAAAGAGATTCTAAACTTCAGAAGGTATGGAAACAAACAGAAGAAGGGCTCCAAACCAGAATAATAAAGCATCCAGATGGATCGTTGAGATTTGGGGATCGATTGTGTGTGCCCAGTAGAAATTTAAGAAAAGAGGTCATGACAGAAGCTCATATCATAATAGATTTTGAAATAAGATGTATAAGGATTTAAAACAAAAATTTTGGTGGCATGGAATGAAACGAGAGATTGCTAAATTTGTATCCAGATGTTTTATCTGTCAGCAAGTGAAAGCAGAACACCAAAGGATAACAGGCCTTTTTCAATCCTTACCAATACCCGAATAGAAATGGGAGCATATCACAATAGATTTTGTAACAGGACTACCTAAGACACAAAAGGGTAATAATGCTATCTGGGTCATCATAGATAGACTTACTAAATCAGCTCAGTTTTTACCATTCTGGGTGGGGCAGACAACATAAGTACTAGCATACATGTATATGAAACAGATTGTCAGTCAATACGGGGTACCAGTAAGTATAGTTTCAGATAGAGATACCAGGTTTACTTTATATTTCTGAAAAAGTCTGCAGGAGAACCTCTGCACCCAGTTAAAATTCAGTTATGCTTACCATCCCCAGACAGATGGCCAGTCAGAGAGAACAATTCAAACTCTAGAGGATATGTTGAGAGCCTACATATTAGATTTTGGAGGATCATGGGACGATCACTTATACTGATAGAATTTTCTTATAATAATAGCTATCATACCAGCATTAAGATGGCACCTTTCGAAGCATTAAATGAAAAAAAGTGTAGATTACCAATATGTTGGACAGATGTAGGAGAAAGGCAGTTAATGGGTCCAGAACTGGTAACACAGACAATAGATAAGTTCAAGGCAATAAGAAATCATTTACAAGCAGCTCAAGATAGACAGAAGATGTGGGCTGACAAGCATCGAAGAATATTAAAATTTTAACCTAGCGATCATGCATTTTTAAAAATTTCACCAACCAAAAGGAACAATTAGATTTGGGACTCGAGGAAAGCTAAGTTCAAGATATATTGGACCATTTGATATACTAGAGAAAGTCATAAGACTATCTTACAAGCTGGCTTTAATGTCCCGCTCTGCGTCGGCATTATATATCAGGTGAGTGGACAGAACTTAGTTCTCTGATTCTTGCACACCTTGTCACGCCCCAGTCCCAAAATACGTAGGACTAGGACACGTAAGTATGCCATGCGCATGTATATGGCAACTCCAATACATGGAAACCTTAACATACGTGTACGCTGTATAATAAACAATACTTCACAAGTGGTATAAACATATGTCACAAGTCACAGGGTATAATCTAAATCTCATCTACAGAAAATCATAAATAGATAAATAACCAATATCTATGAAACTAGATGTCACTACCACATTTTCTAGGAAAGGGTATTTTGGTAATTTCCTATTTAAATAAATATTGTGCATGGTAAATAATTATTTGTTGTATTATTTAATTATTGTTAGTTATTATTTAATTATTTTGGACTTATTTTAGTGGACCCAACTAGTTTAGTTTGGACCCATGGACCAACATGAATTAACTAGTTAGACTTGGCCCATTTAGAAAGCCCATAGTTAAGGAGATGGATTAAATTAATTAAATGATTAGACTAGAAGCTTCCTTCCTTAATTATTTCTTCATGAGAGGCCCCAAGGGGTACATTGGACATTTTACAATTGCTTGGGGGAGGGGCTATGGCCGGCCTATTAATGAGGGGGGGAAATTTCTCTCTCCTCTCATTTCATTCCAAATCTAGATCTAGAATTTTCCCACTACCAAATTCCCTCCATTCCCAATCCAATTCCCTACCAATTTCATTCCAAATTCTTCCCAATTCACCATTAGAGAAGAAGAAAGCAAGGATCTAGAAGAAGGAAGCAAGGATCTACAAAGAGGAGCAAGGATCTACAATTTGGAAGCAAGTTCATCTCAATTGGAGGTTTCATTGGGAATCCATCTCCCAATAGGTATAATTCAGATTTTTCCCATTTAAATAGCTTCTAAATCTGGGATTTAATCATGTAAAATCAACCTATATGTATGTACTACCCATAGGACTTTGTTTTGTGTTCATAGGAGACCCATGGAGAAAGTTATGGTGCTTTTTGTATCAATTTTGTTGGAATTCCGAATTTACATTTTGTTGTGTGTGTCAATTGATCCTATAGATCAATTGGACATGAGATTTGTGTTTGAGGCTAGTGTCGTGTCCATATTGGGATACTTGTGGTTCGTATCCCAACTATTTGGTGATACGTGTCATTTGGGGGTTTTCCTCCGACACGGGGCTTTGAACATGTCGTATTTTGACACGGACACATAGATCTACTTTTGACACTTTGATTTGTTCATAAATATTATTTGTGATTTGTTTGTGTCCTTCGGGGTGCATTTGGTTGTGTGTTGGACTCGTGTCGCATGCGTATCCTAGATCTAGTGGGATACGGTGAGATACTCTCCAATTGTGTGTATTTTGCATAGATCTAATTAATTATGGTTCAATTCTTCATTTATAATTAGTAAATATATATGGATATTATATATTTATTTTGTGTATTTATTATAGTAATTATTGTAGCATAGATCTATATTTTGTGTGTGCTAATATGATGTACAATATAATATGTAGCTTTCTTGCATGCAAATATATATGTTACTACTTGTTAAATAATATAATTTATACATAAAATATTTTATAAAATATATTTATGTGTTTGATTGTGTAATTGTATTATTTATAATTATTATGAACTTATTGTATATTAATGTATATATTTTAGGTGTGCTTCTAGCCATATAAAATATGTACATTAATATGTACATGAGTTTGTAACAATTGGTATTTAATTATAAGTGTAGATGTGTATATATATAAGTATATAATTATTAGTTATTTAATTATATTGTATTGTGATTTTATTGTATATATATATATATATATATATATATATATATATATATATATATATATATATATATATATATATATATATATATATATATATATATATATATATTTTGATTGTTTTAGTAACAGTGAATTAATAACAGTAAAATTGTCATTAATTAGCCGATACAGCAGCCGCTGTAACTCTGTGCATTTAAATGCATTTAATGACAAATCTGTCATTAATTAGCAGTGGGCGGGTCTGAGCGGATTTTCCGCGACAGTCTTTCTGCGACGGTTTTAAACTGTCAGCGATCCAGTCGGCAGTAGGAATTGTATTCAGTTTTTTCTGCGACAGTTTTTCGGTGACAGACGAAACTGTCACTATTAGCCGTTTTAATTAAATTGTATTCTTAGCTCACTGTTTTCAGTGACGCTTTGACAGATTTAATGTATATATTATATATTGTATTTGTATATATTTATATGTATATATATATGTATTTTGTGAGGTATAATAATTGTTATAATATAGTATTTTAATTATATGAATATTGGGTTGTATATATATATTTTTAAGGTATATATTAATTGTATTATTAGTATACTTTGTGTGAGTTTCTTTTGGAATCTAATTTGATTCCTAAATTGTTGTATTTTATTTTTTTTATTATTTTATGGATGTTTTGTGAGGTTGACTTTGGGTTTGACCATGTTTGACTTTAGTGGACTTTAGAGTTGACCATAGTTGACTTTTGCCTTAGAATTGAGTTATTGACCTAGAAGTTGTCTAGTTTGACTTGTTCTCTTTCCGGGACCTTGTTTTAATGTTGTATTCCATATCTAGGTCTTCGAGGCACCGAGTCAGACATTTGTGAGACTGTTCATTGGACTTCAGGCGAGTACATTCTCTGATAGTTTCTCATTTATGATATCCTCTATGTTCGTTGTATCTAGTGTAGATTTACATGTTCTCTTGACACTATTGTTACACGGATTGGTATATCCGGATCTCGTCATGAGATGTTATTCCTTGGTATATGGTGTATATGGTGCAAGTATTGTTTCATTGGTTATCTTGTACATGTACAGACACCGATTTTCGGGAGGAGTCGCTCTCTTCTTGGGGAATCTCGTGCCATAACGTACCGTGGTTGGATCTATTATACCAGTCGGGGGTGGGGAGTATTTTAGTGTAGATATGTGATCATACCCTCCTTGTGCATGTCTTATTCCTTATGAGTGTTGATCATACACCGCACGTATAATCAGCCAGGCCATTATACTCTTGTGCAAGTTCTCAAGCCGATCACATGTTAAAGCTAGTACTCACACACTTAGTCATTAGTATTCTTGTTCCATCAGCATATTGTTCATTATTGTATTTCTTTCCAGTACTTCCTTATTGTCTATACATTTCTTGTATCTATTTATGCATCTTGTTTATCCACAGCTATTTACTGTTACATAGTTTTTATCATTATTTGAGAACTGCTGTTAGGGTTGTACTCTGCTCCTTCCTGACTGGAAATATTTTTCCAGATGACACTGAGGAGTACCCTACCTACTATGGACCCCAGGATGTTGTGGGTTTAGATTCTGAGACCCTGGCTCAAGAGGGACTTATCCCAACTGAGACAGTTGACCCTGGAGTTGTAGCTTTATAGTTTTGTAGTATTCTTTTGTACTGGATTTGTCTCCAGCTTATTTCTGTTTTTCTTCAGACTCATTGATGTATTATTTTAGACTCATGAGTTGTATTGTGACTATTCTATTCTTTATCTGATTCGTGCTCATTCTATCTTAGTTCTGTGATTGAGTATTTTATCATTATTGGTGGTTCATTATATTAGATAGATTATCTAGACAGCGTTCTACCGCCGATTCTGCGGCGTAGGCTGGGCGTTGTTTCCGACTAGTACCCTTACACCGGGTGCGGGTCGTGACACGTTTTTGGTGGTGGCCCATGCAGGTCAAGCTTCACAAGTATGTGATGTCGTGGTAGTGCGACAACTTAGTTGTACTACTGCGAGCCTGCAATAGGATATAGGATATAGGATATAGGCTGAGATACTCAATCACATCTAGGAAAATTCTTTTGATTCAACTATTCTCCTTTGATATTGATACTTGATCCCTTAAACTGTCCTTTCCATGATGTCTTACATCTTGTGCCATATTGATTCTTTCTTTCGCTTTGTCTCAGGATGCCGCCTAAGACTAGATCACAGCAAGGGAGAGCAGTTTCTGAGAGGTCTGCGACATCCCGAGGGCCTGCACCAGTCACTTCTCCGGTGATTGGAGTGTCAACTGCTTTCGGAGGTCCACCACCTACTCAGAGGACTGTGCCAGCTGTATCTGAGGGGCTTCCATCTCCACCTCCTGTGCCAGCAGAGGCGTCACAGATGTTTACACTGTTTCGTGAGATGCTCGAGGCACAGAGGGCTCAGTCGGAGGCACATCAGAGGCAGACCGACGTTCTACGGCAGGGCATCGAGAGTGCTCATCAGCTTGCTCGTGCTGTAGTCGAGAGAGGAGTTCCGATCCAGCAACAGGTTGTTCCTCAAGTTGCTCAGCTTCGGCCAGGCAACATTCAGGACTTCAAGAAACTGGAGCCTAGGGTTTTCAAAGGGACGGAGGGCATCGTCTATGCTGATGATTGGCTTGAGGACATTGAGCGTCTTATGAGGGTGTCCCGTCTTTCTGAAGATCTGAAGGTTGAGGCGGTAGGACTTCAACTGTTCGACGTCGCTCGTACTTGGTTCAGGAATGAGCCAGTTCTGGTTGACGCAGGACAATCTTGGGAGGTATTCAAGGACCTTTTCAAGAAGAAGTTTTTCGCTCGGATAGACAGGCTTGACTTGGGGAGACAATTTGAGAGTCTCATTCATGGGAGCATGTCTGTGGAGGAATACGCTGCGGAGTTCGGTAGGCTGAGCCAATTTGTAGAGTATCTGGTGAGGGAGCCGGAGGTTCGAGCTATTCATTTCCGAGAGGGTCTAAACTGGGAAGTGAAGATTCTCATTCCGTCTTTTTATGAGACATACTCGGAGATACTTGCGGAGGCACGCAAGGTTGAGCGGGATCTGGGTTTGAAGACCAAGAGAGACCGTAATTCTTTTCTGGGGGCCAACGGCAGTGCAGTATCTGCCAAACGTCCTCATTTCCAGTCCAAACCTTTCCAGCAGCCACAGCAGAACCAGACTCCAGCTAGAGCGCCTTTTCACCAGGCACCTCAGCAGCAGAGACAGTTACAACAAGCTCTATGCAACTTCTGCAAGAAGCCCGGCCACATCTGGGAAGTTTGCAGAAAGAGGCTAGGAGTTTGTTTGTATTGTGGTACTGAAGGGCATCAATTGAGGGAGTGTCCTCGTCGTGCAGTTCAGGGAGCAGCTCCAGCTCCGAGGGCACAGACGAGACCACCTGCAGCACAACCGAGGGGACCGCTTCCGACACAGCAGCAGCGTTTTGTCCAGCATCAGCAGGGAGGTGCTCGGCAGGGACGAGCGTTTGCTATGACCGTCGAAGAGGAGGAACCCACCGGAGATGTCATCGCAGGTTCTATTCTTCTTGATTCCATTCCAGCTTTAGCTTTGTTTGATAGTGGTGCTTCCCATAGTTTTGTATCTGTTTCTTTTGCTCTAAAGCATGGTTTGGTAGCTGAGTCTTTGCTTAGGACTTGCAAGATCATGACCGGGGGAGGCATTATCCTGGTTAATGATATTTGCAAGGATCAGAGAGTTACTCTGGGAGGCCGGGAGTTGAGTGCGTGTCTACTTGTAATGCCACTTCCGAGCTACGACATTGTACTCGGGATAGATTGGTTGAGTAGGCACCGTACTAGCATAGATTGTAGAGGAGGTAGAGTTTTGTTTGGTTCGCCAGGAGAGCCAGAGTTCGAGTTTGCTAGAGGAGCTGCAGAGCAGGGAGAAGGCATTATTTATGGAGCTATGGTGGAAGATAAGGAGTTGCCGCATCCGTTGATAGCAGAATTCTTGGATGTGTTTCCTGAGGAATTGCCAGGATTGCCGCCAGATCGAGATGTTGAATTTTCTATAGACTTGGTGCCAGGTGCAGAACCAATTTCGCAGCATGTCTATAGAGTAAACAACAGCGAGCTGGTCGAGTTGAAGAAGCAGGTGGACGAATTGCAGGATAAGGGGTTTATCAGATCGAGTTCTTCACCATGGGGAGTCCCGGTATTATTTGTACCGAAGAAGGATGGATCGGTGCGTATGTGCATTGATTACAGGGCTTTGAATAATCTCACTATCAAGAATAAGTATCCTTTGCCACGGATTGATGATCTGTTTGATCAGTTGAGTGGTGCGAAGGTATTTTCTAAGATAGATTTGAGATCAGGCTACCATCAGGTGAAGGTGAAGCCGGAGGACATACCGAAGACTGATTTTAGAACTCGGTATGGTCAGTACGAGTTTATGGTGATGCCGTTTGGTTTGACTAATGCACCGGCGGTATTTATGAACTTGATGAACAAGGTGTTCCACCAGTACCTTGACAAGTTCGTGGTGGTGTTCATCGACGACATACTCATATACTCGAAGACACCGGAGGAGCATGAGGAGCATTTGAGGATTGTGTTGGATGTGCTGAGGAAGGAGAAGTTGTATGGGAAGTTGTCCAAATGTGAGTTTTTCTTGGACAAGGTGGAATTCTTGGGGCATGTTGTGACTGGTGATGGTATTTCAGTGGATCCGAAGAAGATTTCAGCAGTGGAATCTTGGAAGACTCCGAGTTCGGTAGCAGAGATCAGGAGTTTCTTGGGATTGGCAGGCTACTACAGGAAGTTTGTGCAAGATTTTTCGAGGATTGCCGAGCCGATGACCAGACTCACAAGGAAGGATGTGGAGTTTGTTTGGACGGAGGATTGCCAGGTTGCTTTTGAGGAGTTGAAGAAGAGGTTGACGTCTGCTCCTATTTTGACGTTGCCATCAGGGTCCGGAGGTTTCACTATTTATAGTGATGCATCGGGGAAGGGTTTAGGTTGTGTTCTTCAGCAGCATGGGAAAGTGATTGCCTATGCATCCAGGCAATTGCGTCCTCATGAAAAGAACTATCCTACCCATGATTTGGAGTTGGCAGCCGTCATTTTCGCTCTGAAGTTGTGGAAACATTATTTGTACGGAGAGCGTGTGGAGATCTTCACAGACCACAAAAGCTTGAAGTACGTTTTCACACAGAAGGAGTTGAACATGAGGCAGCGTCGGTGGTTGGAACTGATGAAGGATTTTGATATCTCTTTGCAATATCATCCTGGGAAAGCCAATGTAGTTACCGATGCTTTGAGCAGGTATCCGGTAGCTATGTTCTTGACGCAGGATCGATATTTGTTGGAGGACTTGGAGAGCTTGGGCATTGAGGTGATTGTTCCTAGTGGTGCTATGCAGATGTGGGGATTGCAGATACATTCAGATTTGATGGATAGGATCAAGGTAGCACAGTATGATGATGTATCCTTGAGGAGTATCAGAGCTCAGGTGAGAGCAGGATTGGAGGATGATTTCACTATTGCAGAGGATGGATCTTTGAGGCATGGAGTTAGATTGTGTGTGCCTAGTGGGGAGTTGCGTGAGGAGGTGTTGCAGGAAGCGCATCGCTCTCAGTATTCCATGCATCCAGGTGCTAACAAGATGTATCGGGATATGCGAGAGAGTGTGTGGTGGTATGGCATGAAGAGGGAAGTGGCACAGTTTGTATCCAGATGCTTAGTGTGCCAGCAGGTGAAAGCCGAGAGGCAGAGGCCAGGAGGTTTACTTCAGCCATTACCCATTCCAGAGTGGAAGTGGGAACATATTACTATGGATTTTGTGTTCGGACTACCACGATCTCCAGGAGGGAAAGACGCGATTTGGGTCATTGTTGATAGGTTGACCAAGTCGGCCCACTTTTTGCCTTTCAAGGTGGGTTTGTCTACGGAGAAGCTGGCAGAGATGTATGTGAGGCAGATCGTTAGGATACATGGAGTTCCCGTCAGCATTGTCTCAGATCAGGATAGTCGTTTCACTTCTCATTTCTGGAGGAGTTTGCAGGAGAGTTTGGGCACTCAGCTCAAGTTCAGTACTGCATATCATCCCCAGACAGATGGGCAGTCAGAGAGGACTATTCAGACTCTCGAGGATATGTTGCGCACTTGTGTACTAGATTTCGGGGATTCTTGGGAGGACCATCTCCATTTGGTAGAGTTTGCTTACAACAACAGTTACCAGGCCAGTATAGAGATGTCACCTTTTGAAGCTCTATATGGTCGGAGGTGTCATACTCCTTTGTCTTGGGACGATGTTGGAGAGAGAGTTTTGCTTGGGCCAGAGATGGTTGTGGATGCAGCAGAGAAGGTTCAGTTGATCAGAGACAGACTTCGAGTGGCGCAGGACAGACAGCGGCATTGGGCCGATAGCCATCGGAGACCTTTGGAGTTCGAGGTATAGTTTAGATTTTTGTTTGTTCTTGGTTGTTTGTTATAGATTAAGTTCTTAAGGTGGTGTTTTGTTCTAGGTGGGTGGTTTGGTGTTTCTGAGGATTTCTCCGACACGAGGCACGATTCGCTTCGGTGGAGGCGGAAAGCTTAGTCCGCGATTCATTGGACCTTTTACTATTCTAGAGAGGGTCGGTGCAGTTGCTTATAGACTAGACTTGCCACCTGCATTGGAGGGAGTGCATAATGTGTTTCATGTGTCGCAGTTGAGACGATACGTGGCAGATCCTAGTCATGTATTGGATCACTCAGAGAAAGAGGTGGGCCCTACTCTTAGCTATCCAGAGCAGCCAGTTGGGATTCTGGATCAGAGAGAGAAGGTGCTGAGGAACCAGACTATTCCTTTGGTGCACGTCGCATGGAGGCATCACTCTCCGGGGGAGTCTACCTGGGAGAGAGAGGATGAAATGCGAGAGCGTTATCCATATTTGTTTGTACCTTGAGGTATGTTATTTTCTAGTTATGTTCTGTTCATTGTTATGTTCTGTTCATTAGTTAGTTGTGATTCTTTAGTTATGTTCTGTGATTTTCTGGGGGTAGTTTTCGTCTTTGAATTTCGAGGACGAAATTATTTTAAGGAGGGTAGACTTGTCACTACCACATTTTCTAGGAAAGGGTATTTTGGTAATTTCCTATTTAAATAAATATTGTGCATGGTAAATAATTATTTGTTATATTATTTAATTATTGTTAGTTATTATTTAATTATTTTGGACTTATTTTAGTGGACCCAACTAGTTTAGTTTGGACCCATGGACCAACATGAATTAACTAGTTAGACTTGGCCCATTTAGAAAGCCCATAGTTAAGGAGATGGATTAAATTAATTAAATGATTAGACTAGAAGCTTCCTTCCTTAATTATTTCTTCATGAGAGGCCCCAAGGGGTACATTGGACATTTTATAATTGCTTGGGGGAGGGGCTATGGCCGGCCTATTAATGAGGGGGGGAAATTTCTCTCTCCTCTCATTTCATTCCAAATCTAGATCTAGAATTTTCCCACTACCAAATTCCCTCCATTCCCAATCCAATTCCCTACCAATTTCATTCCAAATTCTTCCTAATTCACCATTAGAGAAGAAGAAAGCAAGGATCTAGAAGAAGGAAGCAAGGATCTACAAAGAGGAGCAAGGATCTACAATTTGGAAGCAAGTTCATCTCAATTGGAGGTTTCATTGGGAATCCATCTCCCAATAGGTATAATTCAGATTTTTCCCATTTAAATAGCTTCTAAATCTGGGATTTAATCATGTAAAATCAACCTATATGTATGTACTACCCATAGGACTTTGTTTTGTGTTCATAGGAGACCCATGGAGAAAGTTATGGTGCTTTTTGTATCAATTTTGTTGGAATTCCGAATTTACATTTTGTTGTGTGTGTCAATTGATCCTATAGATCAATTGGACATGAGATTTGTGTTTGAGGCTAGTGTCGTGTCCATATTGGGATACTTGTGGTTCGTATCCCAACTATTTGGTGATACGTGTCATTTGGGGGTTTTCCTCCGACACGGGGCTTTGAACATGTCGTATTTTGACACGGACACATAGATCTACTTTTGACACTTTGATTTGTTCATAAATATTATTTGTGATTTGTTTGTGTCCTTCGGGGTGCATTTGGTTGTGTGTTGGACTCGTGTCGCATGCGTATCCTAGATCTAGTGGGATACGGTGAGATACTCTCCAATTGTGTGTATTTTGCATAGATCTAATTAATTATGGTTCAATTCTTCATTTATAATTAGTATATATATATGGATATTATATATTTATTTTGTGTATTTATTATAGTAATTATTGTAGCATAGATCTATATTTTGTGTGTGCTAATATAATGTACAATATAATATGTAGCTTTCTTGCATGCAAATATATATGTTACTACTTGTTAAATAATATAATTTATACATAAAATATTTTATAAAATATATTTATGTGTTTGATTGTGTAATTGTATTATTTATAATTATTATGAACTTATTGTATATTAATGTATATATTTTAGGTGTGCTTCTAGCCATATAAAATATGTACATTAATATGTACATGAGTTTGTAACAATTGGTATTTAATTATAAGTGTAGATGTGTATATATATAAGTATATAATTATTAGTTATTTAATTATATTGTATTGTGATTTTATTGTATATATATATATTGTTATATATATATATATATATATATATATATATATATATATATATATATATATATTTTGATTGTTTTAGTAACAGTGAATTAATGACAGTAAAACTGTCATTAATTAGCCGATACAGCAGCCGCTGTAACTCTGTGCATTTAAATGCATTTAATGACAAATCTGTCATTAATTAGCAGTGGGCGGGTCTGAGCGGATTTTCCGCGACAGTCTTTCTGCGACGGTTTTAAACTGTCAGCGATCCAGTCGGCAGTAGGAATTGTATTCAGTTTTTTCTGCGACAGTTTTTCGGTGACAGACGAAACTGTCACTATTAGCCGTTTTAATTAAATTATATTCTTAGCTCACTGTTTTCAGTGACGCTTTGACAGATATAATGTATATATTATATATTGTATTTGTATATATTTATATGTATATATATATATGTGTTTTGTGAGGTATAATAATTGTTATAATATAGTATTTTAATTATATGAATATTGGGTTGTATATATATATTTTTAAGGTATATATTAATTGTATTATTAGTATACTTTGTGTGAGTTTCTTTTGGAATCTAATTTGATTCCTAAATTGTTGTATTTTATTTTTTATATTATTTTATGGATGTTTTGTGAGGTTGACTTTGGGTTTGACCATGTTTGACTTTAGTGGACTTTAGAGTTGACCATAGTTGAATTTTGCCTTAGAATTGAGTTATTGACCTAGAAGTTGTCTAGTTTGACTTATTCTCTTTCCGGGACCTTGTTTTAATGTTGTATTCCATATCTAGGTCTTCGAGGCACCGAGTCAGACATTTGTGAGACTGTTCATTGGACTTCAGGCGAGTACATTCTCTGATAGTTTCTCATTTATGATATCCTCTATGTTCGTTGTATCTAGTGTAGATTTACATGTTCTCTTGACACTATTGTTACACGGATTGGTATATCCGGATCTCGTCATGAGATGTTATTCCTTGGTATATGGTGTATATGGTGCAAGTATTGTTTTATTGGTTATCTTGTACATGTACAGACACCGATTTTCGGGAGGAGTCGCTCTCTTCTTGGGGAATCTCGTGCCATAACGTACCGTGGTTGGATCTATTATACCAGTCGGGGGTGGGGAGTATTTTAGTGTAGATATGTGATCATACCCTCCTTGTGCATGTCTTATTCCTTGTGAGTGTTGATCATACACCGCACGTATAATCAGCCAGGCCATTATACTCTTGTGCAAGTTCCCAAGCCGATCACATGTTAAAGCTAGTACTCACACACTTAGTCATTAGTATTCTTGTTCCATCAGCATATTGTTCATTATTGTATTTCTTTCCAGTACTTCCTTATTGTCTATACATTTCTTGTATCTATTTATGCATCTTGTTTATCCACAGCTATTTACTGTTACATAGTTTTTATCATTATTTGAGAACTGCTGTTAGGGTTGTACTCTGCTCCTTCCTGACTGGAAATATTTTTCCAGATGACACTGAGGAGTACCCTACCTACTATGGACCCCAGGATGTTGTGGGTTTAGATTCTGAGACCCTGGCTCAAGATGGACTTATCCCAACTGAGACAGTTGACCCTGGAGTTGTAGCTTTATAGTTTTGTAGTATTCTTTTGTACTGGATTTGTCTACAGCTTATTTCTGTTTTTCTTCAGACTCATTGATGTATTATTTTAGACTCATGAGTTGTATTGTGACTATTCTATTCTTTATCTGATTCGTGCTCATTCTATCTTAGTTCTGTGATTGAGTATTTTATCATTATTGGTGGTTCATTATATTAGATAGATTATCTAGACAGCGTTCTACCGCCGATTCTGCGGCGTAGGCTGGGCGTTGTTTCCGACTAGTACCCTTACACCGGGTGCGGGTCGTGACACTAGATCTCAATATAAAGTATCTCAAGATGATAGTTGGGTGGAAAAAAATCCACTACCAACTAGAATATATAAGTGCAACACAACAACCACAATATAAGAATATCAACTAGCAATCACCAAGCTCGAAGAGAAGACCTCCTCAAAGATAAGTAACCAGTCCGGATCTGCGCTCCTGCGAATACTCATGAACATCTACACCTGGAAAGGGACCAGGTCCTCAGAGGGACATAACAAGATACATAGAGGCATGCCAATAAAGTACTGAAATAAATATCCAATGGGTCGCCTAACCGTCTAAGTGGATGCAGTTTAAGAACAACTTTCTTACAAGTGGGCTATCTGGCCATAAAATGGGATTGGCATGATTCTCTCAGAGAATCAGGGGCCTACAAAGCATGTCATATTTTGAACGGCAGAGGCTGCCAAGTAGTATAGGGGTCATCACGACCGCGTAACTCCGGCGGAGCGTACGGGTTACATAAAAAGGAAAGTGCAAAGGAGCCCAAATGCGGTACTTGTTGTTCTCCCCACCCCATGCTCTAAGCATGTCACCTCCATGACACGATTTGGTTCATAGCCTATCTTTAGTACAATAGCCCAACCCTACAACCAAATAATGACAAGGATTGGGCCACCGTACTACAATAGACTATATCCCTGGACTACTAAGAACTGCTGAGTCTTCTAGCATGAAAAGTTTCTAACAGCAGTTATCCCTAACGCACGTCCCACACGTATCGATGATTAGTCAATACGTAAGTCCGTGATCTATATGAGACTCACAACTCGTGTAAAAAATGAGTCACAGCTAAATGAAACCTAATGATGCTTCATGATAATGGGGCGGTCTCATAAATAAGGTCAATGCATATACATAATAAAAATAAATCACGACGACACCGTCGTTGCACCCAAGTTTCCTTGGACGTGCATTTTATATAACAGTTAAAATACATGAACTAAATGACAGAAATAAAGATGCATGCAACATATGGAATATGAATAACAGTACAATGGCAAGGTATACTTGCCTGGCAAGAGAACTGTAAAATGTAATGTCCACATCTCAAACACCAAGAGTCAGAAACTACGACCTCGGAATGAACGTCTCCGGATGCTGAAATAAACATCACCAACGCTCCCAAAATAATCGAGATAGCTAGAAAACACTACCCTTCGTCCAATTTGGATACAGGGGCAAAATGGTAATTTTGGGTCAAAGTGGATCCATATGTGGGCCACTTTGCACCGAAAAGCATGCCAGGGATAAAGGTCTCTAAATGGGATAAATTATAGGTCAAACGAACTCTAAAGGTCAGTATGAACTCAACGGTATATCCAAATGTGGATTCCGGTGAGCCGAACACAATTTCGCCCAAAAAGTCAACCGTAGGGCCCGCCAATAGGCGATTTGGTCAACTATCTCAGAACTGTGTGAAAATTGGGTCACAGGACCAGCATGATACCACGAGTCCAGTGGTATAAGTTTCGTCGTATTCTGACGAACGTACACTAAATGGCGTAAGATTTTGCAAAAGTCGCGATATGGGAAATTTTTGCGGATACGGGCTGATTTCGACGCGCACACGCATACGAATCGGTTTCCGCGAAAGCCCCACGTCTAGGTATACCGTGCGCACCTTTTGGTATACTTGGTACATGATGGGGCGGTCCCGTTTGGTGGGGCGCGCTCCGTATCACAAATTCTGGAAGTTAGAAAAAGTATATTTTCAGGATTTTTAACTTAGTTTAATTCTACATACAGTAATAATTAAAATAATATAATTGACAGGAAATAACCTAGGTTAGGTGGTCTTCGCATACCAAAAAGAAAAATCAAATTCGGATCAATGCGGTGGGAGATACGAGTCCGTGAACATGGGTAGTTACAACAGATTTTCTGAAATATAAAAACGTAGTTTTTCCTAAAGTTGGCGTTAATTTTTACCTAGTTTTGTACGCTGTTCGAGGTAAACTAATGCACAGATATGGAAGGAGATTAGGTCGTGAACATACCGGTGAAGACGGGATCGAGTTTGGTCGAACGAGGGCACGAGAAACGAAGCGTGAACACAGGTACGCTGCGGTTCAGTTCCTGTTGCGGGGTTGTGCGCGGTCACACGATCACAACGAGCGGTTGCTTGCGGGGAACTCCGGCGATCTGTGGCTGGAGTCGCGGCTCTGGTGTCGGCGGTCGAGTGGTAGATGATAGATTAGGGTTAGGGTTCGTGGAAAGAGAAGTATATATAGAGAAAGAGAACGCGGGGTGGTGAAACGCAGTCGCGGGGCTTAAGTGCAGCCGCTGCTGCTGTTATTGATTTCTAATGGGTTGTGGGTAGGTTGGTTAGGGTGGGTAGGGTTTGGTAGTTAGCGGGTTTAGATCCATTAGGATAATTCTTTTTTTTTCTTTTTCCTTTCTTTTTCCTTTCTTTTTCTTTCTTTTTTCTTTTATAATTCTTTTAGAATAAACTATATATATATATATATATATATATATATATATATATATATATATATATATATATATATATATACATAGAAAATTCTAAAAATTACAATAGTGCATACAATTAATCTGTCAGTCGTCCACATGGTCCCCTACATGGAATAAATTAAAGAAAATTTATAATTGCTCCATAAATCCTCTAAATGCACAATAACCTAAAAATAAAAATTCAATAAATTTTATTTCTTCTATTTAGCTAATAATTACTATAAATCAATTAAATATTTAATTAAATAATTAATACGGTTTATTAAAATTAGGAATTTTACAAAATGGATCAAGATTGTGTCTCCAATTTTGATTGGAACGCACAACGATACAAAGTTAGAATTATTTAGAATTAAGAAATAACTTCCGCGATGATTATTGTGCGACTAAAATATAGCACAAGGGAGCATATTTATAAGTCAAGCTAGGGTCAGAATAGATGACTGGCACGTCTAGGGCAAGGGTGCGAAGTTCGTAGGAGGGCAATGGCTAGTGTAGTGCTCCAATTATCGAAGCAACAGTAAGGTGCATTAAGTGATATAATTATTTAAAATTAAATAAAATGCCGTGTCTTATTTCTAATTGGATACAAACTAGCCCTAGTTTCTCTATCTAACCAAGTAGGCCTAGTTTTTGGGTGAGGGGGTTTACAATCTACCCAACTTAAAATAATTTCGTCCTCGAAATTAAACTAGGATATAATTTGTTAATCCTTCACGTACATAAGGTAAGTCAATCACAATCTCTTTGCGATAATTAAAATTCTAATCAAATCCTTCGCAATCACTTCAAAATTAAGATACTCACTGTTCAAATCAAAATTCAACCTATTGTAATCTCTTCTTACTTTTTCAAATTATCAATATCCAAGTTTAAATTAAATCCATATAACATCTTCAAGAATTAAATAACGCATATCAATTTTATATCACGATCTCCAACTATCATAATCTCCTCTAGAAAAACCATTCTAATCAAATATTATTCCTATCTTCAACTTATAATTTTTTTTTTGTACTCTTCAAAATTTTAATTTCAATTTACATCCTCAATATTTCAAATAGGTAATCCAACAATCAAAATTTAACCTTCAATTCAAATCATCAAATTTGGAATTCAATCCGTCAATGTTCATGTTTCTATTTATTTTCCTCAAGATTTAAATCGATGATTCAACCTTCAATATTCAGAATTTAAATCATATGCTCAAGTATAAATATTTGGTTTGCCATATTAAGATTTTAAAATTCATTAAATACTCATCATCTAACTCCTTCTTCTAAAATTCTCCACATTTAAAATGACTTAATCTCTCAATCTAATCCTACTTGATCACAATCTAAAAGAATTTTACCTCAAATTAACAATGCGACTTCTATCCAACTTAGAATTTATCCATCTATCACATAAGGCTATACATTTACGAAAACTTATTCCTCAAATTATTTAATCATGTTATTCAATCCTCAAAAATTTTAACACCCAAATATATCACATATGATATGCCTTTAATTACGAAAAATAATCACCAAGTATTGTGATTGGCCTATGGGGTATATCTAGTACTATCCGTGTATCAACTTATACCAAGCACGAGCGTTCGTCTTGCCGAAATAGGGGAAGACGGAGAACAATAATGAAGAGTTCAAGGGGGAGGTAATAGAATACAAGTATGTGGATCAAGGCGTTTAAAGAATTTAAATGGGAATTGTCAAGATAGTTGTAGATTGATATCCTATTTGATAGTTTTTTATTCGCATGCTCGTATTAGTACAGTTAGGTAACCGATACGATATGCTCAGACATATCTAGAGGGCAAGTATATTCGTTCACTAGTCGACTATATATCTTAATCCACGTAAAGTAGTCATGCAAAGAGCGAACCAAGCGCACTAAGGTTAGCTAGACCTTAATACACTGATTCTGAAATATATTAGTGTCTATACCCAATAATACATATATCAAGATCAAGCTCGATAGAAGAGTAAGCTTGCAAAACTAGGCTATAATAGCAGCATAAGTCGCGGTAGTACAGAAATATAAATACGCTGAATTATGATGAAAGAAAGTACAAAATAATTCAAGTTCACAAAGAAGATAAGACTCTACAGTCTCTACAGTTGTCATACTAACTCCCTGTCTAAGTCGTTAGTCGACCAAATAGGGGTATGGGCTTCTGAGTTCTATAGTTTGAATAAATATTATCTTCTTATGCAAGTCTATCGTTAATGTCATTCAGTTACACTTCTATAATAGATCAAAAGACTATGTGATACTAGGTTGTGTGGCATACTACCCAACTTAAAATAATTAACTAATACTGTAACTGCTTTTAGGGGTTTCTACAAAATAATATTTTCCTTGTAAATAAAGTAGAACTCTTATTGGGGTATATGCGGAAAGATCTTGGTACTCATTAAGGTCTCATATTGCATTGTATAGGTAATGGTCATCTTAAGTCTTAGTCATAGTGCTTATAGAACGAGTGTCGATAGTATAAATGGAACAGTTAGTGGCCTCAGGTGAAATATGATATAACTTGTATTGAGTTATTGATACAATTTACGCGAATTATGACTAGAGGATAATCATCACAATCTAAATGGAAAACTCTACTATAAGGTTCTAACTACAAGGCACATAATTTCAAAGTTCAAGATTACAACTATAACCTTAGCAACTATATATCCTAACATAGAATAAAATCACTCGGTCTACAATCAGAAGTGTCAGGTAGCATGAGTTGAAAGATGAAGAAAAGAAGAACGTAATTTAGTCGTCGCACAATTAGCGAACGTTAAGGTTGCAGAGGAACAAGATATGAAATTAAAAGAGAGGGACTCTAGATGGTTTTCTAAGGGGGAGTGGTATGCTAGTTGCTATGTTATTGGTATGCTCAAGGAAAAAGTGTTGATTACATTCATCTTGGCTTCCTAAGGTACTGTCTGCTTAATAACAAGACAAAAATCTAAATTTATAGTTCTAATATTTTTTCAATATGAAAGTTAGGTTTAGTCCTAATATTTAACCTTGGATTTCTATTGGTTCCTCAATACTAGGGTCAAACAATATGGTTAAATTTCAAACTAATCCTAGTAGTGTTTATACTACTCTCAAGTCATTCATAAACATATCAAAGGGTAATGGTAAACCAATCTATAGATAAGGGACGCTAGGGTTCATTAGGTATTCAGATCTTTGTGCTGTGTCAATACTCTAGTTGTATTCTTGGTAGGATTATTACCCTAATTATCATCCTAACAACAGAGACTTCTATATTCTAGGAGAGGCTATACTCAAAGTACTATTAGGTAGCACATGAATCAAGCATGATACAATTATTCAAATAGAACAGATTTGGAAGGAAGGCAAATCATAGTCAATTGTGGATGGGATCCTATACTCTATTCCTAGGTGCAGGCTTGCTCGGTACAGTAACGTAACCGAGACAATATGCTCTCGACCTGCATGGGCCACCACTAAAATATGTCACGCCCCAGTCCTAAAATACGTAGGACTAGGACACGTAAGCATGCCAGCCGCATGTATATGGCAACTCCAATATATGAAAACCATAACACACGCGTACGCTATTTAATGAACAATAATTTACAAGTGGTATAAACTTATGTCACAAGTCATAGGGTATAATCTAAATCTCATCCACAGAAAATCATAAATAGATAAATAACCAATATCTATGAAACTAGATCTCAATATAAAGTATCTCAAGATGATAGTTTGGTGGAAACAAATCCACTACCAACTAGAATATATAAGTGCAACACAACAACCATAATATAAGAATATCGACTAGCAATCACCAGGCTCGAAGAGAAGACCTCCTCAAAGATAAGTAACAAGTTCGGATCTGCGCTCATGCGAATACTCATGAACATCTACACCTGGAAAAGGGACCAGGTCCTCAGAGGAACATAACAAGATACATAGAAGCATGCCAATAAAGTACTAAAATAAATATCCAATGGGTCGTCTAACCGTCTAAGTGAATGCAGTTTAAGAACAACTTTCTTACAAGTGGGCTATCTGGCCATAAAATGGGATTGGCATGATTCTCTCGGAGAATCAGGGGCCTACAAAGCATGTCATCTTTTGAACGGCAGAGGCCGCCAAGTAGTATAGGGGTCATCACGACCACGTATCTCCGGCGGAGCGTATGGGTTACATAAAAAGGAAAGTACAAAGGAGCCCAAATGCGGTACTTGTTGTTCTTCCCACCCCATGCTCTAAGCATGTCACCTCCATGACACGATTTGGTTCATAGCCTATCTTTAGTATAATAGCCCAATCCTATAACCAAACTAGGACAAGGATTGGGCCACCGTACTACAATAGACTATGTCCCTGGACTACTAATAACTGCTAAGTCTTCTAGCATGCAAAGTTTTTAACAACAGTTATCCCTAACTCACGTCCCACACGTATCGATGATCAGTCAATACGTAAGTCCGTGATCTATATGAGACTCACAACTCGTGTAAAAAATGTGTCACAGCCAAATGAAACCTAATGATGCTTCATGATAATTGGGCAGTCTCATAAACAAGGTCAATGCATATACATAATAAAAATAAATCACGACGGCACCGTCGTTGCACCCAAGTTTCCTTGGACACGCATTTTATATAACAATTAAAATACATGAACTAAATGACATAAATAAAGATGCATGCAACATATGTAATATGAATAACAGTACAATGGCAAGGTATACTTGCCTGGCAAGAGAGCTGCAAAATGTAACGTCTAGATGTCAAACACCAAGAGTCAGAATCTACGGCCTCAGAATGAACGTCTCCGGATGCTAAAATAAACATCACCAACGTTCCCAGAATAAGCGAGATATCTAGAAAACACTACCCTTTCGTCCAATTTGGACACAAGGGCAAAATGGTAATTTTGGGTCAAAGCGGGTCCACATGTGGGCCACTTTGCACCGAAAAGCATACCAGGGGTAAAGGTCTATAAATAGGACAAATTATAGTTCAAACGAACTATAAAAGTCAGTATGAACTCAACGGTATATCCAAATGTGGATTCCGGTGAGCCGAACACAATTTCGCCCAAAAAGTCAACCGTAGGGTCCGCCAATAGGCGATTTGGTCAACTGTCTCAGAACTGCGTGAAAATTGGGTCACAGGACCAGCGCGATACCACGAGTCCAGTGGCACAATTTTTGTCGTATTCTGACGAGCGTGCACTAAATGGCACGGGGTTTTGTAAAAGTCGTGATACGGGGAATTTTTGCGGATACGGGCTGATTCCGACACGCACACGCATCCGAATCGGTTTCCACGAAAGCCCACACATATGGGTATACCGTGCGCACCTTTTGGTATACTTGGTATACGACGGGGCGGTCCCGTTTGGCGGGACGCGCTCCGTATCGCAATTTCTGGAAGTTCGAAAAAGTATATTTTCGGGATTTTTAACTTAGTTTAATTCTATATACAGAAATAATTAAAACAATATAATTGACAGAAAATAATCTAGGTTAGGTGGTCTTCGCATACCAAAAAGAAAAACCAAATTCGGATCTCTGTGGTGGGAGATACGAGTCCGTGAACGTGGATAGTTACAACAGATTTTCTGAAATATAAAAACGTGGTTTTTCCAAAAGTTGGCGTCAATTTTTACCTAGTTTTGCGCACTGTTCGAGGTAAACTAATGTACAGATATGGAAGGGGGTTAAGTGCAGCCGCTGCTGCATTTATTGATTTCTAATGGGTTGTGGGTAGGTTGGTTAGGGCGGGTAGGGTTTGTAGTTAGCGGGTTTAGATCCATTAGGATAATTCTTTTTTTTTCTTTTTCTTTTTCCTTTCTTTTTCTTTCGTTTTTCTTTTCTAATTCTTTTAGAATAAACTATATATATATATATATATATATATATATATATATATATATATATATATATATATATATATACATAGAAAATTCTAGAAATTATAATAGTGCATACAATTAATCTGTCAGTCGTCCACAGGGTCCCCTACATGGAATAAATTAAGGAAAATTTATAATTGTTCCATAAATCCCCTAAATGCACAATTACCTAAAAATAAAAATTCAATAAATTTTATTTCTTCTATTTAGATAATAATTACTATAAATCAATTAAATAATTAATTAAATAATTAATATAGTTTATTAAAATTAGGGGTTTTACAAAACGGATCAAGATTGTGTCTCCAATTTCGATTGGAACGCACAACGATACAAAGTTAGAATTATTTGAAATTAAGAAATAATGTCCGCGACGATTATTGTGCGACTAAAATGTAGCACAGGGGAGCATAATTATAAGTCACGCAAGGGTCAGAATAGATGACTGGCACGTCTAGGGCAAGGGTGCAAATTTCGTAGGAGGGAAATGGCTAGTGTAGTGCTCCAATTATCGAAGCAACAGTAAGGTGCACTAAGTGATATAATTATTATAAAATTAAAAAAAATGCCGTGTCCTATTTCTAATTTTTTAATGCAACATAAAGTTGTACGAGAAACTCTTCGTATTCCTCGAATGAATCTGTCAAACAAAACAAGGAACCTGACTCCTGACAAAAGTACTGAATGATGATCGAGAGGACGACTGTGATGATGATTTTGCACAGATACCCAGGCTGTCGTTTAGTGACATATTCTTGATACAAGTTATTTTTACGCATTCAAAGAATACGCTGCCTATTCTACATGGACAGAAATGAGTCTTTACGCTCAAGATGAGACGAAATCAGATGCCACGTCAAAAGTTGTTTCTCGTACAGAGCTCGAGGCATATCTCTGCATTTAATATACGAGATTTGGGGAAGATCTCTGCATTTAATGCACGAGATTTTGTTCTATTTTTAAATGACTGGGAAAGCAAAAATTATGGCTAATACGCTCACATCACCATCCTTGTATTTTATGCCAACCAGGCTATTTTTAACTATAGGAGTACGCCGTATGCTATCTCCTCGAAATACGCCAACTCGGCCATATTTGCAATGGTACGTGATAAGGCTATTTAGCCTAGAATACACTCAAGACCTCAGTCGTGACGGATAATTGGCTATTTTACGCTGGTTACCTATTATTCATGCATCATCGAGTTTTATGCAGAGTTTGGCTTTAACGCCAACAAGACAATTATTTGGCTTCTACGCCAACCATCTCTACGCAAGGTATAGTTACCTACGTGGCTTGCATGCCGAGATCTTCGAGAAGCAGTTATACGCGTTACCTTATAATGGGACACGTGTCATACGCAGATTTAGAAGGTCATTCGAACGTGGGTAGCAGTTATTATAACCGCCGCACAAAAGATGCAACTTTCTTCACAGTTTGGCTTCTACGCCGATTGGACAGTTATTGTGATTGATCTCTATAAATAGAGACCTCTGGTCACAGGGTATAGGGATCAGGCACAGGGCATCGATCAAGATCAGAGAGCATAGACAGAGAGTGTTGATTGAAAACTTCAGCAACGAGAATTCAATCCCACTTGCAACTTTTGAAGCTTCTTCTTCTTCTACAGCACTTCTTCATCATCGTGTGGTCCAAGGGACAAAGTGATCAACCACAAATCAGACTCCTATAGCAATTCTTCCCCAGAATCATTTTTATTATACTTAACATCCTCGTATAGGATTAATTGTACTCTTTTTCTTGTTTGTAGGCAAACAAGAAAGGTTTCGTATAAACCCTCTTCCTCATTTTTGTTTATCATGAAACATAAGATGGCGATCTGCTGGGGACCACTTTCTCATCTGACGAGAAAGCCATTGCTCAACACGATGATGTATCCATTGGATCGACGAAGAAGACTTTGGTCGTCCAGTTCGACCAATCTGCTTATGAAGACATGCTTCGTGCATGGGGTAGCTCCCATCCCCTCCCTGTCCAAAACAACAGGAAGCTGCGTAAATTATGGATGACCAAGACATCTCCTGCCCTTCCTGCAAGCTCTCCTTCTCTGATCAACAAGGTTCTGACAACACAGCCTATACGCCTTGGGCATAAAAATTTGTCTCCCGCCTGTGACGTGGCAGACAAGACTTCTGATAATGTCTCAGTGCCAATCCCGAAGCCTCAGACACGCCTTGGGCGTAAAAATTTGTCTCCCATCTGTGACGTGGCAGATAAGACTTCTGACAATACCTCAGGGCCAACCCAGAAGTCTCAGACGCGCTCTGTGCGTAAAACTTCGTCTCCCGTCTGTGACGTGGCAGACAATTTTTGACAAGGCCTCAGTGCCAATTCGGAAATTTCAAACGCGCCCTACGCGTAAAAATACATCTCTCGTCTATGATGAGGCAGATGGACCCTTGGATCACATCAAGGAAAAATGAGTGGCGAACTTCCCAACCTCTAGGCTTGTACGCCCCCAAGAGAAGAAGTTTCCCACTATTCAAATTACGCGTGACACTGGAGGCCGTTTGAGGACCTTCCCTGTTTTGCGTGAACCTGGGCAAAACTCCAAATTACGCCAGGATAAGTCTGTCCGCGTAAAGAAGACCTGCTTCACGGGAAAATACGCTCCTCAGACGGATGATAGATCGTATGCTACTCACATGGGTGAACTGCTGTATTCTTATGGCAGAGAGAGGGTTATGGTTCCCAATCTTCACGTTCCTACTGATGTAAAAAGGCAGAATAAACCTTCTTCTTCTTCTGTTAATCCCTCTGATTTGCGTGATTTTTTGATCCAGAAACGCAAAGACAGGGGATCTCCTAATATGTCTATTACACCCCCTAGGGAGCATTGTTGTAATAGTCATAAGGTTGTAATTAACTACTGCTGTTCTAAGGCAAAATGGTCAGTTTTCGACCGGTTGAACTACTCTTTATCCTTACAGGAAGAAGAACTGACGTTTGTATCAGTAAACATGGCTTCGCATATTCCTAGAGGAAGGTCAAGTTCAAGACGTCATCCCTCTAGAACTCTAAGCTAAAGGAGATTTGATAGACTCCTTAAGAATATTGAAGCAGGTGTTTTTCGAAACACCCGCTCGAGGTCACGAGAATCGGCTTCATATTCTTCTGATTCCGACACTGGGGGTCGCCAGCTTTCTGAATTTGATGCTGAGAGTATAGAGTCAATATCTACAGAGATCTATACTAATCCCTTAGTGGCATCCAGAGAAATAGGAGTTTATATCGTTGGAGATGAACATGAAGAGGCTTCCCTATCAGGAAGTACTGAGCAACGCATCGCTGTATTGGAAGCATCGCTTAAAGAGATGTATACCATGATGGAGAGTATGTACCAAATGATGGTGACTCAACATGCAGCTGTAATAGCTCAAACACCAGTTCCTCCGACTCAACTACGTGTGGGGGTAGACATGCCACCATCCAATGCAAGCCAGGAGCCTGTTCCAAATCAAGAGTCAGCTGCTCCTCAACCTCTTAACCCGAAGAATGTGTTACCTCTTGTTGGGGTTACAATACATCCGATATCTCACCTCTCTGCTGTCCCTTTCCCAACTGAAGATCCGATACAGGCAGTTCGGGAACTAAAAGCCCAATTTGATGCCTTGAAGCATAAGGATCAGCTCAAGAAGTTGGGAATCAACCAGCCATACCCAGCTGTCTGGGATGAGATCCCTTTCCTGCCAAAATATAAACCACATGCTATGGTTTTGTTCGAGGGAAAGACGTCACCAAGCCAGTATATGAACTACTTCAGCATGATGACGGTGTTGTTGCAGGGCAATGACGCCCTTCTCACTCGAGTGTTTAAGGGCTGTCTGTCTGGAGTAGCCTACCAATGGTACCGTAGTCTAGTGGACAACTGCATTACTTCTTTTGAAGATTTCAAGACTCTATTCTTCGCTCGATTCTACGAAGGAGGAATGGACATGTCTATGTCATCGCTCATCAAAGTAAAGCAGAAGGAAAAAAGAAAACGTTCGTACTTTTATTGAACATTTTCGCCAGGCTACTTTGCAGATGCCTCATGGAGTTTCAGACTCAGCCTTGGTGGATATTTACAGGAAGAACCTTCTCCCACTGATCTCAGTGTTCACAGGACCATATCAGTTCCATAATTGGCCCTCGTTTATCATATCGGCGGTAGCCGCTGAAGATAACAGCCGGAAGGCTCGTGACAACGGAATCATGATCTCTACCTCTGATAGAAGGAAGCAGTCATCCTCCAATAATTACCATACTCGTAGTTCCAAAGGAAAGGAAGCTCTGGCAATCAACACGTCCAGGCAACATACTCCAGTAACTACGCAGAAGAATCCTGGAACTTCCAGGCCTAAAGAAGAATATTCTTTTGACGACGATGATATTCCGAGCATATTCGATTGTCTGGTCAAAAGTGGCAAGCTTACTCTCCCCGAGATAAAGCGTCCAAATGAAGTCGGCAGTACAAATAATCCTAAGTACTGCATTTTCCACAGGTACATACATCACCCCACAAAGGCATGCTATCTACTGAAAAGGAAAATCCAGGAGTCGATCGACACCAAGGCCATCACTCTGCGTAATAGCGAGAAGACGGTCACTGCCAACATGATCTCACTCCAATTTGGCAATCTTTCCCCTCAAGAAGTACCGGATGGTGTGGTACTAATTCTACGGGCAATGATGAACATTGTTAATCTTCCTCCTACCAGGGGTCAAAATTATGACTTAGTGCCCCTAACTACCAAACGTGGGGAGATTATGTGGGTTCACCCTGATCTGGTATCAGAAATGGAGGAAGAGACTAAAGCTGCTAAAGCTAAGTCTAAAAAGAACTCAAGATGTAAACCATGCCATATGGTTGCAATATCTCCGACATCGGAAGAAGAGGCTTTGGCAACCGAAACTCGGTCAGGGAAAGCCTACCTCAAAGAATATGGAGGGAACCAGAAGGAAGCAACGGCAGACACTTCAGCTGCCAAACCTCCAGAGCCTGAACCTGTTACATCAGAGGCAGGTCCTTCTAAACCAACTTCGATGGACAAAGGCAAGCAAAAAGAAGTTCGTTTCGATAAACCTTTGAAGAATATTCAAAACAAAGGTTTAGAGAAACCATATAACTTTGACATCTTGGCTCAGTTGGCTAATACTCCAGCCAGATTGTCCATTTTTGAGCTACTCCGACTATCCAAAGATACTCGTCAAGCCTTGAGTGAAGCATTAATGTAAGCAGATGTATGCTTCACTCAGCTCAAGTCCCCTGATAAAGAGCCTGTGGCATGTCCTCAATGCCATAGTGTGATGGAAGTGGTCTCTAACATCACTTTTACTCAAGGGGACATGTTATTGAAACATAACAAACACGACAGGCCTCTTTATTACACAGGATACGTCGGCTCCATTAAGGTAGACCAGATTCACATAGATCCGGGATCTTCGATCAGCATTATCCCTCATATTCTGCTAAGACCATTGAGAATTCCTACAAGTGAACTGGATTACACTACCACTACAATTGTGGGCTTCAATGCCAGGAAAAGCAGACAGTTAGGGAAGATTCGTCTGAGAATCCAGATTTGTGACCTTAGATCAGTGGCTACATGCTATGTCATTGATTCAGAGGTGTCTTACAACATTCTGTTGGGAAGACCATGGATCCACGATTATAATATTGTTCCTTCAACTCTACATCAATGCTTCAAATATGTAGACGCCCAAGGAACAGTGAAAACAGAGTTTGCTGATCTCAATCCATTCAAAGGGGTTGAGTCCTACTATTCTGATGCCATGCTTTATACCCAAGACTACATGAAGGAGGTGTCAGGAAAGATGGAGGAGGAATCCCACCAGGAGCCAGGAGAACCATCTGCTGAGCAACCTTTGTCAATCCAAGTGAAAGGGCGGACTACCCGTCCGAAAGTCATGGAACCCATGACTATTCACTTGGGCAAAACAAAATCGGGAGGAGGAAATGATCCTCTAGTAATCAATCTGAACAAGAAGCCTCCACCTTTGGTCATCGACCTTAGGCGCAACAAGCAGTCGGCTGATGTAAATATAACCAGGAACGTTGTTTCTGACGATAATAAAGATTCTCTTTTCCAGTATACTGACGCTCAATTTCCTAATCAGGAATCTTCTCCTCATAACGATATAGAACCCATAGCACAAAAATTCTTGGAAGCTATAAGACTTCTATCATCCATATGTATGGGAAGTAGCGTCAATATCTAATGTCGTCACGACATATGGGCCACATGAAGAATCTATCTTTATTGTTCCACCTACCCGCAACGATCAGCATCCAATAATCTTCGGTCGCATGCAGAATAGACCGATTATACAAGAAGATTCTCACGAGTCTGATGGTGGGAAAATGCAATTCCACAGATATAGCTCACATGCTGTGAAGATTATGCAAAACATGGGTTATGATTTGAAGTTGGAGCCAGGCCTCAACTATGGAAAAGACAGACGAATGTCGTTGCATGGTGATCCTTACTGCCAACGAACTTGTTTCGGGTTAGGGTATACCTCATCTCTTGCAACTTCAAACAACTTTGAGACAAGTGAGGAGACCATTTGCTCTTCTCAGGATGATTTGTCGTCCTCCGATTCAGATGATGAACTCGAACTGACATTACCAGTAAATATGGTTTTGACAGATTCCTTCGAAACAGAGGAACAAGAATCTAAACTATTTGAAAATGAATCCTGGGCACATTAAATGGATACACAATGGGAACTCCGGTTCGAACAAAAAGAACCACCCACTGAAGATAAGGTTATCCAAGTCAATGTTGGGGATGAATTTTCCCCAAAGCCGATATTTATCAGCAACAATCTTTCTGAAGAAGAAAGGGAAGAAATGATCCAGCTGATAAAAGAATATATCGATGTCTTTGCTTGGAATTATGAGGATATGCCGGGTCTTGATCCAAATGTGGCTACCCATAAACTCAACATATTGTCCAATTCAAAGCCTGTAAAGCAACACCAACGCCGGTTCCGCCCGGATATGATGGATGCCATTGAAGCTGAAATCAGAAAACTAATAGCCTGTGGGTTCATCCGGAAAGAACAACATCCTGATTGGGTCGCTAATGTTGTCCCGGTCATGAAGAAAAATAGAAAAGTTCATATTTGCATCGACTTCCGAGATCTAAATGCGGCTTGCCCTAAAGATGAGTTCCCTCTTCCCATTACAGACGTCATGATCGATAATACGTGCGGCTTTGAACGCATGTCTTTCATGGACGGATTTTCAGGATATAATCAAATTAGATGAATCCTGAAGATGAGAAGCATACTGCCTTTCATACACCATTGGGGGTATATTCTATACAGTCATGCCTTTTGGATTGAAGAATGCCGGGGCCACATATCAACGAGCTATAAGTAACATATTCCATGAGCATTTACACAAAACGGTGGAATATTACTTAGACGATATTGCTGTCAAAAGTCGTCTCAAGGATAATCACATCCAAGACTTGAAGACAGTATTCGAGTTGATGCGCCAACATCAACTCAAAATGAACCCTACAAAGTCCTTTCTTGGTGTATCCAGTGGCAAATTTTTGGGATTTGTCATTATCGCTAAAGGCATTCAAGTTGACCATGATAAAGTAAAAGCTATCCTAGAAATGCGACCGCCCCATAATCTGAGAGAACTCAGGGGATTTCAAGGTCGTCTAGCTTACATCAGGAGATTCATATCCAACCTCTCTGGAAGATGTCAACTTTTTTCTCGTCTGATGAAGAAAGGTGTGTCATTCGTATGGAACGAAGCCTGTCAGCAAGCGTTTAATGACATTAAATGCTATCTTACTAATCCTCTAGTTCTGGTGCCTCCCGTCATAAGAAGACCATTTCTGCTGTATGTTCGAGCAATGGATCATTCTTTAGGGGATCTTCTCGCACAGAAGAACAAGGAGGGTCATGAGCTGGCTATCTACTATCTAAGCAGGATGATGGTCGGAGCTGAACACCGGTACAACCCAGTGGAAAAAGAATGCTTGGCCCTAATGTTTACCATTCAGAAGACGCGGCATTACATAATAGGCCAAACTATTCATATCATCTCCAGAATCAATCCACTTCGGGTATTAATGAATAAGCCAAGTATCCTTAATTCCCGACTCGCGACTTGGGCAATGCTACTGACACCGTATGATATGGTGTACGTCCCTCAGAAGTCCATGAAAGGTCAAGCCTTGGCTGATTTCTTAGCTGCCCATCCAATTCCGGAAACCTCCAAATTATATGAGGATATTCCCGACGAAGTTGCAGAATATAATTCGGCAATGGAAGGTGATACGTGGTAGCTATTCTTTGATGGTGCTTCCAGGACTGGTCCCAAGGGGAACGTGGTTTCAGGAGTAGGAATTGTTCTGGTGACTCCCGATAAACTCGTCATCTATTGAGCATACTCTCTTAGTGAACCATGCTCTAATAATGTGGCAGAGTATAATGCTCTACTAATCGGGCTTCAAGTCGCTAAAGAATTGGATGTTGAATACTTGGAAGCTTTGGGTGATTCTCAGCTGATCGTCAATCAGGTCAGAGGAATATATGAAGTCTGCAATCCAGACCTCGTTCCTTATCACCAAACAATGATCGACATAGCAATGTCTTTTAAAGGATTCTTCTTAGAGCACGTTCCTCGATCTCAAAATTTGGAAGCTGATGCTCTAGCCAGTCTAGCTGCAGATCTAGCTATTCCTATAAGAAGGCAGAATTCGGTGATCCTTCTTAAAAGAGATTTGTTTTGTGTGAAAAATAACTTTCACATAGAACGCAGCTATGCTATAAATATGGTTCCTCCTAAGAGAGATTGGAGAAGTCCCTTTATAGAATTCGTGTCATACGGAATCTTACCAGAGGATCCTAAAGAAGCAGTATCTATCAAAAGACGATCATTACGTTTCTATTTTGATACTTCTTCACAAAGTCTATATCGCCGAACATATGATGGACTATTGTTACGATGTCTCTCTGATGATGATACAAAGCGGGTTATCCGAGAAGCTCATGACGGAGTATATGGAGCACATCAACCTGGTCCTAAGTTACAGGATCGTATCAGGAGGATGGGTTACTACTGGCCTACTATGATTGCAGATGCCGTAAAATATGCAAGATAATGCAAAGCCTATCAGATTCATGTAGATTTCATACATCAGCCTTCTGAGTATTTACATCCTACTATTGCATCATGGCCCTTTGAAGCATGGGATATGGATATCATTGTCCTATTCATCCTTCGTCTTCTAGAGGACATCGGTTTATATTGGACATCACTGATTATTTCTCCAAATGGGCGGAGGCGATTCCTCTTGCTGAGGTAAAGACATCCAACGTAATCAGCTTTATCAAGCACTATGTAATTTATCGCTTTGGGATACCCCAAAGGATAATTCATGACAATGGGCCTCAATTCATCAGCCAAGCGTTTCACCGATTTTACGATAAGAATCGGATACAAAATATGGCCTCAACGACATATAATCCTGCTGCTAATGGTTTGGCGAAAGCCTTCAACAAAACCATCATCAAACTCTTGAAAAAATTTGTCTCTTCAAACAAAAGAGATTGGAACGAGAAATTAGGGGAATGTCTCTGGGCATACCGCACAACGGTACAAACGCCAATGGGTTGTACCCCATTTTCATTAGTTTACGGGTGTGAAGCAGTTCTCCCCATTGAAGTAAAAATTCCATCACTCAGAATAGTAGTGGCTAATGAGCTGACTCAGGAAAATAATTATCGTTTAAGACTTCAAGAGATAGAAGGATTAGACGAGAAACGCCTTCAAGCTCAACAGCGCATTGAGTTCTACCAGGCACGTATCTCCAGAGCTTTTAATCAAAAAGTGAGGGAAAGAGTGTTCAAAGTTGGTGAGCTAGTTCTGGCTGTAAAGAGGCCAATGATCATTACGCACAAAAGTAAGGGCAAGTTCCAGCCCAAATAGGAGGGCCCTTATGTGATTGAAACGATATTTTTAAATGGCGCTTACAGATTAGCCAAGCCTAATGGAGATTTGATAATGGCTCATATCAACGGCAAATTCCTGAAGAAGTACTATGCTTGATATCCCCTGCTTAACAGGGTATGATGAAGATCTCATTCTGACGATACTACGTACAAAGATTACTTGGATCATATTCTATCATGTTCTTATGACCTCTGAATAGATATGTTTAACTAATTTGAAACTTTAAAACCTATCACGTCCATATTACCTCTGATAGTGTTTTGTATATAAATTTAGTTGGATCATATTCTATCATGTCCATATTACCTCTGAATAGATATATTCAGCTAAACCTTACCGAAAGTATATCATGTCCATATTACCTCTGATATCACTTTCATCTTAGCCTATCATTTATATTCTAAAGTGATGGATCCACAAAGTTAGAAAATGTATCTTTATTATCTCTGGAAATAGCAAATTATAAAAGGAGCGAAAAGGTACATCATTGGGGAGGAGCAGTTAAATCGTGAATCTGTTGCGCCAAAGCAGCCATCCTATCATTCCTGGAGCTCAAAATGTTAGTGCGAGCCCGTTCCAGCCTTGCCTCATTATTGCTCAAAAGAGATAGTTCGGACAGAGTATCAACAAAACTTGCATGGATGACACCCACATGTGTCAAGTTCTGCTGAGCTGTACTCACTTGGACCTCCAATACATTGCGAACTAGCGATGCTTTGAGAAGCCTCTCCCTTGTCTGAGCAAGTTCAGCTTCCAATTCTTGAACCCTCACTTTGTATCCCTCACATTCTGCGCAGCACTGAGCTAGCTGAGGAATACTCTCTACCAATACTGCTTGCTCTTTCTCCATCTCTTGTTGATGTTCCTGTATGGATTTGTTTAAAGATTCTGTCTGCTGAGCAAGTTTCACAGTTTGGAAGTCATACTCAGCCTGAAACAGTTCATCGATGCTACCTCGGGATAGTTGCAAATATTCGTTAATGGGTTATTCTAAACCATTAACTATTTGCTCTAGCGCATTAGATCTTTCAGCGCCATTGAAATTTCTAATCTGCGCTATGGTGAGATTGGAGGACATCTTCAGAGCATCAAAGCCTAGATTCTTCTCCAGCACCATGGATATCAATTCTTTCAAAGTGAGGTAGAATATGCTAGTATATTGATCCACTAGCATAGCAAAGCTCGAATGGACGCTGGGAGTGGCCGCAATATCGGTAAGCCTCCTTTCCGGAATGACTGTAGAGGATGTTGCCACAGTCGTTGCTTCAACAGATGGCGCGACAAAAGAAGAGACACCAACAACGGTTGAAGTTGCTTGCATGCTTGACGAAGGAGGCAAGTCGAGATGGTGGGTTCATCCTCCTCTGATGTTATTTAAACTGCTACTGGTGGGATGACACCCAAGAATGTTGCAGATGAAAGATCAGCAGTTTCAAGGTATGCTTCTTCGACATTGGGCACCGCCATTTCATTAGCTGGATCCACAACAAAATCAGAAGTTGTGTCAACTCCGCCCTCCCCCGAGATGTCTTCGCCTGAAAAGAAGATAAGAGAAAATTAATATCAATTTGATGTTAATTTTCCTGAAAAAAGCGGGAAGACAATATTTACCCATGGCTGATGGTCTGTATAGTGTATCTGCAGCCTGTATAGCTAAATCATTTCTTAATGATGCTAAACAAGCTATCATACCTGGAGAAGAGGGTGCACCAACTGACGCTTGAGGGTAGTCATCCCAGTTGTCACCCATATCTACTCGAGGTTCATCAGGTGGAATCTCGCTTGAAATACTTACAGACGAAGAAGGGGCTAGTCCCATTATTTGTCTTGGTAAAGGTATGGTGATTCTTATTAAACTCGACCTCGAAGGCGATCTAGAAGCACTACCAGTAACGGTGGTAGCGGCAGCAATCGCGGGCAAAGAATCTCCAGCACTGTCAGCTGGAACTATGGAGGTCCCTTCTCTAAAAGGCGAATGACCCCTAATCAAAGAATCATCCCCAACAAGGGAAACAATAGGCTCACTCCTGGAAGAGGCCCCCTTGGTGGAAGTCCTTTTAGGACCTCTGGCAGACTGCTTCTTCTTGCGGGGGGAAGGCTCTTTCAGAGTGGAAGCCTTTCGTTTATTGGAGATTATGAGAGGCTCTGCTGGCAGAGCTATTACGCCTCTCGGTAAAATCAACCAATAATCATCTGCACCGGTGGTTTCATCACCTTCATCAGAAGAAACAGACGGTATCTTCTCTCTTCCAGTGGACCTATGAGAGGACATTCTGAAACTTCCATGTACATCGAAATCACGATGGAAGGTATTGATGGACGCATAAAACTGTGCGTACGAATGAAGAATGCACAACTCCGTGGAGAGAGAAGTCACGGGCACAGCAAAGGTTGCTCCAGTACAACCCATGATGAAATACCGCCATCCTCTAGCTCCATCAATAAGTCCACCTTTGAACTTGAAGCTGGTGATGGGATTCCCCACGTGCAATTGATCATACCTAAATTGCCTGGCGAAACGGCTAGGCAGATAAGGCTCCAAGTAGCAGTGGTCCTCACTTCTGTACAGCAGATGGGAAGGTCTAATACAGACCAACCAGTAAAAGGCTTCAGGAGAAAGAATAGTCTTCCCCTGACCTGCATCCTGAATTTTAGTCCCCTGTTGGTTGATATGTACGGGGGGGACGGTGTAGAAGAATTTCCAACTATGGGCAAAATTAAGTGCTAGTTGACAGTCTATGACGCTAGCCACATTCCAAAGAGAATTCTTGTAATTCAACAAGAAGTTATTTCCCGAACCACCGGCAGATCCGGGAGACATCACTCTGGTGTTGTGAAGGATTAACCATCCCATTAGATATAAGAATGGTAATTCCACTCTGGGATATTCTTCACGCTGCGTAGTATAGGCCAGCAGCCCATCAGTAATAGCCCTCAGGCCAGCTTGTATCCTGCATACCATGGCAGGGAGCAGGCCCAATCTTGCCCCAAACACCAAACGTACCATGGGCCATAAGGTCTTGTGATGAATGCGATCCACAAATGCGATGCCCGACACCACCCATCGGCGTAGCCAGATAGAGAGAAAGCCAGCCAGTTGAGCTTCCCTTGACAGAGGCTTGCGGTAATTTCTCATATAACTGTAGGCTTTGGTTCCTGCAAGATAACTTCCTATCTCTTCATCGAGAACACAATCTGGAGCCCCTACATCTTCAATGAGATTATCGACTGTGTTGGCATTAAGCATGCTCAAAAGGTTCAAAGGCTTATCTTTGCTATCTACAACCTTGTCCTGCTTGGCATTTCTAGCCTGATAGAAGAAGAGATAGGATACCCATTTGTTAATATGGGCTAAATCAGAGGGCTTCCCGTAGAAGGTGGTGCATGCAAGATAGTGGCTCATCATCTCTTGATATACTGCCACTACCCGAGGGTTGGTGTCCTTTAACTCTCTGTTGGTGGGGCCGTATTCTTCATAAGGAGTGTCTCCCATTGGCAGCTTGGAGATATCTGCCATCTCATGAAGGGCTAGGCCTAACTCACCTATCAGAGTGGTGAAAGTCCCAGTGAGTGAGTTATATCGCTCCATCAAAGCTAAGAACAAGTTGGGGTTGATAGGCAGCCCAACACTAGTGGTGCTCACTGCCTCAAATAAGTTAATACTTTCTAGCTCCATCTGGAAGTGCTTCAGGGCCCATGCAGTTAAACTGGCCTATCGAAGGTTCTGGGGGTTGAGCCATCCATTGGTACGAGGGTTAACCCTGGGGTATACTCCTCCCCGCGCCATGAACTCATTGCAGAAGTTTGCCATTTGAAATGGCTGGATCAAGGAAGAGTCTTCACTCGGGACGCTGCCCGACAGTAATCCTCTGAAGGGCATGACAGGGCCTGAGGGACTGCTTACAAAGGATCCTCGGTTTAATCCTTTCTTGTAAAAGATCTTCCCCGGATGGCCATGAAGATCAGGAGTCAGAGTCCATACCATCTTTCTGGGATGTGTGGCATGGAAGAATACAGAGATAGGGTAATCTCTGGGCGTCTTTGGCAGATACATGACCGTGCCCTCAGCAGAAAATACCCAATCTTCCTTCTTGGGCTTTGTTTGGGATTGTTTATCAATAACATCCCCAAATAAGAAAGCTGCTTTCTTATATTCAGTGCCGTCTATGTACGTCAAGGGTTCCCCACTGATCATACTCAGCAACATCCTTTCCCCTTGGGCAAAGATCAGAGTTCCCCTTTCTTGAGGATACTCGTTTCCAGAGATGGGAAAGGTCACATGGGATAAATCCTCCAAATAGTTGAAATTCAGCATTCCAGCAGCAGAGCCCATCACTTCAGCCAGAGGGGGGATCTGTAGGTCCACTGCAAAAAGCAAGAGAAAAAGTTAGTTTTACGCTGGAATTTTCTTTCAGCGCGTAAAACATAATGTGCTACACTCTTGCCGTATACGCCAAAACTTGACATTCTGAGTTTTTACGCCAGACTGCAAAAACTTAAGTTTTACGCTAGAATTTATTTCCAGTGCGTAAAACTCAAGGTTGGCAGTATACGCCAAAACTTGACAATCTGAGTTTTTATGCCAGACTGCCAAAATTTGAGTTTTATGCTGGAATTTACATCCAATGCGTAAAATACAAGGTTCGCAGAATACGCCAAAATTTGACAGTATGAGTTTTTACGCTAGACTGCAAAAATATGGAGTTTTACGCTGACAGATTAGAAATGTGGACGTATTTGCGCATACACGTACAACGTGTGCGAAGGGTTTTTCCTCTCGAAGTCTTTACCTGTGATGTCCGGTGCACAGCTAGACGGCGGAGCGCTTCATTCAGAACGAGGCTCGCTTGGCCTAGTAGGGGTCGCTCGTGCTTGAGCAGAGGAGCGAGATGATGAAGCGACTTTCTTTCCCTTGGGGACAGAGGTCTGTTTTGGTGCCATGGCGAATCTGAGAGTTTTTGGAAAGAGACGAAGAGTCTTCAGAAAGAGACGAAGGGTTTTACAGAGAAAGATGAAGGGTTTTTCTCTCTCATGACCGAGGCCTATTTATAGAGTTCGAGTGACTTTCCGAATCCTTAACCAAATCTGATTTTTAATAGTCGGTTATGATTTGGGACCACGTCAGCCTATCATTGAACAAGAAAACAGATAGTCATGCTGCGTAACGGATCCCTGATTTTACGCTCAGACTCTTTTACGCGTAGAGCAAGGATCTACGATTTTACTCTCAGAAGCTTTTATACTCATAAGCTACAGATCTACGATTTTACGCTCAGAAGCTTTTACGCTCAGAAACTATAGATCTACGATTTTATGCTCAGAAGCTTTTACACTCAGAAGCTACAGATCTATGATTTTACGCCCAGAACCTACAGATCTATAATTTTACGCTCAGAAGATACAGATCTATGATTTTACACTCAGACGTTTTTATGCTCAGAAGCTACAGATCTACGATTTTACGCTCAGAAGCTACAGATCTATAATTTTATGCTCAGAAGCTATAGATCTATAATTTTACGCTCAGAAGCTGCGGATCTATGCTACGCGCATCTTAAATTATGCGGGAAAGATCAGTTAGCAGAATATGCGTATATCTTGATAATTTGGTTTTTACACTTAAAAAAGCCAGTTACAAGAGTTTGCGCAGAAAATGTTCTTCTTCCTCAGTCGAAAGGACTTCATCAGACAAAGGACCAAGTGGTTCCCTGAAAATCTCTGTCTTCACTGGCCATTGATAGTTCATTCAAAGTTTGACCAGAATTTTTACATCTAGTTCAGGGATGGTCTGTTCGGCGAACATTTCTTGCCCTGTCTCGAGAATCTTTCGAGAAGCCATTCTTTTGAAGATGATGATTCTGAACAGCTGTTCTCCACATTTATGAAGGAGAAATGACAATTCAGAATTCTATGTGACTCCTCGTCCAAAAATAGCATGACAGTTGGATCTTCAAGACAACTTAATGCTAAAGAGCTTTTTACGCATCTTCCTTTATGCGTAAAAGTCGGAACGTGACTGGAAGCCTATTTGTCAGAGTCAGCGTAAAAAATTACTCAAGCATATTGAAGCTGCGTATTATCAGACTTTCTCACAGCAATATGGCAAAACAATAGTGCGTAAAAGAAGACAAGTTTATTAATCATGATTACATATGATGGAAATCCATTTTACAAAGGATTTTTCATTAATATTCAAGGTCATGATTACATATAATGGGAATCTATTACGCTAGGTTCTCGTATGATGGAGATCTTCATTGCTTCTTCTACAGCACTTCTTCGGCCAGGGAAGCCAAGAAAATGGTGAATGGAGGGAGGATACAAAACTGGGCATGTTTAAATTATTTAAGCGCACCCCCATACGTCATCACGGCCATGCTTAGAATTGTGTTAGGGATTCAGACCCAACACAATACTGGAAGACACGGCCAAGCTGTCCACCTGGGTCCAGCTTCATAATAGGGGAAAATACATCTAGCAAGCTGTGTGGTCCGATGAGACCCTTCCTCTCTCCTGGATGAATCACTATATAAAATTGCTGATTATCCCGAGCAAAGGAAGCTATGATATCCTTCCATGATCCATCGTGGTAGAGAATATTTGCTCAAAGACATCTTTTTTACGGCTCCTTACATGCTGGAAGAGCATAATCTTCTTCTTCCTCAGATAAGCCCAATGAATCTCAGCAGCCATCTTTGTGGTGAAAGGAATATGGAAAAATAGGTTCACTCGCTTGCCTTTATATAGGCAGAAGAGAACATACCGAATCCCAACAACTTCCTAAATATCGCCGTAAAATCAGCCTCACAGAATGAGTCAAATTTGACCATTTCATGCTTCTTTCAAAGTATTTCAAATTACGAGGAATTTGAAAACTTTGAAGGGGGTCTTGTAGAAGCATAAAATATGCTGGGGAATTGTACGCATACTATACCGTCAAAAACCCCAACATACATGAAGTCCGCATAAAACAGAGCTTCAAGACTATGCGGCGTAAAAAAAAAGGACTTCAGAGCTATACGTATAAAACAGAGCTTCAGAGCTGTTTGGCCTAAAATATGACTTCAGAGCTATACGCGTAAAGCAGCGCTTCAAGGCTGTTATGGCGTAAAAGGTTACTATACCCTCCGACGTAAAATACGTTTGTTTTTTTAATGCAACGTAAAGTTGTACGAGGAACTCTTCGTATTCCTCGAATGAATCTGTCAGACAAAACAAGGAATCTGACTCCTGACAAAAGTACTGCACGACGATCGAGAGGACGGCTGCGATGATGATTTTGCACAGAGACCCAGGTTGTCGTTTAGTGACATATTCTTGATACAAGTCATTTTTACGCATTCAAAGAATACGCTGCCTATTCTACATGGGCAAAAATGAGTCTTTACGCTCAAGATGAGACGAAATCAGATGCCACATCAAAAGCTGTTTCTCGTACAGAGCTTGAGGCATATCTCTGTATTTAATGCACGAGATGGGGGCAGATCTCTGCATTTAATGCACGAGATATTTTTCTATTTTTAAATGACTGGGAAAGCTAAAACTGTGGCTAATACGCTCACATCACCATCCTTGCATTTTACGCCAACCAGGCTATTTTCAACTATAGGAGTACGTCGTATGCTATCTCCTCGAAATACGTCAACTCGGCCATATTTGCAATGGTACGTGATAAGGCTATTTATCCCAGAATACACTCAAGACCTCAGTCGTGACGGATAATTGGCTATTTTATGCTGGTTACCTATTATTCATGCATCATCGAGTTTTACACAGAGTTTGGCTTTTACGCCAACAAGATAATTATTTGGCTTCTATGCCAACCATCTCTACGCAAGGTGCAATTACCTACGTGGCTTGCATGCCGAGATCTTTGAGAAGCAGTTATACGTGTTACCTTATAATGGGACACGTGTCATACATAGATTTAGAAGGTCATTCGAACGTGGGTAGCAGTTATTATAATCGCCGCGTAAAAGATGCAACTTTCTTCACAGTTTGGCTTCTACGCCGACTGGATAGTTATTGTGACTGATCTCTATAAATAGAGACCTCTGGTCACAGGGTATAGAGATCAGGCACAGGGCATCGATCAAGATCAGAGAGCACAGACAAAGAGTATTGATTGACAACTTCGACAACGAGAATTCAATCCCACTTGCAACTTTTGAAGCTTCTTCTTTTTCTACATCACTTCTTCATCATCGTGTGGTCCAAGGGACAAAGTGATCGACCGCAGATCAGACTCCTATAGCAATTCTTCCCCAGAATTATTTTTATTGTACTTAACATCCTCGTATAGGATTAATTGTACTCTTTTTCTTGTTTGTAGGCAAAAAAGAAAGGTTTCCTATAAACCCTCTTCCTCATTTTTGTTTATCATCAAACAATATCGTGTGCCTGAATGTGTTTAAAGATAAGGTGGCTTGCCCGCAACAAAGAAATATAGTCTGATGGTTTGTCTCGTCTGCATCCTAAAGTTTATTTGATAGTATTTTTATACATTCACATCGGTCAAACAATGGCTATTGGTGCAGAGCTGAACTGCATATGTCACGGCTGCTACAGAGATAGTAGAAAGCAACCATGAGTCACAGCTGCCAATAGCATCAGATAAATGAGTCATTGGTTAGCTGGATCAACCGCTGCCGATCTTGAGATACTTGAGGACCGTACTGCATATAAGATAGTTTATTGTATTGGCTTGGATAGAGGACCACCCCTAGATATGCATTTGTGTCTAGATGTGCATCTGTCCATAGAGTCTTTGAGTATAGCTCACGAGACACGCTGCACACACCCTAAAACAGAACAATCGGCTTGTCTTGCTTATATCGAATATGAAACTCTGTTTTAAAAGATGTTTTCATAAACAAAGTAATATGACTCTGCTATCAAACTGCATGAAATGAACATAGGTAAAACTAGAAAGATCACTAGTAATATAATATTTTACAACATAATTACTTAGTATTGGTTTTAGTGAATGCTTGCTTCTGTTTAGTTGTTTATTCTCACCAGCACTTATAAAAGTGCTGACCCACCAACAGTTTACTTGCTTGCAGGTACTGGATCGTCCGAGGGAGCGATAGGCATGCCCCATCTCCAAGACCCGGAATTCGTGTTTCGATTACCTCGAGTTGCTATCGTATAAAGGGGCATAATGTATGGAACAATGCCTTTGCTAAGAGAAACCCAGTCCCTCGATTTGCCCCGAATACTCAGTTGGCTAAATACAATACATTGCAATAATGTCCCTCCGCTACTTACTCGATTGATGCTATGATAGCCAAACAAACTTAAACGATGTTGCCTTGTGCGGGAACAACCCCAGGCTCGCACGACATCACGTCCCGGTATCAAACGGCCATACGCGCCCTACAGGAGCACCGAGGCACGGTGATTCGCGTCCGGTGTGCCAAGGTGCGATGATTTGAGTCCGGTCCCGCCGCGGGGAAAATGGTGGTCGGGAGGCCCTCGGGGTCGGAGTGTAACATAATGGTATCAGAGCGGATTCGATTCTTGCCCAAATTCTATTGCTATGACTCTGAGATATGCTCGATATGGTATTACGATAGAGCGTTCCATATAATAAGTCCATAGATATTCTCAAAGTGCAAATGTTTTCTGGACTTGATTTGCTTGATTGTTTCGATTGAGTACAACGAGGGATGAGGACTATCGTTGCTCGAAATATCGAGAAGTTTATCCTTGAAGTTTTGAGGACGAAACTTTTTATTGGTGTGTAAGTATGTAATGCCCCGCTCCGCGTCAGCATTATGTATCAGGTGAGTGGGCAGAACTTCGTTCTCTGATTCTTGCACGCCTTAGTAATGAATCTGAGTATTTTGAATGCTTATTTGCTTAAAGAGAATGATAGAACCTGCCTTGCATGCTAAATAAGAAAACTCACCTAGCTTGTCTTTGAAACGAATATGTCTACTTAACTAAGAGGTGCCTGAAATGCTTGTCTAAGAGTATGTGTTTGCATGAACATGTTCCACTATCGTCTATGCTCTGAGAGAACCATATCATGTGCTTGAATGTATTTAAAGATAAGACGGCCTGCCGCAACAAAGAAATATAGTCTGATGGTTCATCTCGTCTGCATCCTAAAGTTTATTTAATAGTGTTTTCATACATTCGCATCCGTCGGACAATGGCTATTGGTGGAGAGCTGAACTGCATGTGTCACGGCTGCTACAGAGATAGTGGAAAGCAACCATGAGTCACAGCTGCCAATAGCATCAGATAAATGAGTCATTGGTTAGCTGGATCAACCGTTGCCGATCTTGTGATACTCGGGGACTGCCCTGCATATAAGATAGTTCATTGTGTTGGCTTGGATAGAGGACCGCCTCTAGATATGCATTTGTGTCTAGATGTGCATCTGTCCCTAGAGTCTTTGAGTATAGCTCACGAGACACGCTGCGTACACCCTGAAACAGAATAATCGGCTTGTCTTGCTTATATTGAATATAAAACTCTGTTTTAAAAGATGTTTTCATAAACAAAGTAATATTACTCTGCTATCAAACTGTATGAAATGAACATAGGTAAAACTAGAAAGATCACTAGTAATGTAATATTTTACAACATGATTACTTAGTGTTGGTTTTAGTGAATAATTGCTTCTGTTCAGTTGTTTATTCTCCCCAGTACTTAAAAAAGTGCTGACCCACTAACAGTTTAGTTGCTTGCAGGTACTGGATCGTCCGAGGGAGCGATAGGCATGCCCCATCCCCAAGACCCGGAATTCGTGTTTCGATTGCCTCGAGTTGCTATCGTATAAAGGGGCATAATGTATGGAACGATGCCTTTGCTAAGAGAAACCCAGTCCCTCGATTTGCCCCGAATACTCAGTTGGCTAAATGCAATGCATTGCAATAATGGCCCTCCGCTGCTTACTCGATTGATGCTATGATAGCGAAACAAACTTAAACGATGTTGCCCTGTGCGGGCGCAACCCCAGGCTCGCACGACATCACATCCCAGTATCAAACGGCCATACACGCCTGCAGGAGCGCCGAGGCACGGTGATTCGTGTCCAGTATGCCGAGGCGCAGTGATTCGAGTTCGGTCCCGCCGAGGGGGAAACAGTGGTCGGGAGGCCCTCGGGGCCGGGGCATGACACTGGCACTACCCCCAACACTAGAAGTGGTATATAATGTATTCTATGTGTCTCAACTCCGAAGATATGTACCAGATCCAAATCATATATTAGATCATTCAGAGATTACTATCGGACCAACTCTATGCATCGAGGAATGACCTGTTGGAATCTTGGATCGTACAGATAAAATACTTCGGAATCGGATCATCCCACTAGTTCGAGTAGCTTGAAACAAGAACTCTGTAGGAGAATCAACTTGAGAAAAATAAGAAGATATACGAAACCAGTTTTCGTATTTATTTACTAACCAAGGTTAGCTATTCTTTTAATTGTTAATTTAAATTCCGAGGACAGAATTTCTCTAAGAAGGGTAGAGTGTCATAACTGCCATTATATATATATTTTTATAAATTATTCCTAATTAATTATATATATATATATATATATATATATATATATATATATATAGTTAAATTGATGTAAATATCAATTTATAAATTGGCTTTATCAAATACTTGGATTGTAAAGGGGGCTTAATGCATAAAACCCAAACAAGGGGGGGGGGGGAAGAAAAACCAACAACAAGCTCTCATTAGTCACTTGCAACATGTCTTCTCCACCCTTCTTCCTTATTTTCCATGGGGAATACTTGGCTTCACCTCCTTCCTCTTCCCATTTCCAATAAACCTAACACCCTTCTACTTAATCCCCATCAGACTCCATCTCTCCTCCTTTCCATCTCCATCTTTCTCAACCCTTCCTCCTCTCCATACCTTTAACTACTGCTGCTGCTACCGTGTTTGCTGTTACTGCTGCTACTGTGCCTGCAACTACTGCTATAGCTGCTGCGGCTGCTGCTGCTGTCGTTCGTCGTGCCACCCATCGTCGACCTCCGTGTCGTCGTCGCCAGACCCTATGTCACCCGCCGGCCTCCTCCCCTCATATTTCTACAACTCCTCCTCCCTCTTCCTAAACCTAGGTACTCCATATTTCTTCCCCAATTTTTCTTCTAAATTCAATTTAGAATATAGCTTGATCTCAAAAACTTCTTAGATTAGGAATATAGGGAGGAATCAAGTACCAATTTGGGAACTTTTGGAAGAACCCTAGGTTGCTCAAGCAAGGCAAGTCCTCACCCTTGCTTTCCTTTAATTTTGTTTCATTTCATTTTGGTTGAATTAGGGACTACATTTAATAGATATTTTAAGAATTGGAATAAGTTGAAATATAAAGGAATGAGTATATTAACATATATATGATATGGACACATGTATCATGACACACTAAGTAGGACACAAAATGGATACCACAATAATTTATAGATACGTTTATATATGTACTTAATTAGCTCCATAACTAACTAGTTCGTATATATATATATATATATATATATATATATATATATATATATATATATATATATATACATACATGGGTATATGTGTGTTTCCTTTTCTATGATGGATGAGTGTTAGAACATAAAAAAATTGATATTGCACATACTTTTAATTGGATGATGTGGTATTAGTTGATATACATATTGTTGGGTCTAATTTAGATATATAGACATAAATAGATCTATTATCGGATGACGCTAGGGATAAACTTTTGAATTAGCTATGAAGTTTATACATTTAAATATATGAAGTGTAAGAACTATTGATTAATGGTTATGTATATTTATTCAAATAATAGATATATATTATAACCAAAAATATTACATACTACGAGAGTTATACTTCCTTAAAATGATATATATGCTTTAGGCTATATTTAGTCTAGTTTTGAATAAGTAAGTTGATATTGTATCAATTTATTATAATAAATTAATTCTGTCCAGATTTAAAATATACCTATTTTGGTATATCTTGTTATGATTATTTAGTTGGAATATATATTTTATATGTACCATATATTAGGGTAACCTTAGTATTTAGTTCTAGCTAAAATTATTATTCTTGCTTCATAAAAACTAGTATATAGTATATAAAATGAACATGGGTTAATTTGTTTATACAAAAGTTTAAGCCTTTAAGATAAAATTTAATAACCAAATTCTAATATACATATTTAAATTCTTTTATTCATTATATGTTAAGGATTATGAATTTAATTGTTATAATTGTTTTACTAAAAATTGTGGGTTGCTTGAAGTTTGTGCAGCATTGGAAGACACTACTAGAAAAAGTCAAATTAGCGACGCCCGAAAATGTCGCTAAATGACAAAAAAATGTCGCTAATCACGTTTAGCGACATAATTAGCGATGTTTTACAGAAGTCGGTAATAATTACGATGCTGAAAGGAAAAACGTCACTAAACGTCGCTATACCGACGTTTTTTAGCGACTTAGACATGTCGTTAACTTAGCGACATTTAGCGACTCTGAGTCACTAATTAGCGACGTAATTAAATGTCACTAAATGTCCCTAATTAGCGACTTATATAGCGACGTAACAGCGACGTCTTTAATGACCTGGCAGTACTGCCATGTCAGCAGTTTGCGACGTACAGCGACATATTTAGCGACGTTTATTGACGTCGTTAGTGAGACGGCTAATGACGTCGCTAAGTAGCGACTTTTTTAGCGACGTATAAAAATGTCGCTAGACATCGGTAAACGTCGCTAATTACGTCGCTAATTTTACAAAAAAAAAAAATTGAATTGTTCCAAACTATTATTCCTACAATTTATAAATTTCTAATTAAAAATAGACCCGGAGCAACCCTCCGTTGAATTCTATGGGTTCGCCGACACCTTCGATGGAACACTCAACACCGGAACAACAACAAGGTACAAGCTATCCTATCTAATTATTTTCATTTAATATGAATAATAGTATCACAGTCATACAATTAATACACACAAATATTATAGACAGACAATAAAAGTATCACAGTCATAAAAGTATCACAGTATCACAGTCACACAAAATGGGCATAAACAGCGTCACAAAATACATAATATATAAGTATCAGAGTATCACAGTAACACAAAATGCATAATATATAAGTATATGAAACATCACAGTATCAATCTCGAGGATATCCAAAACGGGGCAGATACAGTCCCTCAAATACTGTCACGCCCCAGTCCCAAAATATCGAGGGACTAGACACGTGGCAATTGCCAGCATCACACACCGATGGACAAACCCAATTTAACGGATCCATCAGGGCGTACTTAAGCTGTAATACAACAATAAGGGTCTAGATATACTAATCTCATCCACAGAAATGAATACAACAATATCAGAATCATAAAGCAAGATCAATCTCAATAAAATGTAAACTCGGGAAATAACCCGATAATGAGTCTGATACATCTGTCAAGATACAAGAATAAAGATAACCACAGCAAATACTGAGTATGGAACAGTATACACTCAGAAGATACCCTCGGTGATCACTCGTCTACTGGATCTGGTACTGCTCCAGTGCCTGCTCCTGCTCCTGCTCCTGCTTCTGCTAATGCTCCGATCCCGTATACCTCGGGGTAGATCTCGTCTGCTAATCCTGGGGACATAATCCGGATCCAGGTCCTCAGGGGACATAGCAAGGTACAAAATAACTCAAGCCAAAATAAATCAGTGCAGCAATAAATGAATCAATAGGGTAAACTATATAACCATCTATGTGAAATGCAAGTGAGAGTTTTAGTCATACTTGGGCTAAGACTACTACAAGATCAGTGTCGGAGAAACCCATAGCAGTATTTTCTCGAAGGGCCAGAACTTGTGCCAATAGCTCTGTATCAGAAACTAAGACACTTCCAGATGACAATATATATAATATAATCAGCCTTTGATATGGTAATACTCTCCCCACCTAATGTAATCTCACGTCTCATGTCCATGACACGCAGGATCAAAACTAATGCAGCAAGTCATATAATGTCTATGAATATAATATCTATGTCATAAAACCTGTATCCTATACAGAATCACCATGAATATCTCAAGAAGATTCTGTCACATGAATAGTGTCAAGTGTCCTGGGTCTATGTACTTGATAAGACAAGTACGAGAATATAAAGGGTCACGATATCCATCTCTAGGTGGCATTACACAAATCCGCGTACGGTGTTGGCACCCGACTATTAATCGGACGCTAAGTAAGTCACACGGTCCTAGGTCAAGCATGTACAATAATAAAAATAAAGCAAGAAAATATGTAACAAGAACTGCAATGTTGGCAAGGTACACTTGCCTGGGGTTCTGACTCCAACTGTAGCTCTGACCTCAGTAGGAACTGTAGGTACTACTTCGGTTGCTGAAATAAACATCACCATCAGATTCAGAAAATATCAAATAGCTAGAAATGCCTGTCCTTGAGTCCAATTTGGACACAGGGGCAAAAATTACAGTTTCGGACCAAAGCGGGGTCTACATGTGGGCCGCTTCGCACCGAAAAAAGTGTCGGGGTCAAAGGTCTCCAAATTCGTCAAACTTAGTGTCAACAAGTCCAGAACGATGATACGAACCCAACGGAACTTCCAGAATTGGATTCCAATGAGCCGATCACAAAATCGTCCGTCAAGTAGAGCCGGTGGGGCCCACGATACGCGATTTTGTCACCGTTCTCAGAATCGAACCAAACTTGGGTCACAGGACCAGCGTATTGCTACGAGTCCGTTGGCGCAAGTTTCGTCTCGATCCGACTTATGTACACAAGTTACAACGCGTTCCAGAACGGACGGATACGGGATATTTTTGGCGGATACGCGTTGATTCCGGTGTGCAGGCACATCCAAATCAACTTCTGCGAAATCCCACACGTCCGTATCGATGGCGCGCACATTTCAGTAAAGACCGCGTGCGACCAAGTCGTCCCGTTTGGCGGAGCGCACTCAGTTCCGGGGTGAAACGACGTGTTGGTTTTCCTGTTTTTGGATCGCAGTTCGCGATCACCACAGGACGCGATGCACCGAGCGGGTTGTACGGGCATCGAGGGGGTCACACAGTCTACGCGTCATAACTGACGGAACAGAAAATGGGGCAACGAGGAGAGAGGAAACGCTACCTGAACAGGGCTCCGTGAACCGAGGATTTCTTCGTGTCCGTGTGTCGTCTCGACACTGTGCTGTGTCCTGTGTTTGAGCCATGTCCTGGCTGTTCTAGGGTTAGGGTTCTGGCGGCCAGCGGCTAGGGCTTCACCGGAGGGTGTCGACGTGTGCGGAGGCGGAGCGGGTTCGTCGGGGCTGGGTCGGGTTGAGGCACTGCTGGCCGGGGGCGGCTCTGGCCAGAGTTGCTGCGGCGAGGTTGGGCTGGGGATGTGGGCGGCGCTCGGGGGATGCGTGCTCGTGGATGGGCGGAGACGGACTCGTGCTCCGGTGGGCTTGGGGTCGGGGGAGAACGGAAGGAGGTGAGTCGAGGGTTGGTGTGGTGGTGAGACGGCAGGGCTCGTCGAAAGGGATGGTGGTGAGGGAAGGCGGCTAGGGCGGCGAGGCGGTTCTGCGGGGTGAGAGTAAGAGGGTCAGGCGGCGGAGGAAGTCGAGGGTGGAGGTGGTCGAGGTCGGGGAGATCGTCGGGGAGAGAGGCGGAGGAAGGAGGAGGGAAGGCTGCGGGGTCGTCGAGGGTGGAGCGGTGATGGGGTGATGGTCGATGGTGGTCGGAGCGGCTGGAGATTAGGGTTCCGGCGTATGGCGGAGGGGGATATTTATAGGGTCGTCGGAACAGTGTTCCGACTAGGTTTCCGATTTGGGTTTAACGGGTTTTGGTCGGGTCAGTGGGTCGGGCGGCGGATCCGACCCGATCCGTTAGCGTTTAAGTATGGGTTCGGGTCTGCCGGGTCGGGTTTAGATCCGACCCGACCCGCTAAGGCTGTGTTCGGTTCAGTAAACCGGTCCGGTCCGTTTTGGTTTATTTCAAATAAACCCGGTTCAGTTCAGGGTTTAATTCGGTTTATTTTAAAATAGTTTTTAGGGCTTTAAAAAAATGTTTCCGGAGTCCAATAAATTCCCGGAAAATTACCCTATATCCAGTTTTCCATTTTACACCATAAATTGTTATTTTCATAATATTTTAATATTAATTAACAACAATTAAAAATCATTTAATTACAAAATATCCTAGTTTTAATTTCAGAAAAATCCCAGAAAATGACAAAAAATTGTGAAAAATCTAAATTAAAATTTCTGAAAAATCAGGGGGCTTACAATCTACCCAACTTATAAAAATTTCATCCTCGAAATTAAACTAGGGTATGGTCTAAAGAATTCCTCTCAAGTGAACATTGCGGTATCTACCCAACTTAGAATTTACCCATCTATCATCTAAGGCTATACATCTAAGAAAGCTATGCCCCAAATTATTTAATCATGCTATTGAATCCTCAAAGTTTTTTTTTTAACACCAAACATATCATCTATGATATGCCCTTGGTTACAAAATAATTATCAATCCATAGGGTACCTCTACTACTATCCGTGTATCAACTTATGCTAGGCACGAGGTTTCATCTTTCCGAAATAAGGGAAGACGAAGATCAATAATAAAGAGTTCAATGGGAGGTAATAGATTAGAAGTATGGGGATCAAGGTGCTTAAAGAATTCAATGGGAATTATCAAGGCAGTTGTGGACTGAAATCCTATTTTGGGCAATTCCTATTCACTTGCTCGCATCGGTATAGTTATGTAATGGATACGATAGGCTCAGACATATCTAGAGGGCAAGTACATTCGTATACTAATTACTATATATCTCAATCCACATAAATTAGTTGTACGAAGGGCGAACCAAGTGCACTATGGTTGATCAGACCGTAGTATACTGATTCTGAAATGTATTAGTGTACATGTCCACTAATACATATGTCATGAACAAGCTCGATAAAGAATAAGCTTGCAAAACTATATAGAATAGCAGCATAAGTTAGTACAGCAAATTTAAGTACGCTAGATGATGATGAAAGGAGGTACAAATTATTCAAGTTCATAAAACAAAAACAAACAAGCAACCATAATAATAACAGACTCTACAATCTCTACAGTTATCATACAACCTCCTTGTCTAAGTCGCTAGTCGACCAAATAGGGGCAAGGACCTCTAAATTCTATTGTCTGAATAACCACTATTTTCTTATGCAAGTCTAAAGTTGTGTCATCCTAGTTCACTTCATCAATGGGTCAATAGGGCTAGGTGGAACTATGTTGTGGGATATACTACTCAACTTAAAACAATAAACTAATATTGAAATCGTCTTAAGGATACCGTGGAAACTCTTGTTAAGGTCTACGAGAAGGGGTCTTGGTACCTATTAGGGTATCCTCCTATATTACATAGGTCATGGTCGTCTTAAGCCTCAGTCTTAGTGCTTATAGAACAAGTGTCGATAGTGAGGATAGAAGAGTTACTGGCCGTCAAGGGTAAGGGATCTAACTTGTATCAAGGAAGGGGTACTAATTACGTGACTTAAAGCTAAGGGGTAATCATTAGGTCATAATCTACAACTTAAACTGTCAAGTTCTAATTACCAATCACATAGTTAAAAAAAAATTTAGAGTAACAACCAAAATAAACAATAAGAAGTGCACAAGAATCAAGGCAGGATGCAAATCGGGAAATTAATTTGAATCCGATATAGATATCAAGAACGTTTCAAGCAAGTGGATGAGATCTTAAAAATTTATCCTATTTTTATTGCAGGCTTGCTCGGTCCCTAAGTTGAAACCGAACAATTTAGTCGTAGACCTGCATGGACCACCACAAAAACCATGTCACGCCCCAGTCCCAAAATACCGAGGGACTATACACGTGGCAATGGCCAGCAGCACACACCGATGGACAAACCCAATTTAACGGATCCATCGGGGCGTACTTAAGCTGTAATACAACAATAAGGGTCTAGATATACTAATCTCATCCACAGAAATGAATACAACAATATCAGAATCATAAAGCAAGATCAATCTCAATAAAATGTAAACTCGGGAAATAACCCGATAATGAGTCTGATACATCTGTCAAGATACAAGAATAAAGATAACCACAGCAAATACTGAGTATGGAACAGTATACACTCAGAAGATACCCTCGGTGATCACTCGTCTACTGGATCTGGTACTGCTCCAGTGCCTGCTCCTGCTCCTGCTCCTGCTTCTGCTAATGCTCCGGTCCCGTATACCTCGGGGTAGATCTCGTCTGCTAATCCTGGGGACATAATCCGGATCCAGGTCCTCAGGGGACATAGCAAGGTACAAAATAACTCAAGCCAAAATAAATTAGTGCAGCAATAAATGAACCAATAGGGTAAACTATATAACCATCTATGTGAAATGGAAGTGAGAGTTTTCGTCATACTCGGGCTGAGACTACTACAGGATCAGTATCGGAGAAACCCATAGCAGTATTTTCTCGAAGGGCCAGAACTTGTGCCAATAGCTCTGTATCAGAAACTAAGACACTTCCAGATGACAATATATATAATATAATCAGCCTTTGATATGGTAATACTCTCCCCACCCAATGTAATCTCACGTCTCATGTCCATGACACGCAGGATCAAAACTAATGCAGCAAGTCATATAATGTCTATGAATATAATGTCTATGTCATAAAACCTGTATCCTATACAGAATCACCATGAATATCTCAGGAAGATTCTGTCACATGAATAGTGTCAAGTGTCCTGGGTCTATGTACTTGATAAGACAAGTACGAGAATATAAAGGGTCACGATATCCATCTCTAGGTGGCATTACACAACTCCGCGTACGGTGTTGGCACCCGACTATTAATCGGACGCTAAGTAAGTCACACGGTCCTAGGTCAAGCATGTACAATAATATAAATAAAGTAAGGAAATATGTAACAAGAACTGCAATGTTGGCAAGGTACACTTGCCTGGGGTTCTGACTCCAACTGTAGCTCTGACCTCAGTGTGAACTGCAGGTACTACTCCGGTTGCTGAAATAAATATCACCATCAGATTCAGAAAATATCAAATAGCTAGAAACGCCTGTCCTTGAGTCCAATTTGGACACAGGGGCAAAAATCATAGTTTTGGACCAAAGCGGGGTCCACATGTGGGCCGCTTCGTACCAAAAAATGTGTCAGGGTAAAAGGTCTCCAAATTCATCAAACTTAGTGTCAACAAGTCCAGAATGATGATACGAATCCAACGGAACTTCCAGAATTGGATTCCGATGAGCCGATCACAAAATCGCCCGTCAAGTGGAGCCGGTAGGGCCCACGATAGGCGATTTTGTCAATGTTCTCAGAATCGAACCAAACTTGGGTCACAGGACCAGCGTATTGCTACGAGTCCGTTGGCGCAAGTTTCATCTCGATCCGACGTGTGTACACAAGTTACAACGTGTTCTAGAACGGACGGATACGGGACATTATCGGCGGATACGCGTTAATTCCGGTGTGCACGCACATCCAAATCAACTTCTGCGAAATCCTACACGTCCGTATCGATGGCGCGCACATTTCAGTAAAGACCGCGTGTGACCAAGTCGTCCCGTTTGGCGGGGAGCACTCAGTTCCGGGGTGAAAAGGCGTGTTGGGGGTTGCACGGGCATCGAGGGGGTCACACAGTCTACGCGTCACAACTGACGGAACGAAAAATGAGGCAACGAGGAGAGAGGAAACGCTACCTGAACAGGGCTCCATAAACCGAGGATTTCTTCGTGTCCGTGTGTCGTCTCGATACTGTGCTGTGTCCTGTGTCCGAGCCGTGTCCTGCCTGTTCTAGGGTTAGGGTTCTGGCGGCCAGCGGCTAGGGCTTCGCCGGAGGGTATCGACGTGTGCGAAGGCGGAGCGGGTTCATCGGGGCTGGGTCGGGTTGAGGCACTGCTGGCCGGGGGCGGCTCTGGCCGGAGTTGCTGCGGCGAGGTCGGGCTGGGGATGTAGGCGGCGCTCGGGGGCTGCGGGCTCGTGGATGGGCGAAGACGGACTCGTGCTCCGCTGGGCTTGGTGTCGGGGGAGAACGGAAGGGGGTGAGTCGAGGGTTGGTGTGGTGGTAGACGGCGGGGCTCGTCGGAAGGGATGGTGGTGAGGGAAGGCTGCTAGGGCGGCGAAGCGGTTCTGCTGGGTGAGGGGAAGAGGGTCAGGCGGCGGAGGAAGTCGAGGGTGGAGGTGGTCGAGGTCGGGGAGATCGTCGGGGAGAGAGGCGGAGGAAGGAGGAGGGAAGGCTGTGTGGTCGTCGAGGGCGGAGCGGTGAGGGGGTGATGGTCGATGGTGGTCGGAGCGGCTGGAGATTAGGGTTTCGGCGTATGGCGGAGGGGGATATTTATAGGGTCGTCGGAACAGTGTTCCGACTAGGTTTTCGATTTGGGTTTAACGGGTTTGGGTCGGGTCAGTGGGTCGGGCGGCGGATCCGACCCGATCCGTTAGCGTTTAAGTATGGGTTCGGGTCTGCGGGTTTCGGGTCGGGTTTAGATTCGACCCGACCCGCTAAGGCTGGGTTCGGTTCATTAAACCGGTCCGGTCCGTTTTGGTTTATTTCAAATAAACCCGGTTCAGTTCAGGGTTTGATTTGGTTTATTTTAAAATAATTTTTAGGGCTTTAAAAAAATATTTTCGGAGTCCAATAAATTCCCGAAAAATTACCCTATGTCCAGTTTTCCATTTTATACCATAAAATATTATTTTCATAATATTTTAATATTAATTAAAAATAATTAAAAATCATTTAATTACAAAATACCCTAGTTTTAATTTCAGAAAAATCCCAGAAAATTACAAAAAATTGTGAAAAATCCAAATTAAAATTTCTGAAAAATCAGGGGCTTACAAATACTGCGCATAAACAGCGTTTATGTTATCAAGATCCGCTATGGGTCCTGGGTGACTGTAACTCCCCGTCTGAGATACAGCCGCTATAGGTGCTGGGTGACTGGAACTCCCCGTCTGAGATACAACAGGTGGTATCTCTTCCTCCTTAACAGTAGGAGGCATCACTTCCTCCTTAACAGTAGGAGGTGTCGCTCTCTTGGGTGCCATCTGGTAAGATAGATGAAAACAAAGAATATAATTGATTATGGACATTAATAAATTATCTGTATGTTTGTATTATAAAATAATGTATTTAACATTAATCAATCATGTTTAAGAGATTCTAAAGATAATATTAATCCCAAATACATGTGGCACCTTAGGCTAGAATGTATTTGTGAAGATTAACAAGCAGGATGAAAATATTATTTTTTATTTCTGTTATATCCTACTAGTGAATTTTTTATCATAGGTAAAATACTAGAACTTCTTTTTCATTAAAAAAAAAAGGAGAAAGAGCCACTAGTTCATAGGACAATCGATATAGAGTAGAGAAACAAATCAGCAAGAGTGTTGTTTTCTAATAAATTAGCATGAAAGGAAAACTTGTATTGATTTGTAGACGAATTACAACTCTTCAATAAGAGCTTCCAATGAAGCTCTACAACTTCAAAAAATTCTATGAAAGTGTGCTGGTGGAAGTCCAGTCAGTATTCTACCACTTTGTTTTTTGACGATCGGAATGCAACTTGAAGAGCTCCACAAATTCTAATATATATTAAAATTCTTGGTATTTCGAGCTCCAAGCACAACTATAAAATTCGACCTGGAGTAATTCTCAGAATATATTAAAATTCTTAATATTGACCTGGAGTGTATAATTCGACCTGGTATTTCGACCTGGAGTAATTCTCAATATATATTAAAATTCTTAGAATTTTCGTTAGAGTTTCCTTGTTATTTCGAGCTCCAAGCACAACTATAAAATTGACCTGGAGTAATTCTCAATAGAATTTACTTGGGTCAAAGACCTTTCTTCTTAGCTCAGCTAGTATGCCTTAGTAAATATTATGAGCCTTATATACTAATCATTTCAAACCAATAAGATGTAAAAGTTAGAAACATACAGTTCTAACAATAACACCTAACCACTAAATAGTAAAATTAACCAATATACATATGCTACATATAAGTGAATATGACAACTAAACATATTTTAAAGATGTTGATCGTTCAATCAACCTAGACAATAATTTCTAGCATGTGTTGCAATTTCTAATACTTAAAAATTAACATAGGGAAGTATTAAGAAATTGATATTGAACAGTAAAAATTGATAATGTTTGTTTTATGAATGTATAGGAATCAATCCTGATCAAAAACCCTAAACCAAACCCTAACCCTAACCCCAGGTCAAAAAACCTAACCCTAACCCTAACCCTAAACCTAAACCTAACCCTAACCCTAATCCTTGATCAAAAACCCTAAACCTAACCCTAACCCTAACCCCAGGTCAAAAAACCTAACCCTAACCCTAACCCTAAACCTAACCCTAATCTGCGTCTGTGTGTGTGTGTGTCTGCGTCTGTGTGTGTGTGTCGTGTGTGTGTGTCTGCGTCTGTGTGTGTGTGTCGTCTGTCACATGAGAGAGAGAGAGAGAGAGAGAGAGAGAGGGTTTACTTAGAGCTCGAGGAGGAGGAGGGGATGCCGGAGTAGCCGCAGCCGTGGAGAGCCGGTCGCCGGAGAAGGGGGGGTGGGGGAAATTGAAAGGTTTTGAAAACTTTCAAAATTTTCGCAGATGGGGAAAAGAAAACTGAGCCCTAATTAAACAAAATTTAGCGACGTGTAGCGACGTCATAAAAAAATGTCGCTAAATAAAAATTTAGCGACGTCGACGACGTCGCTAAATACGTTGCTAAATATTTTTAATATGTACGTCGCTAATTACGACGCTAAACGTCGCTAAATTATACAAATTAGCGACGTTTAGCGACCTTAATCAAACTTTTAGCGACTAATCTTTTTAAATCTTAATAAAAGTCGCTAAATGTCGCCATTTAGCGACGTCTAGCGACGTTTTTTATGGAGTCACTAATTTAGCGACGTTTTTACTAGGAGTCGCTAAAGTACGTCGCTAATCCCGCTTTTTCTAGTAGTGAGAAAACTATTGCACAATAAACAAATAAGTAAATAGCTAGCCTGTTAAGGTATGAAAGAAGCCTTCCTATTGTGATTATTTTCATATATCTATTGTGTGTGTTACGGTGTTGAGAGTTGCTCCACCGAAGGGGTCAGCGAACCCAAAAATTCTACGGAGGATTGCTCCGGGTTATATATAAACTGTTAAATTTTTGGAGCTCGATATACAAAGGGGACTCTGCCGAAATTTTTAAGAATTTTGGGAGTTAACCAAATTTTGATATCCGAAAATATTACAAATATTTTTAACCCTAAACTTTAGTATATATATATATATATATATATATATATATATGTTTTAGCGACGGACCACCGACAACTTCAATTGACTTAATTAGGGGACGATTAGCAAGAGTCCAGGATACGTAGGACACGGACACAAGTCACTCAAAAAAAACTAAACATAGATTCCTGGCAATCTGTTCTGTATAAATAATTTTTCCAGGAAACTATGTTTTGATAACTATGATTATTTCGAAATAGAGTTAGGATAAAACTTGATACCTGCATCCTGGATTATGAATGAGACAAAAAAGCATGTATCTTATTTTATCTTGAAAATACATTTTTGCATATTGATAGTGAACATGACATACATAGTAGAAACTTAATCCAAGATAATAGAATAAGAATTATTTGTAGAATTAGGCTAGAAAGCATTGGGCGGGGGAAAACAAATTAAATGCCACCTACGAAATCCCGCAACATAATAACAATACATAGTTGATCAGCAGTTAAGCTCTTTCATAAGGCCTTACGAATTGAGTATGTGAGGCTTAGCTCACTTTCCTGTTTATGCCCGAGAGAGGCAGGGCCAGCTTATAACCCCGTGCCATCTAGTTCAAGTCACCTGTACTTGAATACAAACACATCTACTTTGATTTAAACCATCGAATGAGTGAATAAAAGAATTAATTATTAAGTCCATGAGAGGCAGGGCCGGATTCTAAGCACCATGCCACCAAGTCACAGCCTGATCCCTGGTATACAGGATTGTTGGCAAAAAACTAGTTAAAGTGGTTATTTAAATATTGTTCTCCAATTGCATCATCGTTTAGGAAATTGTTTGTGTATTATGGTAATGACATAGGGATTGTATTGCTTGAATTGTTAGACACTATATGAATACTAGTTTAGGAATTGTTTGATTCGTAGGCACAATTATATGATTCACTCTCCTACTCCCTGTACAAATATTATTCCTTCCATGCCTTACTATAATATTTTTATTTTTCTTACCGTTCTTGACCGAGGACTCGCTGTCGTTCTGACGACCTAGTATTCACTAGGGAAAGACGAAGTATATGGATTACCTCTTTATGACGTGGACAAAGTCGAGGAATAATTTTCAAGTGATTCCAGAAAGTACAACACACAATATTTTGTAGCTGAACTATGTATATTAAGGAGATGTTGTTGTAAAGATTTATTTAGTTGTACTTCAGTTTGTGTTGTATAATTTTAGTTTGTATTAATTAAGTATCTTAGCATGACTTGTATTTTATCCTAAAATTACACAGGCGACAATCGTTGATATGGGTACAGTAGTATTCGTATGGGGCGTAACATGGAGATGTAGTTACGTACCCGGCTCACTGCATCTTAGAAAACGGGGCGTGACACCCTCTCTTCATAGGAACACCTACTCATCAACACACTCATCTACTACATCACTTACTAACACTCATGTGCTCAAGTAGTACATTCTACACTTAGACACAAATGCACAAAGTTATAAATAAAAAAAAAAAAAAAAAAAAAAAAAAAAAAAAATATATATATATATATATATATATATATATATATATATATATATATATATATATAGCCACATATCTCCCCCATGATACACCTCACTATATGCACATAAACACATACCCAAATCTCATGATACAATCAAGTATCAACATGAATACACCATGATACCAAATAAACAACACCAATATCAATTGGAACACCAAAATATATATAGAATTGATATGAACCTATAGAATAATAGATCTACTGCAATATATAGGTAACCGACACAATGAGACACCAAAATACCCAAATTATCAAATCTAGTCATACTTATCATGGCGTATCATAATACGAACACTAAGTATCCAATTGTGGACACTAGGACACCACTACTAGGGTTAGTGTCCGTGTCCGTATTAGGGTTAATATCCGTGTGTGTTAGTGTGTCCGCGTGTGTGTGTGTGTCCGCGTGTGTCTGCGTGTGTTAGTGTGTCCGTGTCCGTATTAGGGTTATGTCCACGTGTGTTAGTGTGTGTGTGTGTTCGCGTGTTTTAGTGTGTCCGTGTCCGTATTAGGTTTAGTGTTCGCGTGTGTGTGTCCGTGTGTGTGTGTGTCCGTGTGTGTTTGTGTGTCCGCGCGTGTGTATGTCCGATTTGGGGTTAGGGTTAGTGTCTGCATGTGTGTGTGTCTGAGTTAGGGTTAGGATTTACTAAAGGAGGGGTGGCCGGAAATGAGGGGGTTGACTGAGGAGGGGGTGTCCGGAGAGGAGGAGGAGCTCGGTGGAGGAGGAGGAGCTTGGTGGAGTCCAGGGTCGGAGGGGGAGCATGGTCGGCGTCGGAGTTGTGGATCCGAAGGGGGTCACGGGGGGAGGTTGCGCAAGGGAGCTCAAAATTTTTGAATTTTTTTTGGCGAGAGAGATGGGAAAAAATGAACGCTGTTAACCTATATGAAAATGTAGCGACGCCATAAAGTGACGTAAACGTTGCAGATTTTGTAATATTTAGCGACGTATGAAAACTAAAGTCGCTACACGTCGCTATAATAAAAATAATAGCGACGTCTAGCGACATCTTATTACATAATATTATTTGCAGTCGCGGAACGTCGCAGACAGTTGCTAACAGCGACGTCCTGTGACGTTGTAAAATGATGTTGCTAAATTCATAAAATATAGCGACGTCATAATTAAACATCACTGAAAATGTCACTAATTGGATATATTTTGATAGTGTCGGAAACAACGACGTCCGCTCCTGTCAAGCATTCTTCTTTTCTCTGGTAACCATTCCTCTTCACTGTCGATTTCTCTGTTGTCGTGCTCACATGTTAAGTTTCTTTTTTTTTTTCTCTTCTTTGGTTGGCATCAGTAATTGTTTATATGAGCATGTTAAATAGATATATGGGAAGAGGCCCACCTGAGGTGGAGAATGGTTATGGGAGATTGGGAGCTTTGCATAACTGAATGAGCTAGAAGAATGGATTCTATTAGAAGAACTTGGTAAATATTGAAAGAACATGACTATTTGTATGCATGGGATTGTTGAAAACAAGCAGGAAAAAGATTAAATAATATGCACTGTGTGATGTTGGAAAGGTCAAACAACTTGCTTGTATGTCCGGGTTTGAGGCATCCTGTGGATTATGTGGGCTTTTTATAAGGGCACTACCATATTTACTTGGGGCTAGCCCAGGATTGGGGCTAGCCCACTAAGGAGGAAACTTTACTTACACTAACCCATCATTTTACTCATACTATCCCACTACTCCCAAACCCTCCCAAACACTCCCAAACCCTCCCCACCCCACCGGAGCTCTCCCCCCTCCCGCCGGTCGATCTTCGAGAGTCTGTCCTCCTCCTCCTTGTCGATGGCTCCCAAAGTCTCGAAAGAACCAAGGTACAAATCATCATTCTCCTTGTGCTATTGTATTTGCAAAATTGTCCAAAAATTTTAAAAAATCCTATTGCATTTTGAAAAATTTGAGTAATTTTCTTTCCATTCTTCAAATGAGGGCGTACAAGTCCTTGGCGGGTTTAGGATGTAGTTTAGACGTTCACTTGGTTGATCGAACACGATTTTAGGGCGTACAATGTCGAGAATCGTCAACATTGTCGAGCAGTATCGGGCGGGACTGTAGAATTTTCTACAGTCCCATATAGATTTAGGACTGTAGGAAAATCGACAGTCCAATTTATATTAAGGACTGTCGAATTGTCTACAGTCCTAAATTTATATAGGACTGTAGGCATTTCAACAGTCCTAAAAAATTAGGACTGTTGTAAATTCTACAGTCCTGTATACTTACAGGAGTGTAGAAATTGCTACAGTCCTGAATGTAAAATTAAATTATTATGTTAAAATAGAAATTAATTTTTTGTCTTATAGTCATGCCCCTGGAAAGGACACTGTGGATGAAGATATGAGAAGACGCCCTACTGCGTCGATGCGTAAGGAACGCACAGTTTCGTGTACTATTGTACCAGGCGTCACTATTCGCGAGCCCGAGGCACGCCCTAAAGTGAGGAAACGTCGATTGACGAAGAAGACTGCCCTTCGTTCGAAGAGACGTGCTCCTCCTAGTTCTTCCGGTTCTTCTTCCTCCTCCGATGAGGACATACCATACAGTCAAAATCGGCCTACTGATGGTTCAGGACCTTCTCAGCCTGCAGATAGTCCTATTGAGAGACTTCCACAAACTCTCGGAAACCGGACTACTGATGGTTCAAGACCTTCTGAGCAGGCAGATAGTCCAGTCGACACTCGTCCAAATGGTTGCTCTATGTTACCGTCGATCAAAAACCATATTGCATACCAAATATGGAACAATCCGGTAAGTACATTACGTTATGATAAATTTATATATAGTTGTAAGTTCAAAGTTTATTTTACATAGAGGTATAATTTCATCCAATTGTTGACTTTTCAGGAGAGTGGTCGTATGTTGACGGTGATCAACCATGGGAAAAAATGCAATACATGGAGGTATGAATTATTGGGAGATGATGTGAAGGCAAAAATCAGTCCCACCGGTCTACAATATTTGGGTAGCTACTCATATACGACGGTGGATAATGCACTGATTTCAGCATTTGTAGAACGGTGGCATCCAGAAACCAACACTTTCCATCTACCCAATGGGGAGTTGACGATTACCCTTGATGACGTCCATCATATATTGGGACTTAGGGTTGATGGTCGTCCCATGATGAATCAAACTTTTGATGAGTCGAGCATCAACTATTACTACTATATTGTGGATTATGTATCAGGGTGTCTGGGAGTTGATGCCACTAGTTTTACTAGTCTTCGAGAATTCAAGAAGTCCTACGGACTTCCTCTAAAATATTTGGAGGAGATATTCGCTGAGCCGGCCCCCGAAATTGATAATAGCAAAAATATGGCCTGCGGATATATGCAGTTCATCTTAGGGGCTGTCGGCATTACCGATAAGTCTGGAACGTCCATAAATGCCAAATATCTCCTCAATTTGGACAACATTGACACGGTGGACAAAATTTCTTGGGGAAGCGGTATACTGGCATACCTTTACCGTGAGCTTGGTACGGCATCCCGTGTGGGTTCGAAGACAATATCCGGATGCCAGACTCTACTCCATGTATAGATATATCTTTGTCAACTTGTATACATAAATTTAAATTATGTTGTTTATTTTTGGACTAATATATTTTTAACCTGGTAACGTAAATGCATGGATATACGAGCACTTTCCAACCCTGTAGCGGGCGAAACTGAACCGAGGGTATGACGAGAACCTGCCTAGAATGTGCCGATGGAAGCCAACTATGGAAGATGCCAAACGTTCTCACACATTGGCCGCCCTACAGCATGCACTCGAAGATATGACGACAGAAGAGGTGAATTTAGACCTAATATTGTACTTAATTGGTATTAATTTACTACGTTATGCTAAATGACGTTATGCTACATTTTATACGGTGCAGATTGTATGGGATCCATACCGTGATTTGCGATAGACTACCCGTCCATTGCAACCAGTTGCCTTATATCATGGTCTTATCAGTTGTCATGAAATCGAGGAGGCTTATATGCCGGATAGAGTGCTACGTCAGTTTGGCTACGTACAAACTGTCCCAAGGAGAACTTTGAAAATGATAAATTCTCCGCGCAGTACAAAACTGCTAAACTATAGACCTGCGTCGTTCAACTGGGTATCGGACTTCTTTACCGAGTGGCAACGCCACGTTATTAGAGATACCGACCGGCATGCAGAAGTCAATATGGCGGAGTGTAGCGACGACTACCTCGCCTACTGCGCCGGTGTCGGACTACCCATGTTGTTCCAACGCGGAGGGGATATTGTGTGTGTTCCTTCAGATCTTCCTGCCAAATCGGTCTTGTATACTGCACTGGTGAAGATGGTGAGCCAACTTGTAGACTTTAAGTTTGATATTTGTAACTGTTTCTAACAATTTTTTTTAATTCTCATGAATAGGCAAGGAAAGTGAAGAAGTTGGGAAGAAGCCTCGTAAGTTGCCAGGGTTCGAATTATATGGCAATCAATGACGAACTCCAACAAATCGACAATGCTGAAGAATTTCCTTTCTGGAAAATAGAGAGCAACGTACAAAGAGGCGTCATGAAGTTTAAACTTTCATTTTGAGTTGTAAAAGTTTGAATGAATATGACTTATGAGAATTGTAATAGTTTAAACTATGATTTTGAGTTGTATGAGTTATATGACTTTTGCTACTATTGACACTTTCAATGAATTTGCAACTATTGACACTATGAGTGAATTTGAGTTGTATATAATGTGCAGCACTCCACTTTCAATGAATCAGTATTTATGGGCTTTACAAGTTTAAAATATCAATTTGAACTGCATACATACAGTTGTCCAATGTGCAGACAGTGGGGGTAATTTTATATATAAGACAGTGTGTAAACTGTATGTATGAGGACTGTCACAATTTTGACAGTCCTAGTATATACTAGGACTGTCAAAATTGTGACAGTCCTAAAGTTACATATAAGTGTGCTATAGACAGTGGGTCAACTTTAGGACTGTCACAATTCTGACAGTCCTAGTATATACTAGGACTGTCAAAATTGTGACAGTCCTAGTATATACTAGGACTGTCAAAATGTTGACAGTGATATAAGACAGTGGGTAAACTTTAGGACTGTCACAATTTTGACAGTCCTAGTATATACTAGGACTGTCAAAATTGTGACAGTCCTAAAGTTACATATAACTGCTAATAGACAGTGGGTAAACTTTAGGACTGTCACAATTTTGACACTCCTAGTATATACTGGTACTGTCAAAATTGTGAAAGTCCTAAAGTTACATATAACTGCTAATAGACAGTGGGTAAACTTTAGGACTGCCACAATTTTGACAGTCCTAGTATATACTAGGACTGTCAAAATTGTGACAGTCCTATTATCCTGGCAGTTTTACATATTGACAGTCCTAGGTTATTAGTAGCAATGCACAACATACAGTCAAAATCTATTAGTATCAATTAAATAACTCCTTTCTTTACACAACATACACACAACATACAACATATAGTTCAATATACATGGATCAACACAAAATACATTTTCAATATACAGTATCAATCGATTAGAATATCAAAGTCGTCGTCCGGCATGATTTTTGGATCCTCCATCTTCATCATCTTCTTATAGGCAGCCATTGCATCCTTGTAGGGTGTCGTCCATGCGATCGCTTCCTCTGGTGCGTGTTTATACCAAAGCGTAGAAGGTGGCAGAATAGGAGAATGAGCGATTAACCTTGGGATGACGAAGTGTTGTCCGACAAGCCCTATGCAACATAGATTGGATACTCGGTGTTCGGCCGGGGGGACACACATTGGAAAGAAAGTATTGTTAATACCTTGTGAGATAATTACAATAGGTAACTTATACCTATTAGAGAATACGTAAGCAGCAGGCGGGACATCCATATAATGGTCTGGTCCGGTAACTGTTTCCGTATAAGGTATGCCTGCCAACAAATCTCCAACAATTTCTTCGCCAAGTATCTGGCTATAGAAGGCTAGTCGCGACTCCAACTCCTCGTACAACTCTACCCTAACTTGTCTCCATCTTTTCTTAGGGATTTCTTTTTCAACAGCACCCTTTTTTTTATGATGCTCCCTAAACACACCTCCTCTTTCGCATCCCAGCTCAAGATATTTTTGGCCCGGCCGAGATCTGATGAATCTTGCAATGACAATAACTACGTTATGTCGTCTCCCAACTTCTCTGCACCACTCTAATGCTTCTTCATGGCTTGCAAATTCAATATCCGTTGAGAAAATATCATCCACATCAACACCAACAGCAGGATATACCACAATATCTGAACAAGGTTGGTCTTATAACCAATATAAAACAATATAAAAATTAATAACTTCATATAATTATCCAGGACTGTCACTATTTTTACAGTCCTATTTTTAAATAGTACTGTACAAATTATGACAGTCCTACTTTTATATAGGACTATCAATTTTATGACAGTCCTCTATTAATTTAGGACTGTAGAATATTTGACAGTCCTATATTTATATAGGACTGTCTAATTTTTACAGTCCTAACTCGTGACTGTCGAATTAGGGTTATTATTTTACGTACCGTACGTGCTTCGGAACAACCAACATGTTCTTCGGAACGTCCGGAGTGCATATTTAATGAATTGGATGATCCGACTTCGTCATCGAACATATTTTCATGCATTGTTCCTACAATAGTCAAAATAAACTAAATCTTTTTCGAACAATTCCAAAACTTATTCATCGTAGGTTGTCGAAGACATACCGAAAGAATATTCCTTGGAGTATCACCAAAGTAAAATCCTCCTCCAACCACAACTAGCAATTTCCAATTTTAGGTTTAGGCTTGGTGGAATGAGGGTTTCTTCAAGTCTAGGTGGAATGCCAAAAATAGAAAAAAAATTCACTTTTTTACTTTAGAGTGGGCTAGCCCCAACTAACTATGAGAGTGGCAAACTTGTAATTTTGGGAAATTTTACATTGGGCTTGTGGGACTGTCATAATTATGACAGTCCTAACAATTTGTAGGACTGTCAAAATTTTGACAGTCCTTCCAAGTGGTAGGACTGTCAAAATTTTGACAGTCCTGAGTATAACAGTCCCGACTTTGGGCTAGCCCTTGTAACTTTTAGGATGGCAAACTTGTAATTTTTTGTAAATTTCCAATGGGCTAGCCCCGAGTAAAATGTGTAGTGCCCTTATAATTTGCCATTATGTGTGAGAATAGACTGTGTTCATGAGCTAGTATTTTGGGATTTGAAGTTCATGCTAGCAGCATGCGAGTTTTTTTTGGGTGTGTATAAAACTTCATTTGTGTTATATACTAGTGGTATTAAAGAGATTAGATAGTATCTCTCCACCATTAGCTTAATATTCAATACTTGAGGAGTAAGACGTTCTTTCCCTTGCAATGTACTGATGGTATGGATGATTATAGAGAAAATTTTAGTTGCATCATACTTTAATTATCATAATTCAAGGTGCATCTATTGCTTTACGATAATGTACAACATTTTTACTTTCGTCAAAAACTAACGGTCAACTCCGTTGACCGTTAAATTTTGACCAAAATATCCTACCATTATTATCAGTCCCCCTCCTCAGCCTGGGAAGAGGGACGGAATATTTCGGTCAAAATTTAACGGTCCGTTAGTTTTTGACGGAAATGAGAAAAAAAAAATTGTACACTATGTTAAAACAGTAGGGTACACCTTGAATTATGATAAATAAAGTGGGTGCAACTCAAATTTTCTCATGATTATATTGGTGTTTTGTGCATTTTATAAATTGAGTTTTTTAAGCTAACCAAGATGATGCAAGGAAAAAAGGATAAGTGTAACAAATAAGAGTGGAATATTTGTGGTTCATATATGCGTAGTTAAGTGCCTGGGAGCTTAATCAATGGGAATAGAGAGATGAGAATTATTTGTGTAAAAGAAGGGTGGTGGTTTAAATGTTAAATGCATTAGTATAGTTGTGTCCTTAAGAAGAAGTGAGAATAACCATGTTGGATTTGGGTGTGGATAAATATTAACTATATGTGTGTAGTGATGTTCTCTTGGCAGTAATGTGGGGTTATCACTCAAACAAATAGAGATTTTGAATAATGTAAATGGAGAGTTAAGAAGGGTTAAGTGCTTGAGTGTGTGAGAGATTAAGCCCTATTGCAAGGGGGGGAGCAGTTGGATTTGGTATTTACATGTAAGTTAGGTAGTGGTGTATAAAGGTAATCCTAAATAGATGATATTTTCATTTATATATAATTATAAATCAGTTAAAGCAAAACCTAAAATAATTAAATTTAAATTTACTTCTAGGCTCTTTGGACTAGGACGCTGGACCATATTCGCATCCTCAGCTTTCGGATCCAGGCAAGTATACCTTGCCACTATGTCATTTTTTATTTCAACTTCTAGTTCATGTACTGCTACTTTTTATTATTATATTTTATCTACGCGTCCGAGTATGACTCTGGGTGCAACCAATTGGTTAGTTACTTTTACAATATAGGCATTTATGAGTCCTTCTTTACTGCACTAGGGATACACCGATATCCCGCCGGACCCCGACACTTACATGGACACGAAGAGATATTACAGAGATAGTGGACATGTACCCCCGTACTCGACTGATCATAAGTACGATCTAGACGTGTGATGGCTTAGTGCATACTAAATACTTTTATTCTTGATATATATTGGACTTCACATTAGGGATTGAACGTGGCGAAGAGTAGACCCATTCTAGATTCATTGGGTGTGGAGGACAGTTACTAGACGTAGGGACTGCTATTGGTATATTGATGTTGACAGTGAGGTGACTCGGACGAGCGCCACTGATAGAGGATCTCATGTTCGGAGAGCCTATACGGACGAACGATGTTCTCATTGCATTTACACTTAGTTGCTAGAATACCCCCAGACTCTATACTATATTGCATATTGGCTTATATCTTTTGTATCTTGTTATGTCCCTCTGAGAACCTGGTTTCCTTCTAGATTTACAGTGTTGATTGTCATTGAGTTCTTCTGGAGCTGCTGATGAGTATCTTTCCGGCATACATGTATTGTGAGTAGGTACTTGTATCATGACTTCTGTAGTTTATCTATTTTGTTCTTACTTGTTATTTTTCAGCTATTATAGGCTAGTCATTACAAAAATATTATAAAATAGCGACGGATCTCAGCGACGGATCAAATTCCGTCGCTAGTGTAGGGACGGAAAACCAACGACATAGCGACTAATGTATTTATATTAGAAACATAAATTAATTTTTGTCGCTATTCCGTCGCTGTGGTGTCGATTTTTTATCAGCGACGAAATAGCGACACAAAATTTTGTCGCTGCCAAACGTTAAAATTAAATATTCCAGTTTTATTTTTATTTTTCCTCAAACACTCTCTATCTCCTTTCTCACCCATGACCCCCTCTCCTCCTCCTCCGGCATCCAACCCCCTCTCCTCCTCACGACCCTCCGACCCCCTCTCCTCCTCCTCTTCCTCCGGCGGCAGCTTCCCGACGACGAGTGGCGACAGCTTCCTCCGATCCCCTCCCCTAACGAGTGACGACACCTTCCCGATGACCCCCTCCTTCCTGACCGCCCCCCTCCGTCCCCTCTCCTCGGTACCCCTGACCCCCCACTCTGGCCCCCCTCTTTCGACCCCCCCTCTTCTTGACCCCCCTCTCCACCACCCCTCCTCGAAGATAAACCCTAATCCTAGTTTCATTTATTTAATTACTGGATTTAGAATTTGGGGATTATACATAATTTTTGTATTTGGTATTTGGGTGCTGGACACGTACAGACATGATATGTTGGACACGGACACTGGAACACGAATACCCAGACACACACTCCATCTCCCTGGCAGAGATCCTCGTGGGTCGCCTCCTTGGCCAACTCCTCATTCTACACTTATACTAAACATAAATATGTGATGTGAGGAGTGAAGGGATATACTTGTATATTTCTCTGACACCATTCTAAATTAGAATTGACAGCCTAGGCGGAGCCTCATCCCCCACAACAATAGGTAATGATCCTAACTAGGTTATTTTGATTTAGAATTTGGACACAGACACATGATACAAACACAGACACCGATACACGACATGTTGGATAGTTTTGATTTAGGTTAAACTTTAGTTTTAAAATTGAATTAGGTTTACCAATATGCGACACAAAAATGAACACATAACACAAACATAGTATTGATTACCAAAATTTTTGCCGACACCACTCTAGCTTTTATAATATTTAGTTATTTATGAGACTTCTTCATCAAATATCGTAACTAGCTAATCCTTTAGCAAATATCTTAACTCATCTTGAATCTAATTAATCCATATTATTTGAATTATTATATATGGTACATACAGAATCAATGAGTCGATACTTAGTTGACCGATCGTAGATGTACAATCTACGACATGAGAGTATGATTGGTTTGACAGATGGTTTATCCCCACCATATATTCGTTCTTCAGTAGGAGGAGCTACTCCATCTCCTAGATTGCCATCAGCTGCTACCCCTTCTTCTACTCCAGCCACTACCGGCACTACTACACCGGCTAATCCACTAGTTGCTCCCACAGGAGGAAATCCATTTCCAGGTCTTCTTGTGGACAACGGAGTATATGTCCGTCGTCCAGAATTTGTAGACCCTCTTACTCTACCAGAGCGACCATCCAATATCTATCGTCCCGAGATATGGGCCGATGGAGAAACGTAAGCATTTATTTGTCAATTCACACATTTATTTTGTAATTTTTATTCTAATTGTATATTGTCTACTTATTTCAGATTCTTTTCGATCTAGGATGTGAATAATCTGAGAGAGATCATGCGGGGCTACTTTGACGACCCTTATATCAACTTCAGTGGCATCCCGCTCGATCGACGATTCCCTTGGCTGAAGAAGCTCGGGGTATGTATATAAATTTTATTTATAATAATATATATATTTTTTGATTACAATGATAAAAATTATTTTTGTAATTTGCAGAGGTTGTACTGGTGTCCGGATCATAGAGATAGTGATATCCGAAAGTGCTATAAGACCGTCACCAGCAAGAGGTTGAGAGATATGATCAATGACCAAAAGGCACAGACGTTACTTGGACTAGTTCACCGCAAGGAGTGACTGAAGGCGGAGTACTAGAAGGAGATGAAGAAGAAGATGGACACCACGACCTACAAGGCCAAGTGCAAGAAGGCGAAGGCTACCCGTGCTAAGTGTGGTCTCCATACCGGTGGATCCATTCCGACCGTCGAGCATTTTCGACGGATGGTTAGTATTAAAATTTTCCACTTGATCAATTTTTTTGTAATTCTATTTTTTTTAATTTATTAATTGCTTATTTTTTACAGTACGATGAGACCGCAAGAGCCTGGGAAGACCCCAAGACTATCAACTTTCCATCAATCTTTCAGCGGACCCACAAAAGAAAGAAAGATGGAAAGCTCGTAGATAAGCGGGCCACCAAAGCATATGTAAGTTGTCTTTATAAAATTTTGTCAATTTAATTAGATTATTATTATAATTTAATTAGATTCTAGGTTTATAGGTTAAAATAATCCAACTATGTCAACTCTAGGTAAAACAGTCAAACTATGACATTTTCTAGTTTTTAGGTTGATTTTTTATCCATTCTGATGGTTTATGAAGTTATATTAGGTTATATTAAGATTGTAAAATCATATAAAAGAGAAAAACTTATCTATCACATTTAAATTAATATACAAGGGTGATTACTATTTTATTCAATTTCAAACATACTAAGAAAAAAACTATAAATACTTAAAATTATGCACGTTGGTTAATATCCTATTTTAATAAACAACACTGTAAATACTGTAAATACTTAAAATTATAATTTCATTAAATTTACTTTAAACTTCATAGGAATGGTCCGATACCGTTTTCAATTCCGATACTTTGAACCTTGGTTAATATCTTATTTTAAGATATCATGTAAATCAAATATAGCAAATATAACTCAAATTATATACATATACTATGATATATAGTATCTAATATGATACTCTAACCAAAATTAAATATAACACATATAACTCTAAAATTCTTAACTATAAACCTATTTATATAAATAAATATATGAGACATATAGGACGTTAGAGGGGGGCGCTGAGAGCAGTACACCGACTGAGAGAAACGATCGGTGGGTACAAGCTTTCGGAAGAGAAAATGTGGCAGCGTGTATGGTACCGGATCATTGGCATCCCAACCGTCGGTTCTTTTCAGAGCTCCTCCGACGGCTACTCTAGTTCCATTAGTGCCCGGCTCCGGCATTCCTTTTGGTGCGATATATCTGGAGCAGTTCACGATGATTGTGCATGAGCTATATGGGCTGGTCTGACAGTTGATAGCCACTCGTGATGCTGCAGCACCTGCTCCTCCGACGACTACTATGACGGCTCCTTCGACGGCTACTACGTTGGGTCCTTCAGCTACTCCGACGACTCCAGCTCCTCCGACGGCATCGATGGGTCATTTAGCTCCTTTGACGGCTCCTACCACTGCTATGTCTGCCGTTTCTCCTGATGATCTACATGATATCATCGCTATGATTGTGGCGTATTACATGGCTAGCCGACAGCCGCCATCGCCTCCGCCTCCCCCATCGACTTGATGAATTTTTTTAGTTTGTGAGATTTTTTTGAGTTGGTTGTATTTTTTAACTTGATTGTATTTATTTGACTTTGTGGGATTGTATGACAGTTATTTGTACATGTTTGGATTACTCTACGTTATTATTTCATTGTATATATAATATTTGTACATGTTTGTGTGGGTTTTATTAGTTTGTGTGGAATTTACTTATGTGAAATTTATTTGTGTGGAAATTGATAAATGTATAATACATATATGCTTAGCAGAAATTAATTTTTGGGAAAAATATTACCTTTAGCGACAGACTGACAACGTAATAGCGAAAAAAAATCTGAAAAATCTTAGGTCAACGATGGATTGCCGACAAAAAATCTTAGGCCAGCGACTACCTAGCGACAAACTATTTCGTCGCTAAAACGTTTGATACACACAAATATGCCAAACATGTATCAGAGTCCGTCGCTCACATCCGTCGTTAATCCGTCACTGAGAGTGACGACTTAGCGACAGATTAGCGACGAACTCTGTGAGTCCTGAATGTGCAAAACTTTCTAAAAATTTTGGAAAATTTTGGCTCACATAATTCGTCGCTATTATGTCGGTAAGTAGTTAGAAAGTTTAGCAACAAAATTTATACGTCACTGATCCATCGCTGGTTTTATGTCCCTTATTCCGTCACTAATCTGTCGATAAAGCGACAAACTAACGAAGGAATTTCTCTAGCGACGTTAATTTTGTTGACAAAATATTTTTGTCGCTAATCAGTCGCTAAATGTAAATTATTATGTCCCGATCTCCCGTAGAATCGGCCATCCTCGCTAGGCTCGAATCATCGTGCCAGTGCTCCCGCAGGACGATCATTCCCATCTGGACGTGATGCCGCATGAGCACAAGTTGCGCCCGTGTAAGGCCATGAATCTGAACATGCGGAGAAATATCTAAGCCACAGAGTCACACAGATAGTCTGAATGCAGCAGAATAAGAAACAAACAGGCGATTGGTAGTCACCCACACATTTTCAATCAAGGGTAATTTGGTAATTGACATGGGTATTTTGATTTTAGGAGTATTGTATTTAAATATTGTCCATGTGATTAATTATTTGTTGTATTAATTATTGATTGTTAGATGTAGTATCTAATTTTGGACTTGTGTAATGGACCTAACTAATTAAGTTAGATGCATGAACTCAATAATTTATTTTGGATTAGATTGAGCCCAATAATTAGGCCCATGGATTAGGATGATGGATTAATTAGTGAAACCATCAAACTAGAACCTTTCCTCCTTAATTAATTTCTTCATGAGAGGCCCCAAGGGGTATTTTGGACATTTCATAATGACTTAAGAAAGAGGTATATGGCCGGCCATTAGAGGAAGGAGAGAGAGTGTCTCTCATTTTATTTTTATATTACATTTAGATCTACATTTTCCCCCTTTCCAAATTTTTTCATTCCCTCACCAATTTCTTCATAAATTCCTTACCTATTCTTCAATTAAGGCTACTACAATAAGGTTCTACAAGTAGAAAGCAAGGATCTATAAGGAGGAGGCCAAGATCTACAAGGAGGAGCTACATTTCTATATTTGGAGATTTCTATTGGGAATCCATCTCCCAATAGTATATTTTAATTTTTTCTCTTGTAGTAGATTCTAAATCTGAGATTTAACCATGAGAAATTACCCCACATGCATAGACTACCCATAGAAATTTGTTTTAAGTTCATAGGAGGCCTATGGTGGAAGTTATGTGTATTTTTGGGTCAATTTTGGGAGAATTCTGAGATTGGCACATGTAGTGTTTGTCAATTGCTCAAATAGATCAATATGACATATGATTGTTTGTGACTAGTATCGTATCCACAATTGGGTACGTATAGGCCATATCTCGTTAATTTGACGATACAAGTTAATTTTGGGAGTTTTCTTTCGACACGAGAATTTGTGCATATCAATTCTTGACACGGACACGTAGTTGTTATTATTATTGTTCGTATAGTGCATAATTAGTATTCTACACTTGTTCGTGTCCTTCGGGATATGTTTGGTTGTATGAGTGAGTGAGTGAGCAGGGTATTTTTAGTTAGTATGTGCAACTACACACAAGGAGAGTGAGCAGTCAGTGCACTGGCTCGTGCACAGCAAGGAAGATGGAGCAATGCACCATCTAGGTGCTGGTGCAACCAACTGCAGAGGAAGGTCAGCAAGTTGTTCAAGCTACAGTGTGAAAAGATGCACATCGTGCACATCAAGAAAAAGAAGAGGATCAGTCCAGTGCAGCCTTCAGTTCAACTGTGCAGTGCACACAAAGAGAAACTACTGTATCAGTGCAAAGGGGAGACAACTGTGCAAGGCTGTACAGTATCGGGTTTCAACAGGTGGAAGTTCACCAAACTGAATTTCGTCATCACAACACTGTGTAGTGGTATCAACCCGAGCTACTGCAGCTTGCAGTGTGCAGCAGGGTGTATTCATGTACAGCTGCTTGTGAGCTGCAGCTGCAAGCTTGCGCAGCGAGATTATGTAGGCACTGTAGAGGGAAAGAGCAGTACACCTTGAAGCATCTACAGTCTCGAGGAAGATCCAGCAGCATTCATCAGCTATGTGTAGTTCTTTAGCAGCTCGAGCAAGGGGAGGAGATGCAGTGAAACTGTACAGTGAGCCAGCAGTGTCAGTTACTTCACTGTGCAGTGAGATGCAGTATCAGTATCAGCTTTCTGTATCAGTGAGGTATTGGGTAGTGGTTCAGTGAGGTTGGTTTAGAATGAGTTTGGGTATTTGGTTTAGTCTAGTTGTTTAGTATATTAGATAGTTAGTATAAATAGATAGTTAGTTAGATTTACTTGTTATTTGATAGATAGTTAGATATGGATACTAATATATATATATAAATGCTATGTTAGTGGTTTGGGTAATAGCTAGTTAGTAGTATCTATGTAACTATGTACTAATAGATATATGTTAATAGTTAGCTATATTAACTATATGTTAGTTTGTAGATATGTATGTATTGTATTGATATATATATTATAACACTTAGTATATATTAGTATATTGGTTGAGGGTTATATATGTAGTAGCTATTTGATGAGGTTTTGAATTACTTGGGGATACCAAGATAATATCAAGGTAATGGGTCGATACCAAGATATTGGGTTTGAGTATCGAGATATATAGTGTGGTACGCATTGGTGCAAGTCTAATGTATCCTATATTTGCATTATTTAGTTAGTACTATATATATATTGACTTGTATCTATATATAATTTACTATTTTTCTATATTAAAACTTACGTATCTTGAGATACGGCATTTTTGTATACTTTATAGTATCGTAGATTAGCTAGTGTAGCTTAGTTTTATAGTATATCAACCTAGTATACTAGTGTTAGACTCTTGTAACCTAGAATTAGCCGGTTTGACTTAGAAATGGCTTTATGACTTAGAATTGTATCAGTTTAACTTATTTTCATTTCAGAACCTTGTATTGATGCAATGTTCCATATATAGGTCTGTGTGACATCATCCTGGGCATCGAGAGACACACCTTGCTCAGGACTTCAGGCAAGTACATTCTTTGACAGTTTTTATTATGTTGATTATTACTATGATTCTAGTTGTAGTGTATGCTTTATTCTGACACTGTAGATACACGGGCTAGTATCATAGATACCTTTCATGAGGAGTCATGATTGGAATCTATCGTGCTAGCTAGGGATGGAGAATATTAGCAAGATTATGTGATCATACCCCACTTTACATGCATCATAGCTCACCTCACATATCACGTTGGCTGTAGCCTGACCATTTATATGCCTTATAGCCTGTTATATATGATTAGGCTGACTATTGTTCGCATCATAGCTAACTAGATGGTTAGCCTAACCTTATATGTATCATAGCCAATCATATATAACAAGCCTGATCTAGTCCCAAGACGATCACATAGTAAACTGATATTTCACAACACTTAGCTAAAATTTCTTTTCTTTTTTCAGTTCACTCATTTCTAGCATTCACATATATCTGTTCATTGCTAGTTAGTACTATTACTGATTATATGCCTCTCCAGTATTCCTTATTTTTCCAGTATTCTTCATCATGTATTTTCTTACACTGTCTTATAGTTTTTGTCAATATAATTAAAACTGCTGTTTAGTGTTTGTGTTTCGCTCCAATCCTGACTGGATAATATTTTTTTAGAGGACCTTGAGAATTTTTGTCCTACTCACTATGTCCCAGGAGTAGAGGGAGACTACATACCAGAGATTCCAGAGGAGTCACTCTCCTTAGAGGAGACACCACCCACAGTCGTTTAGACAACTTCTTGGTCTAGTTATCTATGTATTAAATTATTCTAACTTGAGATTTGATTTGTATTATGTTGAGACTATTTATGTTCGGATAGCTAGACACTAGATTATTATTGTATTTGGGTTGTGTGCTAGACTTATGTCAGAACTTCCTTATCTTTTACATCTTATCGTGCCAATTACTTTCCTATAGTTATTGCGATTGAGTATCTTATGAATTGATGATCAAATGCATTATTTATTGTTCTCCTTATGGAGTTGAGATCATTGACAGGTTCTTTTGTGAGTTATGTTTAGTAGTCTTGAGACCTAAATAACGTTCTACCACCGATGCTGTGACGTAGGCTGGACGTACCCATGACTCATGCCCAAATTTTGGGTGCGGGTCGTGACACATTTTTAGTGGTGGCCCATGCAGGTCAAGATTCACAATTAGAGTGATGTCGTAGTAGTGCTCACTTAGAGTATTGCTACGAGCCTGCTTTAGAAAATATGATTTAGGCTGAGAGTTTGCTCAATCACAGCTAGGAAATTTCTAATTTTATAATGCTATTCTGAATAATTGCTTCCTTTAAAATTTTACTGTCCTTCTTTGATGATATCGTATTCTGAATAATCGTTTGGATGCGGAACCCTTAGATAGGACTTACAAGATCACGACTGGCGGAAGCATTATTCTAGTCAATAATTTTTGCAAGGACCGGAGAGTATCGTTGGGAGGCCGAGAGTTGAGTGTGTGCTTACTCGTAATGCCACTTCCAGGATATGATATTGTACTCAGAATGGACTGGTTGAGTAGGCACCATGCTACTATAGATTATCGTTGAGGCAGAGTAATATTTTGACTGCCAGGAGAGCCAGAGTTCGAGGTCGCCAGAGGAGCAGTGGAGCAGAGTAGGAGTACTTTTTGTCGAGCCAGGATGGAGGAAGAGGAGTTGCCACATCCTCTGATAGCAGAGTTTCTGGATATCTTTCCAGAGGAGTTGCCAGGTTTGCCGCCAGACAGAGATGTCGAGTTCTCTATAGACTTGGTGCCAAGAGCGGAGCCCATATCATAACACATCTATAGCGTCAACAACAGCGAACTGGCAGAACTGAAGAAGCAAGTTAAGGAGTTGCATGACAAGAACTTCATCAAATCCAGTTCATCATCATGGGAAGCTCCGGTATTGTTCGTACCGAAGAAGGATGGTTTAGTACGCATGTGTATAGACTATAGAGCTCTGAACAACCTCACTATCAAGAAAAAATACCCGCTGTCGAGGATAGATGATCTCTTCGATCAGTTGAGCGGAGCGAAGGTGTTTTCAAAGATAGACTTGAGGTTAGTCTACCACCAGGTGAAGGTGAAGAGAGAAGATATTCCGAAGACAGCTTTTCGGACCCGATATGGCCAGGTTGAGTTCATGGTAATGCCGTTTGGATTGACTAATGCACCGGTAGTATTCATAAACTTGATGAACAAGGTATTCCACCAATATCTTAACAAGTTTGTGGTGGTATTCATCGATGACATTCTTGTGTATTCGAAGACCCAGAGGAGCATAAAGAGCACATGAGGATGGTTTTGGAGACTCTCTGGAAATATGAGCTTTTCGAAAAGCTTTCAAAGTACGAGTTCTTCCTTGACAAGGTTGAATTCCTTGGGCATGTGGTGATGGGCGACGGGATCTTAGTTAACCCAAAGAAGATCGAGGCAGTAGAGTCGTAGGCTACTCCCAATTCAGTAGCTGAGATTATAAGTTTTCTCGGACTAGCAGGTTACTACAGGAGGTTTATACAAGACTTCTCCAGGATTGCAGATCCGATGATTAGGCTGAACAGGAAGGATATGGATTTTGTTTGGACGGAGGATTGTCAGGCCGTATTTGATGAGCTGAAGAAGAGATTGACAATAACTCCAGTATTAACGTTGCCATCGGGGACAGGTAGATTCACTATCTATAGTGATGCTTCAAGGAAGGGTTTAGGTTGCGTTCTACAGCCGCACGAGAAGGGGATTGCCTATGCTTCCAGGAAATTAATTTCTCACGAAAACAATTACCCTACCCACGATTTAGAGTTGGCAGCGATTATCTTTGCTCTAAAGCTGTGAAAACACTATCTATATGGAGAGTGTGTGGAGATTTTCACAGACCACAATAGTTTGAAGTACGTATTTATACAGAAAGAGATGAATATAAGGCAGAGGAGGTGGTTGAAGTTGATGAAAGACTTCGATATCTTATTATAGTACCACCCAGGAAAGGCCAACGTAGTCGTCGATCCCTTGAGCATGTATCCGATGGCTATGTACTTGACGACAGACAGACACTTGTTGGTCGATCTTGAGAGCTTGGAAATTGAGATGCTAGTTCCCGGTATCGAGATTCAGTTTTGGGAAATACAGATACAGTCTGAGATGATGGACATAATCAGAGCTATGCAGTATGATGATGAGGCTCTGAGGAGTATCAGGGCACAGGTTCAGACAGAATTATCAGAAGACTTTACTAGTTCTGATGATGGGTTATTACGCCACGGTACTAGGATATGTGTGCCGAGCGGGGAGCTGTGCGAGAAGATTTTGCAGGAGGTGCATCGCTCTCAGTACTCGATGCATCCAGGTGCCAACAAGATGTATCAAAACCTAAGGGAGCACGTATGGTGGTATAGTATGAAGCGCGAGGTAGCACGCTTTGTATCCCGATGTTTAGTATGCCAGCAAGTAAAGGCGGATAGACAGAGGCCAGGTGAATTGCTTCAGCCTTTACCCATCCCAGATTGAAAGTGGGAGCACGTGACTATGGATTTCATTTCAGGGCTTCCGCGTTCTCCAAGAGGAAATGACGCAATTTGGGTCATCGTGGATATGTTGACAAAATCAGCCAACTTCTTATCATTCAAAGTGGATACATTGACGGAGAAGCTAGCAAAGATGTATGTGCGACAGTTTGTCAGATTATATAGGATTTCTGTGAGCATCGTCTCGGATCGGGATATTCATTTCACTTTCCACTTCTGGAGGAGTTTGCAGACTAGTTTGGGCACTCAGCTCAAGTTCAGTACCGCATATCACCCCCAGACAGACAAGCAGTCTGAGAGGACTATTCAGACTCTCGAGGATATGCTATGCACTTGTGTTCTAGATCTCGAAGGTTCTTGGGAGGATCATCTACACCTGGTAGAGTTTTCTTACAACAACAGCTACCAGGCCAGTATTGAGATGTCACCACTCGAGGCTCTATATGGACGGAGGTGTCGCACACCGTTATCTTGGAATGATGTCGGAGAGAGAGCCTTGTTGGGACCAGAGATGGTCGTGGATACAGCAGAAAATGTAAAACTCATCAGAGACAGATTTCTATTGGCGCAGGATAGACAACGACATTGGGCCAACAACCACCGTAGATCCTTGGAGTTTGAGGTATACGTTTTGTTATTTTTGCTCGTGATTATTTTGTTTTAGATTGCGTGTTAAGGCTACTTTTGTTTTAGGTTGGCAATTTGGTGTTCTTACGAATTTCTTTGACACGGGGCATGATTCGCTTTGGTGGAGGCGGGAAGCTTAGTCCACGGTACATTGGACCTTTCGATATTCTTACGAGGGTCGGTACAGTAGCCTATAGACTAGACTTGCCACATGCACTAGAGGGAGTACATGATGTGTTCCATGTGTCGCAACTGAGATGGTACGTGGTGGATCCTAATTACGTACTAGATCACTCAGAGATCAAGGTTGGTCCGACTCTCAGCTATCCTGAGCAGCCCGTAGAGATTCTGGATCGCAGAGAGAAGGTATTGCGGAACCAGACTATTCCTTTGGTTCGTGTTGCATGGAGACATCACTCTCCAAGCGAGTTAACCTGGGAGAGAGAGGACGAAATGCGCGAGCAGTACCCATATCTCTTTGAATCTTGAGGTATAATTGTAAACACCCAGATTTTTAGAATTTTAATTATAAATTTTTGAGATTTTTCTGTAATTTTTAATTAATTATAATTAATGTTCTTCAAGAATTTATATTTTTGTGTATTAAATTAATTATTAAAATATTATAAAAATTTATATATTTGAGTATATTAATAATAATAGGATATTGTGTAAATTTTCTGGAATTTATTGGGCTTAAAAACTATTTTTAAATTGCTAAAATACATTATTTTTAAATAAACCAACTTAAACCAACCCGAACCAAACCAAACCAAACCAAACCAAACTAAACCAAACCAAACCAAACTGAGCTAAAACAACTACTGGATCCTACCCGACCCACAACCCGCTAACACGCGACCCGTACCCGACCCGCTAACCCAAAACCCTTTGTCTACAGTAACTGAAGCCTTTTCTCTCCCCCGACCGCTACAGTACCACTCCGGCGACCCATCTGTTCACTTCCCCTATACTCTGGCGACCCATCTGTTCATCTCCCCATAACCATCGTACCTCGCCCCTATAAAACCCCAGTGAACCGAACCCACCACCATCAGAACCTCTCTCACTCCGACGACTCCGGCCTCGACGATGACCCGGGCCTCGACGATGACTCCGGCTCCGACAAAAATTTCCCCGAGCAGCCGCGAATGAACACACGTGAGCACATAACGGGTGATGGGCAGCAGCCGCAGTAATCCACCGTCGACGATCGGGCACCGTCGCCGACGATCGGGCACTACCACCCGCATCCGTTCACCCCCAGCACAGCGCGGATTTGACCCCCTCTGTTTCCAGTAAGTTATTTTCCTCCACGATGTATCGATTCTTGAATGGCCTATTACGTTGTGTTCATAGTATGACCCTCTCGAACCCTGTATAATTAGTTTAGGGTATCGTGTCCTGTGTCGGTCGCTAATCGCGACGCAAAACAGGAAAAAATAGCCCAAGTTATAGTTCAAAAAACTGTCCCAAACCTCCATGTTTATGGCCGTTTTTCTTTCAACCTAGTTAATATTTTTAAATTTTACTTGAACAGTAAATTAGACAACATAACCAAGATTTAATCCTATTATTTAGTTTATTTTAATTTATTGTATGCTGAGTTTTATTCGCGATTGAAGTTGACCAAAAACTTAGTTTTTTAAAAATCAAAATTTTCTGAAACATGGTGCGTTCGGCTAAATGAGACGACTTTATCGTGTGCAAATTGCATCGAAAGGCGCATATCGTCAACGCGGACGTTGGAATTTTGTGAAAGTTGATTTGGATGTGCGTGCACACCGGAATCAACGCGTATCCGTCGAAAACCCCCCTATCGGCCCATTCTGTCACTCGTCATTATTTTGTGTGTGCTTGTCGTTTCATAACAAAACTTGCGCCATCGGAATCGTAGTGTTACGCTGGTCTTGTGATCCACGTTTCGTTCGATTATGTGAACGTTGACGAAACCCCATTTTAATGGGCGATTTCATAACCGGCTCATTAGAATCTAGTTCTGGATGTTTCATTGGGTTCGTATCATCGTTCTGGACTTGTAGACACTAAGTTTGATGAATTTAGAGAACTTTATCTCTGACACATTTTTTGGTGCGAAGTGGACCAGATATGGACCCCGCTTTAACTAGAAACTGTCAATTCTGCCCCTGTATCCAAATTGGACTTATGGGTAGTCAATCCTAACTATTTCACATATTATGAGAACGATGGTAATGTTTGTTTCAGTATCCAGAGGCGTACCTGGAGATTTTGTTATTATAGGAGCAACTGAAGGAGTTCAAAACCCAAGCAAGTGTACCTTACAAAACTTGCAGTAGTTTCTTAAATATTATTTGCTTGATTTATTTCTGTGATGTACCTGCTCAACCTTGGACTGTGAGACGTTGCTTAGCGTTTGAACAAGATTTGAGTGTCGACGCTGTACGCGGAGTCGTGTAACGTCACTTAGAGAGTTGATATCATAATCCTATATATTTTTCATGCTTGCTTTACCAAGTACGTCATACCATAGGACACTTGACACTATTCATGAGATATAATATTTTATGAGTTATTCATGGTAATTTTGTATAGGCTTACAGGATTCGTGACATAAGACTTGCATATACATAGATATCACTATGACTCGCCGTACTAGCTAGAGGTCATGATCTTGCGTGTTATGGACATGAGACGTCGTGGACATGAGACGTGTGATTACATTGGGTGGGGAGAGACACACAGGCTACATGCTGATTACATACATATATATTTATTATTGTAGTGCTTTAGTCTCTATTCCAGAGCTTGGCCTATTACGTGATATTACTGCTACCGGCTCCCCGACACAGAGCTTGTAGTGGTCTCAGCCTGAGTACTAGTGATGCTCTCATTTGCATATCACATAGCTGGTTACATAGCTTGCCCTGTTGATATATTTTTATATACTATATTTTATTTGGCTTGATTTATTCTTGTACCTTGCTATGTCCCCTGAGGACCTGGATCCGGATTATGTCCCCAGCTACAACAGAGGAGATTTACCCCAAGATATACGGGATATGAGCTGACGCTGGAGCAGTACTGGCACTAGAGGACGAGGTTGTGCCAGATAATTTCTTCTGAGTATTTTGTTATATATACTCAGTTATTTCTGCTTCCAGTTTTCTATATTTTGACTCTTGGATTATTGTATTGACTTATTATCGGGTTGTTATCCGAGACAAGTTTTATTGAGACTTGTTGATGGACTATATTTCTTTATATTGATTAGTCTATCATATTTGTTTACTTTCTGTGGATGAGATTAGAATTAGACTGTGACATGTATCTTAGACCATTGTATTTATTTTACAGCTTAAGTACACTCTAAATTGGGTTTGTCCATTGGAGTTGTGCTGCTAGCCATTGCCACGTAGCTAGTCCCTCAGTATTTTGGGACTGGAATGTGACATGGTTTTTGTGGTGGCCCATGTAGGTCTTTGACTATATTGCTTTGGTTACAAGTAAGGAACCGAGCAAGCCTGCGATTAGGATAAATTATAGGATCTCATCCACTTGTTGATCTGTTCTTGACCTCTATATCAGATTCAAATTAATTTCTTGATTTGTATTCTGTCTTGATTCCTCTGTGCGATTCTCATAGTTTACTTTTAATGCAGAGTAATGGACCCACAAGCCAACGATGAGACTCCCGTAGGTATACCACAAGGTGCTGTGGTCACCTACGATGATGGAGTGACACCAGTGGGTGAAAGTTCATCGCTCAACAAAGCAATCAAGCAGGTCATCATGCCTCAAGATTCCGACGAGATGATATTCCACCACCATCGCAGTTTACTCCACCAATGCCCATTTTTCTACCAGGACAGGCTATGGACGGACAACAGATGTTCCAATTGTTCAACGTAATGATGCAAGTCCAACAATAGGTTCATCAAGAGGCTCAGTGTCACGAGGTAGAGAACTTGAGGAAAAGCCTAGTAACCGCACTGGAGCAGGCGAACCCACCAGCTAGGCGACCATCAACGGGATCAATAACTGATTTCCGCCAGCTGAAGCCCCGTATATTTTCTAGCAAGGAGGAGCCTACTGAAGTTCATGAGTGGCTCACAAACACTCACCACCAGTTGGAAGCAGCTGAGCTTCCGAAGGAGCGGTGGATGACTGCCGTCAGGAAGCAGTTGACGGGCAATGCACATTATTGGTGGCTATCTGAGGAGAGACGGCTCAGACCGGACTGAGTCACTTGTGAGGACTTCTCTAGATTCTTCCAGGAGAAATATATTCTAGCCATTGCCAGAGCGAAACTTAGAGATAAGTTTAATCGCCTCATTCAAGGCAATATGACGGTAGAAGAGTACGATGCAGAGTTCATCCGTTTGGGTCGCTTCGCCCCTACTCTAATTTTGACAGAAGAGGAGAAGGTGGAGAAGTTCTTCGACGGACTTAGCTTTGAGCTACAGAGATTGATCGAATCCGTTGTACCTACTTCATACACAGATGTCCTTGCTGCAGCACGACGCATGAAGCTCGTCACCAGGAAAGAGTCCAGCATGAAATGGCCGTTCACATCAGCACCAGCTAGAGCACCACAAGGGGAGTCTGTAAAGCAACCACAGAGAGCAGCACCAAGAGCCACATCCCTTCCTACTTATCACTACTGCGGCAAGGTAGGCCATATTGAGAGGGAGTGTAGACGCAAGTTGGGACTATGCTTGATTTTTGGATCCAACCAAAATTTAGCCAAGGACTGCCCTGAGCGTCGAGAGGGAGCACCAATGGTAGATCGACCAGCTTTACCAGCACCGAGGCCAACTTATCCAACATTGGTAGCACCAAAGATGGGAGTTGGAGGAGTCAGACCACCAGCTCCAGGAGGGTATCAGCCGAGGCCACCTTTGGCACCACAGGCAGCACTATTCCAGCAGGCTCGGTAGCAGAGAGGTCCATCTCAGGGACGAGGACAGTCATTTGCATTGGCTATTGAAGAGGAAGCTACTGCAGGAGAGGTCATAGTATGTACTATATTAGTAGCTTTATTACCTGCTATAGCTTTATTCGATTCTGGAGCATCGCATTCATTCATAGCTGCTAGCTTCATAGCCACACAGAGTAGCTACCGTAACCCTTCTAAAGACTAAGAGAATTCTTACGGGAGATGGAATTATCCCAGTTAGTGACATTTGTAGATCTTGTTTGGTAGTAATCTGTGGGAGAGAGATGCAAGCTCAATTCTTGATCTTTTCCATGCCGGATTATGATGTTGTACTTGGTATGGACTAGATGAGTCAGTACCATGTGACTCTAGATTGTCGGCTTGGACGGATTATATTTAGACCGCCTGGACATCCAGAGTTTGAATTTCTTCGGGGAGCCAAAGAGCAAGGTATTCAGCCTACACTTAGGGTAATCTCTGCAGAAGGGGAGTCCGAGTACCCAAAGGTTGTATCTGAGTTTATAGATATATTTTTCGATGATCTTTCAGGCTTACCACCTGATCGGGAAATAGAATTCACAATAGACTTGACTCCAGCAGCGAAGCCTATCACTTTATCAGTGTACCGGCTAGCACCTAAGGAGTTAGTGGAATTGAAGGAGCAAGTTGATGATATTTTGGAGAAGGGTTTTTTTTGGCCCTGTGTATCACCATAGGGATCACCCATACTATTTGTACCAAAGAAGGATGGGACGGTACGACTGTGTATTGACTACAGGGTACTAAACGCTGTAACCATCAAGAACCGATATCCCTTACCACGCATTGACGATCTATTCAATCAGTTGAGTGGTGCTAGTGTATTCTCAAAATCGATCTTAGATCTGGTTATCACCAGATTAGAGTGCAAAAAGAGGATATACCGAAGACAGCCTTCAGTACCAAGTATGGACACTATGAGTTCTTAGTTATGCCGTTTGGTTTAACCAACGCGCCAGCTGTGTTCATGAGTTTGATGAATAGAGTTTTTTTATCAGTACTTGGACAAGTTCATAATTATGTTTATTGATGACATCTTGATATATTTCAAGAGCCACAAAGAGTACGAGGAGCATCTCAGAATTGTACTAGAGACGCTGAGACAAGAGAAGATGTACGCCAAAATTAGTAAATATGAGTTTTGTATGGATAGGGTACCTTTCCTGAGATATATCATCTCGGGAGAAGGACTTTCAGTTGATCCAGAGAAGATTGCTGCAATAGAAACTTGGCCTACACCTACATCAGCTACGGAAGTGAGATATGTTTTTGGACTTGCTGGATACTATCGGAGGTTCGTGGAGAATTTCTCAAGGATTATGGAGCCTATGATGCGGTTGACGTATAAGGACCAGGAGTTTGCATAGACGATTGACGACAGCACCGGTCTTGACTCTTCCTTCAGGATAGGGAGGCTTCGTTGTTTAGAGTGATGCGTTAGGCAGTGGACTAGGATATGTTTTGATGCAATATGGAAAAGTTATCGCTTATGCATCGAGACAGCTGAAGGTTCATGAGAAGAACTATCCGACGTACGATCTTGAGCTACCTGCAGTAATATTTGCATTAAAGATATAGAGGCACTATGTTTATGGAGAGAAGATGGAAATCTTAACTGATCACAAGAGTCTGAAGTATGTCTATACTCAGAAAGAGCTCAATATGAGACAGAGATGTTGGTTAGAGTTGATGGTCGATTTTGATATAGATTTGTAGTATCATCCGGGCAAGGTGAATATCGTAGCAGACACACTCAGCAGGAAGCCCACAACTTATTTCTTGACGATGCATCCCCAGTTATTAGAGGATCTACAGGAGCTCAAGATAGAGGTTATTTTGCCAAGGCAGAGTAGATTGTTGGCAAATCTTGAAGTTAAGTCATCACTAGTAGACATGATTAAGGCAGCATTACCCACAGATGCTAGGTTCCGGAGACTTAAAGAGAAGACGAAAGCCGGCATACAGACGGGACTTCGAATCCACAAGGACGGGACATTAAGATATGAAAATCACCTATATGTTCTGAATGGGGAGTTGAGACATGAGTTGATATCTGAAACACATAGCTCTATGTACTCTATTCATCCGAGAGATATGAAGATATACCGAGATTTGAGGCAGTACTATTGGTGGCATGGGATGAAGAGAGAGATTGCACAATTTATGGCAAAATGTTTGGTCTGTCAGCAAGTTAAGGCCGAGCATCAGAGAACTGCTGGTATATTAGAGCCGCTTCCCATACCAGAATGGAAGTGGGAAAATATTACTATAGATTTCGTTACAGGATTTCCAAGAATCCCTAGTGTGAAGGATGCAGTCTGGGTTATTGTGGATCGACTCACCAAATCGATATATTTCTTGTCGTTCAGAGTTGGACTGTCTACAGAGTTTCTATCCGACATATATATACGAAAGATTATAAGATTAGATGGAGTACCAGTTAGTATTGTGTTTGATCGTGAGTCAAGATTCATATCCCATTTTTGTGAAGCATGCAGGAGAGTCTTGGCACCCGACTCAAGTTCAGTACTGCTTACCATCCACAGATAGACGGTCAGTCAGAGCGAACGATTCAGATCCTGGAGGATATGCTGAGGTCGTATATGTTAGACTTCAGAGGGTCTTGGAAAGACCATTTGCACTTGGTGGAGTTCTCTTACAATAACAGCTACCAGGCTAGCATCCAGATGGCACCTTTTAAGGCATTGTATGGTAGAAAGTATAGGTCACCGATATGTTTGAGTGACATTGGCGAGCGTCAGATACTCGGTCCGGAGTTAGTGATGCAGACAGTTGAGGAGGTGAAGCAAATTCAGAGTCATCTTCGTGCAGCTCAGGACAAACAAAAGCATTAGGCTGACACACACCGCCGACCTTTAGAGTTCAAGGAAGGAGAATATATATTCATGAGGATCTCACTTACTCGAGGTACTATTCAATTTGGGAGTAGAGGCAAGCTGAGCCCGAAGTACATTGGGCCATTTGATATTTTGGAGCGTATTAGTGTGGTGGCGTATCGTCTTGCATTACTCCCATCTCTAGAGGGAGTGCATGATGTATTCCATGTCTTACAGCTGAGGAGGTACGTGACTGACCCAAGTCACGTAGTCGATCATTTTGAGATTTCAGTGGGACCTAGCATGAGGTATGAAGAGCAGTCAGTTGGGATACTTGACATTAGTGAGAAGATATTATGGGGTCAGACGATTAGATTGGTCCGGATAGCTTAGAAATATCACTCCCCGGGCGAATCTACTTGGAACGAGATGATATCATACGCCAGCGTTATCCTCACATATTCGAAGATACAAGTATGACCTAAGAACTACCTATAGGTTATCATGATTATTTTTTCTTAGTAGTTAATTCTTAATTGCGAGGACGCAATCCTTTTAAGGTGGGTAGGTTGTAAATACCCAATATTTTAGAATTTTAATTATGAATTTTCTATTTTTTGTGTAATTTTTAATTAATTATAATAAATGTTCTTCAGGGATTTATATTTTTGTGTATTAAATTAATTATTAAAATATTGCAAAAAATTATATTTTTGAGTGTATTATTATTAATAGGATATTGTGTAATTTTTCTAAAATTTATTGGGCTGAAAAACTATTTTTAAATTGCTAAAATGTATTATTTTTAAATAAACCAACTTAAACCAACCCAAACCAAACCAAACCAAACCAAACCAAACTGAACCAAACCAAACCAAACCGAGCTAAACCAACTACTGGATCCTACCCGACCCACAACTCGCTAACCTGCGACCCGTATCCGACCCGCTAACCCAAAACCCTTTGTCTACAGTAACTGAAACCTTGTCTCCCCCCCGACTGCTACAGTACCACTCCGGTGACCCATTCGTCCACCTACCCTATACTTCGGTGACCCATCCATTCATCTCCCCGTAACCGCCATACCTCGCCCCTATAAAACCCCAGTGAGCCGAACACACCACCATTACAACCTCTCTCACTCTGACGACTCCGGCCTCGACGACTACCCCGGCCTCGACGATGACTCCGGATCCGATAGAAATTTCCTATAGCGGCCGCGACTGAACGCACGTGAGCACAACACGGGTGACAAGCAGTAGCCGCAGCAATCCGCCGCCGACGATCGGGCACCGCCGTCCGTATTCGTTCACGCGTAGCACAGCGCGGATTCGACCCCCTACGTTTCCAGTGAGTTATCTTCCTCCACGATGTATCGATTCTCGAATGTCCTATTGCGTTGTAATCACACTATGACCCTCTTGAATCCTGTATAATTAGTTTGGGGTATAGTGTCCTGTGTCGGTCGCAAATCGTGACGCAAAACAGAAAAAAAAAAACCTAATTTATAGTTCAGAAAACTGTCCCAAACCCCCATGTTCATTGCCCTTTTTTCTTCCAACCTAGTTAATATTTTTAAATTTTACTTGAACAGTAAATTAGACAACATAACCAAGATTTAATTCAATTAATTAGTTTATTTTAATTTATTGTATGCTGAGTTTTATTCGCGTTTGAAGTTGACAAAAAAATTGGTTTTCTAAAACATAAATTTTCTGAAATAGGGTGCATTCCGCTAAACAAGCCAACTTTGTCGTGTGTAAATTGTATCAAAGGGTGCGTATCATCAATGCGGATGTGTGAGATTTCGGAAAAGTTGATTTGGATGTGCATGCACACCGGAATCAACGTGTATCCGTCGAAAAACCCCGTATCGGTCTGTTCTGACACTCATCATAATTTTATGTGTGCTTGTTATTTCGCAACAAAACATGCGCCATCGGAATTGCAGTGTTACCCTGGTCTTGTGACCCTAGTTTGGTTCGATTCTAAGAACGTTGACGAAACCCCATTTTGTTGGCTCCACGGTTCCATTTGACGGACAATTTCGTGATCGGCTCATCGAAATCCAGTTCTAGATGTTCTATTGGGTTCGTATCATCGTTCTGGACTTGTAAACACTAAATTTAACGAATTTAAAATTTTTTGTCTCTGGCACATTTTTCTGTACGAAGTGGGCCATGTGTGGACCCCGCTTTAACCAGAAACTGTCAATTCTGCCCTGTGTCCAAATTGGACTTATGGGTAGTCAATCCTAGATATTTCATATATTCTGAGAATGATGGTAATATTTATTTTAGCATCCGGAGGCGTAACTGAAGATTTTGCTGTTACAGGAGCAACTAAAGGAGTTCAAAACCTAGGCAAGTGTACCTTGCCAAACTTGCAGTAGTTTCTTAAATATTATTTGCTTGATTTATTTTTGTGATGTATCTGATCAACCTAGGACCGTGAGACGTTGCTTAGCGTCCGAACAAGATTCGAGTGTCGACGATGTACGCGGAGTCGTGTAACGTCACTAAGAGAGTTGATATCACGATCCTATATATTTTTTGTGCTTGCTTTACCAAGTATGTCATACCATAGGACACTTGACACTATTCATGAGACATAATATTTTTTGAGTTATTCATGGTAATTCTATATAGGCTTATAGGATTCGTGACATAAGAGTTGCATGTACATAGATATTATTATGACTCGCTGTACTAGCTAGAGGTCACGATCTTGCGTGTTATGGACATGAGACATCGTGTACATGAGACGTGTAATTACATTGGGTGGGGAGAGACACACAGGCTACAGGCTGATTACATACATATATATTTATTATTGCGGTACTTTAGTCTTTGTTCCAGAGCTTGGCCCATTACGTGATATTATTGCTACCGGCTCCCCGACACAGAGCTTGTAGTGGTCTCAGCCTGAGTACTAGTGATGCTCTCATTTGCATATTACATAGCTGGTTACATAGCTTGCCCTGTTGATATATTTTTATATACTGCATTTTATTTGGCTTGAGTTATTCTTGTACCTTGCTATGTCCCCTGAGGACCTGGATTCGGATTATGTCCCCAGGTACAGCAAAGGAGGTTTATCCCGAGATATACGGGATATGAGCTAACGCTGGAGCAGTAGTGGCACCAGAGGACGAGGTTGTGCCAGAGGATTTCACTTGAGTATTTTGTTATATATACTCAGTTATTTCTGCTTCCAGTTTTCTATATTTTGACTCTTGGATTATTGTATTAACTTATTATCGGATTGCTTCCCGAGATAAATTTTATTGAGACCTGTTGATGGACTATATTTCTTTATATTGATTAGTCTATCATATTTGTTTGCTTTCTGTGGATGAGATTAGAATTAGACTGTGACATGTATCTTAGACCATTGTATTTGTTTTAGAGCTTAAGTATACTCTAAATTAGGTTTGCCCATTGGAGTTGTGCTACTGGCCATTGCCACGTGGCTAGTCCCTCGATATTTTGGGACTAGGACGTGACAATAATTCTTTCTTGCATTGTATTGTTTGCTTTTGGTAGTTAGTTTCTTCCTTAATTTCGAGAACATAATTTTCTAAGATGGGTAGGATTGCCACGCTCACATTTTCAATCAAGGGTAATTTGGTAATTGACATGGGTATTTTGATTTTAGGAATATTGTATTTAAATATTGTGCATGTGATTAATTATTTGTTGTATTAATTATTGATTGTTAGATATAGTATCTATTTTTGGACTTGTATAGTGGACCTAACTAATTAAGTTAGATGCATGAACCCAACAATTTATTTTGGTTTAGATTGAGCCCAATAATTAGGCCCATGGATTAGGAGGATGGATTAAATAGTGAAACCATTAGACTAGATGTAAACTCCCTCGACCAGATTTCAGCATTTAATAATAAATTAGGATTATTTTTATCAATTAGGATTTATTACAACTTTTTAAATTTATTTTGCTTACATATCCTATTTATTTGTGCACCTGTCCATCACCTTAATATTTAGAGCATTACACTGACTGTTATAACCAAATAAAGTTCACATACCTCTCCTAGACATGCCAGTCTACTATTCTGAACTTTCTGCAACTCACAGAAGTGCTGGCATGAGTCTCGTTTTAGTCGCACAAATATTGTTACAAATGTCCGTATTTATTATTAATTAATTTCCAGACCTGTACCCTTTCCTGTTCCAATAGAAATTAGAGGCCCAATAGGCACATGTTTTGCCCAAACAAAATTACCTTATTAATCTACTTTGAGTATACTATGATTAGTATATTTACACCGTACTAAAATTATGGCCCTACCTATTTTTAAATAATTAGTAAACACAGTGCGCATTAATTTCTAATTATTTAATACGGTGACCTGCATCACCCAAAACCAGGCCCAGCCCCTGTCCAGGCTCACCCCCACACCCTCAAGGCCCTTACACAGCATTTTCCCTAAATTCTGTTCATTACAGCACCCTCAGGAATAAGGTGTTTTTCTCAGACAATTGCGTAATTGCGCAATTTCCCAATTAAATAGGGCCTCTGTGCAAATTGTAAATCTGCAGGGTTTTATCTGCAAATTTACTGTGCGAGGTGTCAACCTCCCATTGGAGGGTGAACCTACACCGTTCATTCAAAAAGTGGGCCCCATGCAATGCATGATTGGTCATGAAAATATCTAGATATTTTTAATTACAAAAATACCAAAATACCCCCACCCCTAACCCTAATTTACAAAACTACCCTAAAACCTAAACCCTATTTAAACCCCTCCCCACCCGAACACCAACAACACCCTCACCTCAGCTCATCCCCCTCCGACCTTTCCCCCACCGCTTCGCCACCCCCTGACCTCCTCCTCGGCCGCCGCAGCGCCGCCCTAGTCGCCGCAGCCGCCGCCGGCAGCCCCCGCAGCGCCCTCTCCCTCACCCGCACCAACACACCACCACCACTCCCGACCTCCCTAAACACCCCCCTCCGGCCACCTCAGACCACCGCCTAATAGGTACATTTCAGTTACATTTCTATATTTGAGGATTTTTATTGAGAATCCATCTCCTAATAGGTACATTTCAGTTATCTCTCTTGTAGTAGATTCTAAATTTGAGATTTAACCATGAGAGATTACCCTACATGCATAGGCTACCCATAGAAATTGGTTTTAGGTTCATATGCGGCCTATGGTAGAAGTTATGTGTGTTTTTGTGTCAATTTTGGGAGAATTTCGAGATTGGCACATGTAGTGTTTGTCAATTGGTCAAATAGATCAATATGACATATGATTGATTGTTTGTGACTAGTGTCGTGTCCACAATTGGGTACGTGTAGGCCGTATCTCGTTAATTTGACGATACAAGTTTGTTTTGGGAGTTTTTCTTCTACACAGAGATTTGTGCATATCAATTCTTGACACAAACACATAGTTGTTATTATTATTATTATTCGTATAGTGTATAATTAGTATTCTAGACTTGCTCGTGTCCTTCGGGATATATTTGGTTGTGTGAGTGAGTGAGTAAGCAGGGTATTTTTAGTTAGTATGTGCAACTGCACACAAGTAGAGTGGGCAGTCAGTACACTAGCTCGTGCACAGCAAGGAAGATGCTGTAATGCACCAGCGAGGTGCTCGTACAACCAACTGCAGAGGAAGGTCAGCAAGCTGCTCGATCTACAGTGTACAGAGATGCACATCGTGTACATCAACAAGAAGAGGAGCATCAGTCCAGTGCAGCCTTCAGTTTAACTGTGCAGTACACACAGAGAGAAACTGCAGTATCAGTACAAGGGGGAGACAACTGTGCAAGGCTGCACAATATCGGGTTTCAGCAGGTGGCAGTTCACCAAACTGTATTCAGTCATCACAATATGTGCAGTGGCATCAACCCGAGCCACTACAGCTTGCAGTGTGCAGCAGGGTGTATTAGTGCACAACTGCTTGTGAGCTGCAGCTGCAAGCTCGTGCAGCGAGCTCGTGCAGGCACTGTAGAGGGGAAGAGTAGTACACCTCAAAGCATCTGCAGTCTCGTCGCAGATCTAGCAGCATTCAACATCTATGTGTAGTTCTTCAGCATCTCGAGCAAGGTGAGGAGATGCAGTAAAACTGCATAGTGAGCCAGTAGTGTCAGTTACCTTACTGTGCAGTGAGATGCAGTATCAATATCAGTTTTCTGTATCAGTGAGGTATTGGGTAGTGGTTCAGTGAGGTTGGTTTAGCATGAGTTTGGGTATTTGGTTTAGTCTAGTTGGTTAGTATATTAGATATTTAGTATAAATAGATAGTTAGTTAGATGTACTTGTTATGTGATAAATAGTTATATATATATATATATATATATATATAGTTAGATGTACTTGTTATGTGATAAATAGTTAGATATGATACTATATATATATATATATATATATATATATATATATATATATATATATATATATATATATATGGTATGTTAGTGGTTTGGGTAATAGCTAGTTAGTAGTATCTAAGTAACTATATACTAATAGGTATATGTTAATAGTTAGCTATATTAACTATATGTTAGTATGTAGATATGTATGTATTGTATATATATATATATATATATATATATATATATATATATATATATATATTATAGCACTTAGTATATATTAGTATATTGGTTGAGGGTTATATATGTAGTAGCTATTTGATAAGGTTTTGAATTACCTTGGGATACCAAGGTAATATCAAGGTAATGGGTCGATACCAAGGTATTGGGTTTGAGTATCGAGATAGGTAGTGTGATACGCATTGGTGCAAGGCCAAGGTATCCTATATTTGCATTATTTAGTTAGTACTATATATATAATGACTCGTATCTATATATAAATTACTATTTTCCTATATTGAAACTTACGTATCTTGAGATACGATATTTTTGTATGTTTCTTAGTATCGTAGATTAGCTAGTGTAGCTTAGCTTCATAGTGTATCGATCGAGTATCCTAGTGTTAGACTCTTGCAACCTAGAATTAGTCGGTTTGACTTAGAAATGACTTTTTGACTTAGAATTATATCAGTTTAACTTATTTTCATTCCAGAATCTTGTATTGATGCAACGTACCATATATAGGTCTGTGTGACATCAGCTTGGGCATCGAGAGGCACACCTTTCTCAGGACTTCAGGCGAGTACATTCTATGACAGTTTTTATTATGTTGATTATTACTATGATTCTAGTTGTAGTGTATGCTTGATTCTGACACTGTGGATACACGGGCTAGTATCATAGATACATGTCATGAGGAGTCATGATTGTAATCCATCGTGGTAGCTGGGGACGGAAAAATATTAGCAAGATTATGTGATCATACCCCACTTTACATGCATCATAGCTCACCCCACATATCACATTGGGTGTAGCCTAACCATTTACATGCCTCATAGCCTGTTATATATGATTAGCCTGACTATTCCTCGCATCATAGCTAACCAGATGGTTAGCCTGACCTCACATGTATCATAGCCAATCATATATAATAAGCCTGATCTAGTCCCAAGCCGATCACATAGTAAACTGATATTTCACAACACTTAGCTAGAATTTCTATTCTTTTTCCAGTTCACTCATTTCTAACATTCACATATATATGTTCATTTCTATTTAGTACTATTGCTGATTATATACATCTCCAGTATTCTTTATTTTTTCAGTATTTCTTCATCATATATTTCCTTACACTGTCTTATAGTTTTTGTCAATATAATTGAAACTGCTGTTTAGTGTTTGTGTTTTGCTCCAATCCTGACTGGATAACATTTTTCAGAGGACCTTGAGGATTTTTGTCCTACTCACTATGGCCTAGGAGTAGAGGGAGACCACATATCGGAGATTCCAGAGGAGTCACTCTCCTTAGAGGAGACACCACCCACAGTCGTTTAGACAGCTTCTTGGTCTAGTTATCTATGTATTAAATTATTCTAACTTGAGATTTGGATTGTATTATATTGAGGCTATTTATGTTGGGATAGCTAGACTATAGATTATTGTTGTATTTGGGTTGTGTGCTAGACTTATGTTAGAACTTTCTTATCTTTTATATCTTATCGTGCAAATTACTTTCCTATAATTATTGTGATTGAGTATCTTATGAATTGATGATCAAATGCATTATTCATTGTCCTCCTTATGGAGTTGAGATCATTGACAGGTTCTTTTGTGAGTTATGTTTAGTAGTCTTGAGACCTAGACAATATTCTACCGCCGATGCTGCGGCGTAGGCTGGACGTACCCACGGCTCATGCCCAAATTTTGGGTACGGGTGTGACAGGTAATAAGATCACACAGTCATCATAGCAGAAGCAGCGAATAACACAAGTATAGAAGTAAAATAATTACTTTATTGATATTGAAAAAGTATTACAAGCGACGCTAGACTGAGATTACAAGTCGCTCAAGCCCTCTCTTTCTAAACAATAAAGGCGTGCCAAGTGGCTTATAATATGGTATGATACATAGTCGATGTTCCAACATTATGTCTTGTATATGTGCTTCAGCTCCGGATGCAGTACTTCAAGTCTCTAGAGCGAACTCTACGCCTTAGCGCACACGAGGAGTTTTTATACTGAACGAGGTTCTCCTGCACCCTGCAAGCAATCTGGTGGGTTATCAGTACATGAATGCACTAGTGGGGAGGCTTCTCGCCCGCTCGACAAATCCAAACACGTTATATAGGTTCCGTGCAATCTATTAAGTTAACTTTCTAGTCTTGCCTCAGGACCACTTTCATGGCATAATGAAAAGCCTAACTCTTGCGGCAGTGCACTGTGCGATATAAGAGAAACACGATAAAACTTACCAACTTACCATCCATCTTCCCTGTCCAAGGTAAACCAAGTTAAACCAAGTGCGAGTATATACATGTGAAAATCTAAGAAAAATTGCATAAGAAAACATGAGTGCTACGCGTGGGGTTCTGACTCAGGTGCACGAGTTATACAGATACTCAGGTGTGTTACAGAAGATGTTCAAGTATTCAAATATGTACAAGTGTGCACATATGTCTAATACTCATATCCGTTCAGTATTCCATATTTTTAGGTGCGATGCAATGACTCACATGTGGATTGCCGCTAAGCGAGGATGACTTATCTATATGAACACGAGTCGCTAGCATAGCCATAAAGGACGAGTTGTAGTCAAGAGCGAGAATGGTATGCGACTCAAAGAACATGAGGTGTTACATGCCATTCTGCCTAAAATAGGCGACTACTTAGTCTAAGAGCGAGAATGGCATGAAGGAAAGGTTCATAGGGCACTACACGCCATCCTGCCCGAAACAGGCAAACTAACACAATGTTCCATCCGGATCAGATCGGCCCCAGTGCCCCAGAGACTGTCCAAAGGAACATATTAAAATATCTTGTGCACAAGTTGTCCATGACATACAAATCTTGGGTCTTCCAGATTCACGACATAACATGATAATTCTTGATTCTTATTCTGAACGAATATTGCTCCCCGATCTGCGATTCTTGCTTTACTTGACATGATTCTCGTTCAGAGTTCAACTTGACTTGATGCATTCCCCTAATCCGGGATATGCCTTGGCGACATAACGGTCCCGAATACTTTCAGGTTCATACTTGCACGGAACGACTATTAGATAGTCTTCCAGGGAACTTAGATGAATGCAAGACTTGATAGTGTTACTGGATCGAAGCATGCATTTAAGTAACGAGCATATCGAATATGTAAAACATGCAAGCATTGAAACAGTGTTGAAACATAAGCATAAGAAAACTTGTGGTGTAGTCTACTTTAGAACATAAACCTTTACGTTAGCACGGGTCTAAGGGGTAGTGCGAGGAGTGAAACTGTACAGGGGCATACCGGACGACATAATCTTTGGGACGAGCAGTGTAAACATGCGAAGCAGTGTACTACGAAGAGTATGTAATGATCTACTCGAAACATTAGCGAAGTCTACTAGCAAGACACTAAGGTAGCATACGAGGGTACAATTGTAGCCAAGTTTTATTTTCAAGTTCTAACAAAAGCAATACAAGATGTGATTATTCCCTTAGCTAGGTGCGTTGTATTCTTAATTAGCATGCAAGGGGTGATTCACCAAGCGACTAGCATGTATCATCCATATTTTTAAGTTTGCATGCTAAGCAAAGACAAGTTCATCGTAGCCACCCACCTTAGCGGTGATTCGCCTCAGTTGAGCGATACTCCGAGCGCGCCTTTGAAAGTCTAAGTCTGAATTCCTGAAGGGCCAAGTCTAAAATCCTTTTCTCAAGCAAGTCTTCTCACTGAGCAAAGCGGGTCGGGTCTTCTCACTTACGCTGTTTGAATCGGCTCTCCACTTGAACGTAACGGGTCATTACACAAATAGCGATTAAAATATACATTTTAGTGACGGATAATTCCGTCGCTAAAATAGTGTATTTTGTAGTGAGTGTTTGTAGACTCATATTATTGTCTTTCGAGTCTATTCGGACAAGAATGATTATTGGGCTGCAGACTGATACTGATATTTTTCTTTATTTTGATCTTTTCTTGTGGATTGAGTTAGAAAGATGATGTAGACTTAGCTATACAAATCTAGGACAGCTTATACGTATTCTAGTTGGACTGGAGTCTACTTGGATACGTAGCTGGCCATTGCCACGTGGCCTGGTTCTAGATATTTTAGGAAAGGGACGTGATAAATAGAGTATATAAAATATAAATTTAATAATAAATCAGAGAGAAATGAAGGAGTCAATATAGATGGAGAGAAGATATCTATAAGTGATAGTTTTCGGTATTGAGGATACATTCATCGCGATAGAGAGATTTTAAAGGATATTCCTTACATATCTAAACCAAAATGGTTGAATGGATGAGTGCTTTTGCAATACTTTGTGACCATAGGATATCATTGAAGTTGAAGATAAATTGAATAAAAGCATAAATATTAACCATGTTTTATAGATTAAAGTGTTATTGGCAATTGAGAAACAACATTAAAATTTAGTACAGATGAGATGAGATGAGATGAGATGGATGAGTGACATTACATTAAAAATATGAAGCCTATGGTGAGAAGTTGAAGATGGTGCCAATTCAAGACAATATAAGATAAAATAGTCTTATTAGCTGCAACACATACCAATAGATGCACGAGTAGATACTGAAGCCACTAGGACTAGAGGCAGTGTCACGACGTGTTCCCAAATACTTGGATACGAGTAGTGAGTACATCCAACCTACGCTGCGATATTGACGATAGTACGTTGTACTACTACAAAATAAAAATACCTTATTATAACAGCTAAAAACATTATAAATAACATTTTTTAATATTTTTTAATGCACCAAAGTGTTATAAATATCATTATTATAAATGTTTAAAAGTGTTATAAATGGAATGCACATATATAACAATTTTTTTTTTGCCAAAATGTTATAAACAAACACATTTAAACTCATTTATTAAAACTCTCAGATGACCAAAATGTTATAACAAGCACACAAAAATTATTACATCTATTCACATATAGACATTGGTTTTTTTTTTTTGTTCACACTGCCCTAGTGTAACAGTTTCAAACTAACCATGCCACAAAAAAAATACTTGGATGAACTTGGAGCCACAATGAACAAGTATACAAGAATCTTAAATCTCTAAAGAACAGAAATCACAATGAATAAATAAGTTTTTTTTTGACAAACAATTGTTTCTTGAACATCGTACCAAGTGCATATTAATTACCTGCTTATTAACTCATCAGCAGATAAAATGAATACATGTATTGAAACACTAGTCCATCAAGAGGGCTCTCCCTGTTCCTGGAAGGCATATGTTCGCATATGCAACAATGACATATTATCGAGGGGTGTTTTAATAGTTCTAATAGAAAAAATGTACTCCATTTGCAATTGGTGTGATGAATTTCTATTTCAATGGCACGACTACTAAAGAAACATATTAGCAGAGCAACCACTATTATTACCTTGGTTTCCTGATATGAAGAGAGAGTCTTTACCACAAGATGGATCAAAATGACATCTACATTTTCTATTTTACAACATAAGTATTCTAAGAAAACAAAGAGAAAGAATGGTCACACAGGCAATTTGGGAACAGTGGTCAAACAAGTCTTAGATAATTGCTTACTATCTTAAATTTGATCAATTGAGAGGGGAATAATTAGAGGAGTATAAAGAATATCACCAATTAATAGCTAGTTTAGCGATAAATTTTTTTTGAGTCAAACCAGATATAGAGTACAAACCAGATTCCCGGTTGTAAAGATGGGATTCTGAGTCATCCATGACAAAATGGCGCCGATGCTCTGTTGGTAAGCAAGGATAGGTCATGGATATCATGTTGACCTCTCCCTCATTGTTTCTCAATCTTCATCCATGTTTCGTCAGCTATTCACATATAAATGCTCCACCATCCAAAGTCACCCAAAAAAAATCAACCACAATTGATTGAAACTCGCAGGGAGAAAATATTTCTGCAGGTAACGGAAACTCGCAATATTCACATGTAATAATTCTTTGGGGTCTTTTTTTCACCTTTCCGAAGGGACCAGAGTTCACATTCCACGGTATTACTGCATATAGTGAACGTTCGGTCTGTTTGCATAAGACTAGAGAAGCCATCATATTCGACAAAACTTCTGGATGTTAGTGAACCATATTTCAGGTAATAACAACCAAAAGGTTTCTGCAAAACATCAAGAGATGGTAGAATATTTCTATGATTCTCTGATACGGAATAGTTATATGCAACAACAAGAGAACTTCATTCGAGAGAAGGAATGTTCATACTTGCTTTCATGGTTGAGCTTTCTAATATGACTCCTGATTGTACATAGTAGGTATTGTTACTACCAGGTGGAGATGTAATCCTACCAATGCCTTCCCAATCTCAGATCACAAAGCCCTGAAGAAGTCACAGACACAAAAAAGTTGCAATCAATTGAAAATGCCTAAGAGCAGGGAGAGAACTTAATGCTACGATGTTCATGATTCTGTATCACTTTCCAGTTACCTTAAACTTAAGTGTGTTCCTAAAGATTCCGGTACAGCAAGGTGTGTATTGGGCCGGTCCAGACCGGCCCGCGGCCCGGGTCAACCGGGTTAGACTTGGTCCGATCCGGGCTGGGATCAATCCGAAGAGAGCGGTGGGCCGGGCCGGCCTAGTCAATAAATTATCTGACCCAGTCCGGACCCATGACCTGGTCAGGATAGGACCGGGTCGAACCGGTCTGGGTCCGGACCGATCCACGGTCGGGCCAGGCCGGCCTAATATTTTTTTATAAAAAAAAATTATATCTATATCTATATATATATATATATATATATATATATATATATATATATATATATATATTCGGACCGGTCCGGTTTAGTTTTTTTATTTACATTAATATATATATGTAAAATCCCATATTTTTAAAATTATATTTATTTAATTAATCAATTATTGAGTTTATTTATATTATTTTGTAGTAATTAAAAAAAATATGATTTATTTATTTAATTACATAGGTAAATATTCATTTAGAGTTTTACACAAAAACTACTATTTTATTTTAGGAGTATTGGTAGAAGAGTAACAGATATTTTTAATATTTAATTTAGGTACAAATATTTTTATTATATACCTTAAATATATGCGTAAATAATAAATAGTTATTAAATAATAATAATAATAGTAGCAATAATAGTAATAATATATAGTAATGGTAATGGTAACACTAATAAAAGAAAAAGAAATGAATCTAATTAAAATCCTAACTAACTAAACCCTTAATTTCCTAAGCCCAGCAACCCAATAAACCAAAACCCTACCCATCCTTTTAAACTAAAACCCATACCCTTAAGTACCCTACCCGGTCCGCTAGCAAACCCGCAGCAGCAGCAGCGGCAAACCCCTGTTCCCCGCGAGTGACCCCCCCGCTCTCTATCTATATATAGTATATGTAACTTCTATAAACCCTAACCCTAATCTACTCCAATCCACGCCGACCCTGAGACCGCCGACCTCCACGGCACCGCCGCCGCCGACCGGAGCAGCGCCCGCCGCCGCGACCAGCGTCCGTGACCCACGCGCGCCGCTACTGAATCAAACAGCAACGTACCCCTGTTCATGCGTAGATTTCCGCTCCATCGCCCGACCAAATTCGACCCCGTCTTCACCGGTATGTTCACAACCTATCCCTCTTCCAACTCTGTTAATTAGTTTCCACCGATCAGCGCGTATCCCTAGGTAAATATCGACGCCAAGTTGAGAAAAAACAACACTTTAAACTGCTTTAAAACTGTTGTGATGACCATGTTTAAGGACTCATATCTTCCACCACAGACATCCAAACTTAGATTTTCTTTTTGCTATATGAATACCATATAACCGAGATTATTTTTTGTCAATTACATTATTTTATATTGTGTTAAAATCAGAAAGAAATCTGGTTGAAAATCCAGAAAAACTTATTTTTTAAAATGTTAAAATTTGTGATACGGAGCGCGCCCCGCCAAACGGGACCGTCTCGTCGCGTACCAGTTGCACCAAAAGGCGCGTATGGTATGTCCAGACGTGTGGACTTTTATGGAAACTGATTTGGACGTGTGTGCGCGTCAGAATCACTCCGTATCCGTAAAAAGTCCCCGTATCGCAACTTTTGTAAAATACCGCACCATTTAGTGTACGCTCGTCAAAATATGACAAAACTTGTGACATTGGATTCATGGTATCACGCTGGTCCTGTGACCCAAGTTTCACGTGATTCTGAGATAGTTGATCAAGTCGCCTATTTGTGGGCCCCACGGTTGACTTTTTGGGCGAATTTGTGTTCGGCTCACCGGAATCCAAAATTGGACGTATCGTTGAGTTCGTATTGACATTTAAAATTGGTTTAACCTATAATTTATCCCTTTTAGAGACCTTTACCCCTGGCTCGCTTTTTGGTACAAAGTGGGCCACATGTAGACCCGCTTTGACCCGAAATTACCGTTTTGCCCCTGTGTCCAAATTGGACGAAAGGGTAGTGTTTTCTAGCTATCTCGCTTATTCTGGGAATGTTGGTGATGTTTATTTCATCATCCGAAGACGTTCATTCTGAGGCCGTAGTTTCTGATCTTGTGTGCTTGACTCCTGGACGTTACACTTTGCAGCTCTCTTGCCAGGCAAGATACCTTGCCAAATTGCTTACAATACTTTGTATGCTTATTATATTTTTATATGTTCATTGCATGTGTATTTTTCTTTCAGTCATAATTATATACTATATATATGTTGACACACACTTGACACATAGTATCATGGGAGGGGAGGACAATCAGTAGGCGTATGGGCTATAACCACTCTGGTAAATCGTAGTATCTAGCACGCACTATGGTAGTGTATAACGCTGGTCGCTACCCCCGAGGTATGTCGATTTTAGGTGTCGCGCTGGTCGCTACCCCCGAGGTATGTCGATTTCTAATGTCCCTGCCGTGTGTGTGAGTTGTCAGATTTAGATCGAGTAGCCTACCCATGCCCATACGTCAAAAAGTTGTCCTCATTATGCATTCATATAGATTGTCTTGTACAATGTACTTATATATTTTCTACCTATTATGCATGTTTACTGTATTCAAATTGGCATGCTTCTATGTATCTTGTTACGTCCCTCTGAGGACCTGGTCCCTTTCCAGGTGTAGACGATCTTGACTATTCGCAGGAGCACGGATCAGGACTTACTACTTATCTCTTCCGAGGAGGTCTTACCTTCTGATCATATTGATTATCTCTAGCGATGGGTCTCTTAGCTGATACTTTTATATCATCATCTTATTTCATATTGGAGATTTACCCTTCTCCCTCATTTTTGTATTGATATAGTCATTAGTAGTGGATTTGTCTCCACCCGACTATTATTTTTAATTATTCAGACTCATTATTCTAGTTTAGTTATTTCTTTTCTATGACTTGTTGTGTGGATGAGATTAGTATTTCTGTGACTTGTGACTATATATATACCACATGTGAGTTAATATTCATATTACAGCGTACGTATGTATTATGGTATCCATATATTGGAGTTGTCATATACATACAGCTGGCATGCTTACGTATTCCTAGTCCTACGTATTTTAGGACTGGAACGTGACATGTTTTTGTGGTAGCCCATGCAGGTCGAGAGCATATTGTCTCGGTTACGTTACTGTACCGAGCAAGCCTGGACATATGATTAGAATATAGGATCTCATCCACTTATTTAATCACCTCCCTTGATTTTATTTCACGTTCTTATTTGATTGTTTGCATTGCATCTTGCTTGATCCTTTCACAACGTCAATCTTATCTTTTCTTTCGTGCTTAATAGGGGTTAGGAAGATAACTGGTACTAGGTATATATGCTAAATTATTCAATAACACTATTAGTTAAATTCTTGTAAGTTTGGTAGTATGCCTCATAACCTAGTATCACATAGTCCTTTTGACCCATTAATGTAGTATAATTGAATGACACCAACTATAGACTTGAATAAGAAGATAGTGTTTATCCAGACTGTAGAACCTAGAGGCCCATATCCTATTTGGTCGACTAGAGACTTAGACAAGAAGTTAGTATGACAACTGTAGAGGCACAACACCGATCTTCTTAGTGAACTTAAATTATTCTGTACCTTCCTCCATCATAATCAAGCGTACTTGCATTTTTTGTACTACCTCGACCTATGCTGCTATTATAACCTAGTTTTGCAAGCTTATTCTTTTATCGAGCTTGTTCATGACATATGTATTATTGGGGGCCTACACTAATACATTGTCTAAATCAGAATCAGTATATTATGGTCTGATCAATCGTAGTGCGCTTGGTTCGCTCTTCGTATCACTACTTTACGTGGATTGAGATATAGTTGACTCAACTTGTTAGACGAATATACTTGTCCTCTAGACTGGTCAGAGCATATCATGTCAGGTACATAACTGTTCTGATGTGAACATGCGAATAGGAATTTACCAAAATAAGATTTCAATCCACAACTGCCTTGGCAAATTCCTTTCAAATTCTCTAATCCCTTTGAATCCCGTACTTGTATTCTATCACCTCCTTCTTGAATTCTTTATTGTTGTTTTCCGTCTTCCCCTATTTCGAAAAGACGAACGTTCATGCTTAGTATAAGTTGATACACGGATAGTACTAGATATACCCCATAGGCCAAGCACTCAGGATGACAAACAAGAGAGCCCAGGCACAGGAAGTCGTAGATACATGTACGACCTTAGTTATATTTATCATTTCATACTCATGACCCCCTTTATGACACGGGATCTTAGGTGCATAGTAGACGTAGAATTATATAGATGGTGGTTTAGCAGTTATGAGGATTATTGATATTCTACCCAGATGGCATACACGCGATGCCAATAGATGACGCGAGTAGCAGTAGTACTATTCTTTTCCTATCACCATCTCGTCCCTTGGGTGGCTCATCTTCTCTTTTATATCCGTTCCTTATCTCGTGCTTAACTCTTCCGATCATAGTCGTATCCTTTCGTGCCATTATGAATTGTTTGAATTACTTCAACCTCACCCTTATTTTGATAGTTAAAAATATAAATGCTTTAGTAAATGATTAATAACTAAAATATGAGTACTTAATGATAACCCTTATGTATATGCACTATAGCAATATCTGTATCCTCTTATCATTTTAAAATCATGTATAGCATCCCTTAGTCTAGTAGGAATTAGTTGGACAGTTGAATTAGTACTTACTTCTACTAGTTTTATAAGATAGTCCAGACCTTAACTGTTGCCCAAAAACTTAGACTAAGCTTAAGAAGGAGGTGAAGGCACTTGTTATGAACTGACGACTATGACAAATCGCTGGCAAAGTAGCGACAGCTGCAGCTAGACCGTTATAGTAGAGTAGTCGAAGTAGTTGCAGACATACTGGTCAGGTGGCATGGCAGTATTAGACTACGATACTTGACGGTTACAAAAAAAAATCATAGTTATGAGATTCCAGACAGGTATCCCAAGATTCTCGACCCAATGAATAAATTCGTCCTACAACCTAGAGAATAGCCTCAAGAGACTTGACTACTAGTAGAATTCTTGTAAGTTGGGTAGTATATATGAGTTAGAGGATAATAGAATAGGGTATAGACAATAAATGAGAAGTGTTAGAATGACAGACCATGACTTGTAGGAAGCACTGCTAGATAGCAATAAAGTGTAATAGCTATAGTAATTTATTATGAATATGGGTTAGTGTCAATTTCGAGGACAAAATTTTTGTAAGTTGGATAGAATGTAAAATCCCATATTTTTAAATATTATATTTATTTAATTAATCAATTATTGAGTTTATTTATATTATTTCGTAGTAATTAAAAAATATGATTTAATTATTTAATTACCTAGGTAAATATTCATTTAGAGTTTTACAGAAAAACTACTATTTTATTTTAGGAGTATTGGTAGAAGAGTAACAGATATTTTTAGTATTTAATTTAGGTACAAATATTTTTATTATATACCTTAAATATATGCGTAAATAATAAATAGTTATTAAAAATAATAATAATAGTAGAAATAATAATAATAATAATAATAATAATATATAGTAATGGTAATGGTAACACTAATAAAAGAAAAAGAAAGGATTCTAATTAAAATCCTAACCAACTAAACCCTTAATTTCCTAAGCCCAGCAACCCAATAAACCAAAACTCTACCTATCCCTTTAAACTAAAACCCATACCCTTAACTACCTTACCCGGCCCGCTAGCAAACCCACAGCAGCAGCAGCGGCAAACCCCTGTTCCCCGTGAGCGACCCCCCCCGCTCTCTATCTATATATAGTATATGTAACTTCTATAAACCCTAACCCTAATCTATCTCCTCCAATCCACGTCGACCTTGAGACCGCCGACCTCCACGACACCGCCGCCGCCAACCGGAGCAGCCGCCCGCCGCCACGACCAGCGTCCGCGACCCAGGCGCGCCGCGACTGAATCAAACAACAACGTACCCCTGTTCACGCGTAAATTCTCGCTCCATCGCTCGACCAAATTTGACCCCGTCTTCACCGGTATGTTCACGACCTATTCCTTTTCCAACTCTGTTAATTATTTTCTACCGATCAGCGCGTAACCCTAGGTAAAAATTGATGCAAAGTTGAGGAAAAATAACACTTTAAACTGCTTTAAAACTGCTGCGATGACCCATGTTTAAGGACTCATATCTTCCACCACAGACATCCAAACTTAGATTTTCTTTTTGCTATGTGAAGACCATATAACCGAGATTATTTTCTATTAATTAGATTATTTTATATTGTGTTAAATCAGAAAGAAATTAGGTTGAAAATCCAGAAAAACTCGTTTTTAAAAATGTTAAAATTTATGATACGGAGCACGCCCCGCCAAACGGGACTGCGTCACGTACCAGTTACACCGAAAGACGCGTATGGTATATCCAGACGTGTGGACTTTCGCGGAAACTGATTTGGACGTGTGTGCGCGTCAGAATCACTCCGTATCCGTAAAAAGTCCCCGTATCGCGACTTTTGCAAAATACTGCACCATTTAGTGTACGCTCGTCAGAATGCGATAAAACTTACGCCATTGGATTCGTGGTATCACGCTGGTCCTATGACCCAAGTTTCACGCAATTCTGAGATAGTTGACCAAGTCACCTATTTGCGGGCCCAATGGTTGACTTTTTGGGCGAATTTGTGTACGGCTCACCGGAATCCAAAATTGGACGTACTGTTGAGTTCATATTGACGTTTAGAATTGGTTTGACCTATAATTTGTCCCTTTTAGAGACCTTTACCCCTGGCTCACTTTTCGGTGCAAAGTGGGCCACATGTGGACCCCGCTTTGACCCGAAATTACTGTTTTGCTCCTGTATCCAAATTGGACGAAAGGGTAGTGTTTTCTAGCTATCTCGCTTATTCTGGGAATGTTGGTGATGTTTATTTTAGCATCCGGAGACGTTCATTCTGAGGCCGTAGTTTCTGATCCTGTGTGCTTGACTCCTGGACGTTACACTTTGCAGCTCTCTTGCCAGGCAAGCTACCTTGCCAAATTGCTTACAATACTTTGCATGCTTATTATATTTTTATATGTTCATTGCATGTGTATTTTTCTTTCAGTCATAATTATATATTATATATATGTTGACACACACTTGACACATAGTATCATGGGAGGGGAGGACAACCAGTAGGCGTATGGGCTATAACCACTCTGGTAAACCGTAGTATCTAGTACGCACTACGGTAGTGTGTCGCGCTGGTCGCTACCCCCGAGGTATGTCGATTTCTTGTGTCGCACTGGTCGCTACCCCCCGAGGTATGTCGATTTCTGATGTCCCTGCCGTGTGTGTGAGTTATGAGATTTAGATCGAGTAGTCTACCCATGCCCATACGATGAATAGTTGTCCTCATTATGCATTCATATAGATTTCCTTGTACATCGTATTTATATATTTTTTATCTATTATGCATGTTTACTGTATTCAAATTGGCATGCTTCTATGTATCTTATTACGTCCCTCTGAGGACCTGGTCCCTTTCTAGGTGTAGACGATCTTGACTATTCGCAGGAGCACGGATCAGGGCTTACTACTTATCTCTTCCGAGGAGGTCTTACCTTCTGAGTATCATTGATTATCTCTAGCGATGGATCTCTTAGCTGATACTTTTATATCATCATCTTATTTCATATTGGAGATTTACCCTTCTCCCTCATTTTTGTATTGATATAGTTATTTTTTTTCTATGACTTGTTGTGTGGATGAGATTAGTATTTCTGTGACTTGTGACTATATATATACCACATGTGAGTTAATATTCATATTACAGCGTACGTATGTATTATGGTATCCATATATTGGAGTTGCCATATACATACGGCTGGCATGCTTACGTATTCCTAGTCCTACGTATTTTAGGGCTGGGGCATGACAATATATATATATATATATATATATATATATATATATATATATATATATATATATATATATATATATATATATATATATATATATATATATATAATTGGGTCGCCCAACCCGGAACCGGCCCGAACCCGCAACGTTGCACACCGGGCTGGGTCGGACCGGACCCGCGGGTGAGGTGGGCCCAGCCGGTCCGGATTGTTGACCTGATTAGTACCGACCCGGACCGGGTTTGACCGGATTCAAGATCGGCCCACACATTTACACACCTTGACCTGTACTAGATCACAGTGACTAGATCACAGTTGGCATGCATTTTCCTCCCATTCCTGTTGGAGTCGGTGGGGTTCCCAACCTATGTAAAAAACGCCGTGGAGTTGGATTGAATATTCCAACATATAATAGGAATATCTCAATAGATTTGAATTGGGTATTCCTACATATAATAGAAATATGTCTATAAATTTAGATTTGGATTGGGTATTCCTACATATAATAGGAATATGTCAATGGATCTAGATTTGGATTAGGTATTCCTATATATAATAGGAATACTAGTTATGGATTTGAGGCTATATATATATATTATGTGTCTTCTAGCACTAAAATATATCTCAAAATATTGCAAAAAGAGACAAGAGTGATTTTACAACATTGGAGAGGAGAAATAATGATTGGAGGCTGTTTTGGAGAAGGAGATCAATTTGGGGTATTTTTCATTGTATTTTTTTTCTTCATGGTTGTAATCTATTTTCTGTTTTAAAGAGTTGTGGTGATCCGTTTGGATCGGTGAGAAGTTTGTAAGGAGTCGATTTATTTGTTATTTCATTAGTGGAGGCTTTTTAGGATTGGACTCCGATTGTCCCGTGGTTTTTTTTTCCGCAAAAATTTTTCACTTCAAAAATTTTCGTTTCTGCAATTTGTGTTCGACGTTTTTAGTTTGTACGTTTTTGTTCGGTTCTCTCACAGATACTCTCTGATTTGAAAAATAATTTTCGTACTTTTGTTCCCAACAATTTGAACTCGAGTAAGAGACCATGACAGTTGAGACACCCTTTGCGATCGAAAGATCTATATGAGAGAGAGAGAGAGAGAGAGAGAGAGAGAGAGAGAGAGAGAGAGAGAGTACACTTCATCCAAAACAATCAATGAAAGTCTTACTGCGAAGAAAGGCTACAATTTAGGACATACGTCTCATAAGCATACTGGAATAGCTTCTTTCCGTGCTGGAATAGCTTCTTTCCGAACCATCCAGTTGAATTCTACTTGCTAATTATGTGTAAGAAGATTTGTTTTTCTTGTCCTGGGGACACAAGGAGAAAGGTCATCCACGGAAGCGTCATAATCCTTCGAACTTGAAATTCACAATTCCTGTAATATAACTCCATCAAAATTAATTAATATTGAAAAAGAAGCACGAAAACTTTCTCCAAAATCAGAAAGTACCTGCGAGAGAACTGAATAATACAACGCACAAATCAAATATCAAACCACAGAAAAATAATCCACGCAGACACAGAGAATTTTGACGTAAAAAATCCTTTCGAAAAAAACTACGAGACGATCGAAGTCCAACCTTGAAGAAGCTCCACTATTAGAATAAAGAGAATACACCCTCTACAAGCTCCTCCCGATCCAACATGGATCACCACAACACTTAGGAATAGAAAATAGATCACACCACGAAGATAGAAGACAATAAAAAATTATCCAAAATTGATCTCCTCCTCCGAAATGACCTCCAATCATTCTTTTTTCTTCCCAAAATTGCAATGGCACTCTTGCCTCCTTTTTTTCTCTTTCTTGAGATGATATGTTATGGTTAGATGAGAAATAGGGTTAGAAAAACCTAATATATACCCCATAATCCCGCAACTAATCCTGGACCGTAGGATACGATCCAACACTGTATAAAACACCTGTGAATTTTTGTCCAACCCGCCGACCGAACTCAGACCGAATTAGGCCGAGTTGGTGATTTGCGAGTCAACGAAGACATCAGTTTTTTGGAGCTTCTGGAGCAGCCTGACCGAACTCGGACCGAGTTCGGCCCGAACTCTGTCTACCCCTGTACAACAGCTCCTCCTCCTTCCTTCCGAGTTTCTTCGACCTCTCGAATGGCTCTCGTCGCCTCCCCGAGCTTCTCTGACCACAAACGGCGCTCGTCGCACTCCGGAATGTTCTCCATATAGGTTGGGAACCCCACCCACTACACCAAATATTCTTCTTCACAACTATGTGGAGGGGATCGTCATCCCGACAATCTGCCTACAGTACCAAAACTTTTTTCTTGGAAGAATCTTTGTGAACATATTTGCCCCATTGTCGTCTGTATGAACCTTCTCAAGCGCCACTTTCTTCTTTTCAACAGCATCCTGTATCCAATTATACCGGGTCTCAATGTGCTTGGACCAGCTATGAAATGTCTAGTTCTTCACAAGGTGAATAACACTATGACTATCACAAAGCAAATGATATTGCTCCTGCTTTAGCCCAATTTTTGCAACAGCTTCTTCATCCAAAGCAACTCCTTGTGTCACGTCCCAGTCCTAAAATACCGAGGGACTGGCCACGTGGCAATGGACAACAGCACAACTCCAATGGGCAAACCCAATTTAATGGACTCGTTAGAGTGCACTTAAGCTATAATAAATATAAATGCAAGTCTATACCATCTATCTCAGTATAATTCTATTCTCATCCACAGAAAGTAAACATAATTCAATATGATAGACCAGTCAAGATAATAGATAAAAAGAAATAGTCCATCATCAAGTCAACATAAGTAGTGTCTTGGGGAACAACCCGACAAAATAAGAAAAGAGAATAATGTCAATACATATGTCCATAAGTCCAGATATGAAATAACAATGAGCATAAATAACTGAGTATAAAACTAAATAATCAGGAGAAATCCTCTGTCACAACCTCATCCTCTGGTGATAGTACTGCTCCAACGTCAGCTCTTGTCCCGTAAACCTCGGGGTAAACCTCCTCTACTGTACCTGGGGACATAATCCAGATCCAGGTCCTCAGGGGACATAACAAGATACAAGAAATACTCAAGCCAAATAAAATAAAATAAATAAAAATAGATACTCAGGGCAAGCTATGTAACCAGCTATGTGAAATACAAATGAGAGCATCACTAGCACTCAGGCTGAGACCACTACAGGCTTTGTGTCAGGGAGCCCGTAGCAGCAAGTAGTATCTCGTAGGGCCAATAAATGTGCCAAGCTCTGATAAAGAGACTAAAACACCTCCAGTAACATAATATATATATATAATCAACCTATAGCATGTGTGTCTCTCCCCACCCAATGTAACCTCACGTCTCATGTCCATAACACGCAAGATCATGACCTCTAGCTAGTACAACGAGTCATAATGATATCTCTATATATGCAAGTCTCATATCACGAATCCTTTAAGCCTATACAGAATCACCATGAATAACTCAAGAAAGATTCGGTCACATAAAATAGTGTCAAGTGTCCTATGGTATGACGTACTTGGTAAATCAAGCATGTAAAAATATAGAATCGTGGATTCAATTCTCTAAATGACGTTACACGACTCCGCGTACGACGTTGACACCCGAATCTTGTTCGGACGCTGAGCAACGTCTCATGGTCCTAATTTGAACAGGTACATCATAGAAGTATATAAAAAGAATACAATAAAATAATATCATAAGATCTACTTCAAGTTGACAATGTATACTTGCCTGGGTTTTAAGCTCCGTCAATTGCTCCTGTAACTGTGGAATCTCCAGGTACGCCTCCGGATACTGAAACAAACATCACCATTATTCTTAGAATACTTGAAATAGCTAGGATTGACTATCCTTAAGTCTAATTTGGACACATGGACAAATTTGACAGTTTCGGATCAAAGCGGGTCCATATGTAGCCCATTTCGCACTGAAAAATGTACAAAAGATAAAATTCTCCAAATTCGTAAAACTTAGTGTCTATGAGTCCAGAACGATGATACGAACCCAATGGAACATCCAGAACTGAATTTCGATGAGCCGGTCACGAAATCGCCCTTCAAGTGGAACCGTGGGACCCACAAACGGTATTTCGTCAACGTTCTTAGAATTGAACCAAACTTGGGTCACATGACCAGCATAACACTGAGAATCTTATGGCATAAGTTTCGTTGTGAAATGATAAGCACACACGAAATTATGACGAATGTCAGAATATGTCGATACACGACTTTTTGACGGATACACGTTGATTCCGGTGTGCACGCACATCCAAATCAAATTCCACGAAATCCCACATGTCTGCATTGACGATACGCACCTTTTGATATAATTCACACACGATGAAGTCACCTCGTTTAGCGGAACGTACCCCATTTTTAAAAATTTTGGGTTTAAGAAATCAAGTTTTCGATCAATTTCAACACAAATAAATTACAACATATATCGAATTAAAATAAACTAATTGAAGAGCTTAAAACTCGGTTATGTTGTCTGAATTATTGTTCAAGTAGAATTTTAATATCGTGTGCCGTTATGAAGAAAACAGGACTCAAACACGCGCACCTAGGACAGTTTCTGTTCCTAAAAATAAGTCATTTTTTTCCTGTTTTGTATCGCGATTTGCGATCGACACAAGACACGATAATCTAAACTAATTACACAGGGTTCAAGGGGGTCATGTGGTCTTCGTATAAGACTCGACGGTTCACTGTTAGGTCTACTGTGCAGGAAGAAACATGGGAGAGAAGAAGGGTACCTCGTATCACTATGTTGCTCGAGATTTCGGCGGGCTGTCTTCGTGGCGGCGTACGACGGCGATCAGCGGCGGTCGGCGGATGGGTGTAGGGGAGATCTAGTGGTCGGGGTGAAGGTGATGGTGGCGGTGTTATATAGAGGGTGAAGGGGGGGGGAGTTACAGGGAGAGGAAGAGTAGGGGTCGGCCGTTGAAGGGGAGGGGAATCGAACGGTTGGCGGTCAGTTAGGGGAGAGTACTGTAGCAGTAGGGTTAGTGGGTTATCGGGTGAGCGGGTCTGTAGGTTTGGGTGCGGGTTCGGGTCTAGGTTTGATTTAGTTTGGTTTGGGTTATTTTGGTTTGGGTTAAAATAAATAACCAATATATATATATATATATAGCCATCTAAAAATAATTTTGGACCTCAATAAATTCCAAAAAATTTATACAATACTCTAATAATAGTTGTACATCCAAAAATATATTTTCTTCTCTATATTAATAATTAATTAAATACACATAAATATTAATCAATGAATAATATTTATTCTAATTAGCTAAAAAACACAAAAAATTCTTCCTTAATCTCAATAATTAAAAATAATAAAATTAAATTTTAATTTTAAAAATTAGGGTGTTTACAATTTACCCAACTTAAAAGAATTGCATCCTCGCAATTAAAATAATAAAACGTAACCGGCCAGGAAAGGTTTGCTCCAAAAGAGATGATGCGGTTGCAAGACATGTTTGTTGAGTCACGATACAAAGGATAATGAACCATGAACAAGGGAAAAATCGAGAGGAAGGGTGAGGGTTTTGTTCAAGCAGAACACGTAGGAAAGCAATAAAAACTTTTTTCTAGGCAATGAGAGATAAGTAACTCAAGAGTAAATTAGTCTGGTTAGAGCGAGGATCAACTACAGCTTCTGAAAACTTGGGTACCACTTACATACTACTTGAGACAAACAAATTTATGCAAACATAATACTAGGTATAGGCTAGGGAATGGAACTAACAGGAACATGCTAAAGTATTACTAGGAATATTCTTACTATAGCTAGCTATGATAAAACTAAATCTTACTCATATTCGCTACTCCTCGAGTCCGTGCCTTCTCCACTGTCATCGCAAAAGCCTGTCTATGTCTTTGTGGTGGTGCCCTCTGCTGTTGTTGGGCCTGCTGGAAGAGTGCTGTCTGTGATGCCAAAGGTGGCCTTTGCTGATATCCTCCCGGTGCGGGTAAAGCTTGTCGATTTACCATCGGTGCTCCCTCTCGACGCTCAGGGCAATCCTTGACTGAATGTTGGATGGATCCGCAAATCAAGCATAATCACAACTTGCATCTGTACTCACTCTCGTAATGACCTCGCTTGCTACAATATTGACATGTAGGCAGTGTCTGCGGAGTTGCTCTGTATGGCTGGTGCATGTGAGGTCTCTTTGTAGCTTCTTCCTGTGGTGCTCTGGCTGGTGCTAATGTGAATGGCCGTTTCAGGCTGGACTCTCTCCTGGTGACGCGCTCCATGCGTCTGGCTACAGCAAGGACGTCCTTATAAGAAGTAGGTACAATGGAGCCGATTAATCTCTATAACTCAAAGCTAAGTCCGTCGAAGGACTTCTCCTCCTTGTGCTCTTCTTTCGGGATCAGAGTTGGGGCAAAGCGACTCAAATCGATGAACTCTGTATTGTACTCTTCTACCATCATGTTGCCTTAAATGAGGCAGTTAAATTTATCCCTAAGTTTCGTTCTGGCAATGGCTGAAATGTACATCTCCTGGAAGAATCTAGATAACTCTTGTAAACCCCCAGATTTTTCAGAATTTAAAAATAAATTTTCAGGAATTTTCTGTGATTTTTAACTAATTAAAATAAATGTTTTCTGGTATTAAACAATTTTTAAGTATTTTATTAAATATTAAAATATTATGAAAATAATATTTTTAGATGTAAAATAAAATATTAGACATAGTGTAATTTTTCTGGATTTTATTGGACCCCAGAAGTAGTTTTAAAAGACCAAAAAACTTAGTTTTTAAATAAACCAACTTAAACCAAATAAAACCGGTTTAAACCCTAAATAAACCAAACCGAACCCATGCTGAACCGACCCTGATTAAACCCAAACCTTAATGGGTCGGGTCAGATCTGGACCCGACCCGCCAACCCAAAACCCTACCTGCTGCTACAGTAAATCCCTCTTCCCCGATCCCTCGCCGCTTCCTCTCCGCGGCCACCCGACCGCTCGCCTCCGCCTGTAACCGTCGACCCTTCACTCCTGTAACCGCCCTGACCCTCCGGGTCCCCTCCTTGTAACCGCCGCCGGCCTCCTCCCTATTTAAATCCCATCTCCACCACCATCGATCACCACCATCACCGAACACCCTTCACCACCGCAACTGCCATTTCCGGCAACCCAACCACCGCCTCCAATTCCCTCGACCCGAGCCGCCCCCACCGAACCACCATCCTCTGACCACTCCCAAGCTCGCCACCAGCCCCCGCCGATTCCTCCGCCGTGAACCCTCTTCCACGGCCACTCCTCTCCACCGCCATCCCCGGATTCAACCGAGCAGCTGCGGCCGCCTCCGACCTCGACAGCCCCAACCGACCCTGAGCTCCCGCCAACGTCTTCCCTCCGCCCGAGCCTCTCCAGCCGCCTCTGCAAGCCCGACTCCCCCGCCGACCCAGCCCCGGCTACCCCGAGCTCCCCTCTACCGTGCCCTCGACGTCAGCAGCCGCCGACGAGCAGCAACCCGCCGCCCCGCAGTCGCCGCGACGTGCCGCCCTGACACGAGAAAGTCAGCGAGGTATCTCTCTTCTGACTTGAATTTCTCTCTGTACGTCAATCTATTTTCTGTTTTGTCGAATCATGCATGTATCCTGTGTGACCCTCTCGAACCCCGTGTAATTCGTTCGGGGTATCGCGTCCTGTGTCGATCGCAAACTGCGAAGCAAAATCAGGAAAATAAATCCCCAATTTCTGAAAATCAAAATTTAACCCGAACTCCCCGGTTCACGATCGTTTTGCGTGCAACTTGTTAATTAATTCTAAAATTCACTTGAACAGTAATTTAGACCGTATAACCTAGTTTTAAAATCCTATTTTAGTTCAATTTATTGAGCTGTAGATTGTATTTAATTCGAGGGTGAAATTGGCCAAAAACGTGGTCTTTGTAAAACTCTGATTTTCTCGGAACTGGGTGTGCCCCGCTAAACGATGCAACTTGGTCATGTGCGAACTTTATCGAAAGGTGCGCACTGTCAATACGGACATGTGAGATTTTGCGAAGGTTGATTTGGATGTGCGTGCACACCGGAATCAACGTGTATCCGTCGACAATACCCCGTATCGATCCTGTTCTGAAACTCGTAACTTCGTGTTTGCTCGTCATTTCGAAACGAAACTTGCCCCATCGGACTCATAGCGATACGTAGGTCCTGTGAGCCAAGTTCGGTTCGATTCTGAGAATGTTGACAAAATTCCGTATCGTGGGCCCCATGGCTCCACTTGACGGACGATTTTGTGATCGTCTCATCGGAATCCAGTTCTGGACATTCCGTTGGGTTCGTATCGTCGTTCTGGACTTGTAGACACTAAGTTTGACGAATTTGGCGAACATTGTCTCTGGCATATTTTTCGGTGCGAAGCTGGCCACATGTGGACCCCGCTTTGACCAAAAACTGTCACTTTTGCCCCTGTATCCAAATTGGACTAATGGACAGAAAATTCTAGCTATTTGATATCTTCTGAACATGATGGTAATGTTTATTTCAGCAACCGGAGGAGTACCTGCAGATCCCGCTGATACCAGAGCAGCAGTTGGTAATCAAACCCCAGGCAAGTGTACCTTGCCAATCTTGCAGTACTTGTTACATAATATTCCTTTGATTTATTTATATGATGTATCGGTTCAACCTAGGACCGTGTGACATTGCTTAGCGTTCGAATAATATTCGGGTGTCGATGTCGTATGCGGAGTCGTGTAACGTCACCTAGAGATTGATATCGCGACCCTATATAATTTCGTGCTTGCATCATCAAGTACGTCATACCATAGGACACTTGACATTGTTCATGAGACAGAATCTTCCTGAGATATTCATGATGATTCTGTATAGGATACATGTTTCATGACATATACTTTATACACATGCATAGATATCATTATGACTTGCTGCATTAGATATGATCTTGCATGTCATGGACATGAGACGTGTGATTACATTGGATGGGAAGAGACACACAGGCTACAGGCTGATTTATATATATATTTATTATTGTGAGGCCTTAGACTCTACATCAGAGCTAGGCACTCTACTATTGATATTACTGCTACCGGTTCCCCGATATCGAGCTTGTAGTGGTCTCAACCTGAGTTCTAGTGATGCTCTCAACTTGCATATCACTTAGCTGGTTACATAGTTTACCATATTGTTTCATTTATTATTCTACTGCATTTATTTTGGCTTGAGTTATTCTTGTACCTTGCTATGTCCCCTGAGGACCTGGAATCCGAATTATGTCCCCAGGTTTAGCAGAGAAGATCTACCCCGAGGTGTACGGAACAGGAGCAGACATTGGAGTTGTACCAGAACCCGAGGATGAGGTGATCGTCGAGGATTTCTCCTGAGTATCTGGTTATTATACTCAGTTATTTCTGTTGTTGGACTCTTATTTCCTGTCTATTGAACTGCTGTATCAAACTCATTATCGGGTTGTTCCCCGAGATATATTTTATTGAGATTTGATGTTGCTTTATATTTCATATTGACTGTATTTATTTCTGTGGATGAGATTACTAGCATAGACCGTTACTGTTGTTTTACAGCTTAAGTACACCCTGATGGGTCCATTAAATTGGGTTTACCCATCGGTGTGTGCTGCTGGCCATAGCCACGTGTCTAGTCCCTCGATATTTTGGGACTGGGGCGTGACATGGTTTTTGTGGTGGCCCATGCAAGTCAACGACTAAATTGCTTCGGTTTCAACTTAGGAATTGAGCAAGTCTGCGACAAGGATAGGATAAGTTTTAGGACCTCATCCACTTGATTGAATCGTTCTTGATATCTATATCGGATTCGAATTAATTTCTTGACATGCATCCTGCCTTGATTCCTCTGTGCTCCTCTTATAGTTTATTTTGGATGCAAAGTAATGGATCCACGAACAAACAAGGAGACTCCTGCAAGATCACCACGAGGTGCTGTGGTAACCAACGAAGATGAAGTAACACCAGTTGGTGTAGGTCAATCAGCACAACAAAGCAGTCAAGATATCTCAAGATTCCGGCAAGACGATATTCCACCATCGCCACAGTATACTCCACCAATGCCCTTATTTCCACAAGGGCAGGCTATGGACGGACAATAAATGTTTCAAATGTTCTACGCGATGATGCAAGCCCAGCATAAGGTTCATCAAGAAGCCCAGCAAAGCCAAGCGGAGTTATTTGACGGACTTAGCTCTGAGCTACAGAAGTTAATCAGCTCAGTTGTAACTACTTTAGACACAGACGTTCTTGCTGCAGCACGACCCATAGAGTGCATCACCAGGAGAGAGTCCAGCCATAAGCGGCCGCATGCATTAGCACCAGACTAAGCACAACAGGAAAGAGCTGCAAAGCGACCACAGATGAATCCACCACAGAGAATATTTTCTCCACTAGCACTAGTCCTTCCTATTTGTCACTACTGTGGCAAGGTAGGACATCTCGCTAAAGAATGCCGACTCAGATTGGGATTATGTTTAGCTTGCAGATCCAAACAGCCTTCGGTAGGGGATTGCCCTGAACTTCGAGAGAAAGCATTGATGATTCATTAACCAGCCACGTCAACACCAGCCAGAGCACCATAGGGAAAAGTCGCAAAGAGATCTCACATGCACCAGCCACCCAGAGCATCTCCGCAAGTATTGCCTACTTGTCAATATTGTGGCAAGCGAGACCATATTGAGAACGAGTTCAGATGCAAATTAGGATTATGCTTGATTTGCGAATCCAACCAACATTTAGCGAAGGATTGTCCTGAGCATCAAGATGGAGCATTAATGGTAAACCAACAAGCTTTACCAGCA
>JAYESA010000329.1:10000-12500 GCA_036927795.1 Iris macrosiphon
CTGCTGCGAAGCTGACCCGATCCGTATCTCCCGCGGGTCGAGCCCTTGCGGCTCCTTGCGGGGGTACGATTCGGGCGGCGTGCGGCAGCCTCGGGTGCGGCCGTGTCGGCACGTGAGTGGTTTTAGACCCGCTAGCCTCGGCAGGCTCCCTGCTTCCGTGCAGCCAACTGCCGACGCTACGGTCCCGTCAGTAGGTTCCCGGCCTTGCCGGCGACACCCTCGGTTGCCTGTGCATCAAACCCGGTCGCATCTGGGAAATGCCACGTTGCGGATGTTCCGAGCCGTCCCTTCCGCCTCGTGCGGTAACGGGAGGGCACCCGAACTCGTGCCACTCGATGCCCCCGAGTCACAGCCCTACGTCGGCTTGTTTGGACCGGCTGGGCACTCGGTGCGCGCGTGTGTAGGGCCTGCGGATGCGGTGGACGCGGAGGGGCGCGGGTGTAGCGCCCCGTTCTCCCGATGCGGAGAGCGCGGCTAAGAAACACAAGACGGTATCGTTCGATCGGGATAGATTGAATTAAGAACTCGTCCTCGTTATGGATTTGTTTCTTCGGAATCGATTCCCATATTCAGTGGACTGCGCCCCAAGGATCGTCTTAGCGGCAGAGTCAAGAGGGACCTCTCCGCTGCTATCTTTTATTGCCTCGGTTTTCGATGTCGCTTGTTGCTTTCGTGCTTTGAGTTGGTTTTGGGATTTGCTTGTTTTTCCTTGAACGGTTTCGATGATTTTCATTGTTTTCGTTCATAGACTTGCACTTCTATTCCGAGAATGGAAAGAGAGGAAGAAGTATTAATCGAGTTGTTCGTGTGCAGGTGAACGAAGCTTCCTCCTGCTCTGTATAATACTTTCCATTCCAAAGAACGGAGTCGTGAAGCGCCTCTTTGCTTCTCCCTTCTAAAATCTAAGTGAGTGGCTACCAACCCGATTAGCTAGCTCTGCTTCCAGCTTCACTCCTTCGCCCCGATCAAACGATACCAAATAATAATAAAAGAAACCAAGATAAAAGAGAATAGACTTGGTTATTATGCTTGTCAATCAAACCTGTGAACTGTTGCCCTATCGTATGCTTGTTCGTGCAAAGGTTCTATAAAACGGGCTAAATATAGAACACATATATGAAATTCTGCTTGTCTGTATTCGTGTTGCCTCAACAGTATGATCTGCTATAAATCAGTTAATATAACGTTCTATCACGGACAACTTGTGCACAAGGAAATCTGGTTCCTGCGGACGGTCGCCGGGGCACTGGGACCGATCCGATCCGGACGGAACGTCTGTATAGTCGTCTGAATCGTCGGAAATGAGGCGTGCAGCGGGGGGGCTCGCACCCGCGCTGCACATCCGTCCGTCTTGAGACTATAAATCGTCCTTCGTGGTATTATGCCAGTGATCATCTGTATATTTAAAACCTGTTGCATACTAACTTGTGTCTTCGTTTCAGGGAAGGCATGGTAAGTATTGTGCAGGTAATTCAGACGGGCAGGTAAAAATCCACCGAACGGTGGCACGTTCATTTCAGTAAATTCAATATGCTGCTTAACTGTAAATGAACTAAGGCAAGATAGAAACCAACCAAATATGCATGCTTCCCTAAACAACGTGTTGATTGGTATAGTCAGGCTAGCTCGCCTTCACCAGCATGTTTCGATATGCTGACCCTCGTTGAAATAGGTTTTCCGCACCAAGGCGAACCGAGCGAGGAGCCGAAGTCGTCTACCCGATCCAGTCCAACTGTTGGCGCATCTTCACCGCGCCCCCGAAGCATTTTGGAGTCAGGAGCCTGCAACTCTTCATACACAAATGCAGCTCCGTGGCAAGGCGATCCTCCAGCCAGGAGGTCTTTATCGTTTGAGTTTATAAAAGGATGTAATGTACAGGACTGCTATCTCATTTTGAGTCAACCCTTTTGTAAGCCGTTCGGCATATTAGCTTGACTCGTTCAAGAGTTTGTAATAGATGTTCATTATCAATAAAGAGAACTTTTCTATGTTTCAAATCTGTGTTTCAATTTATCTGCGTACTCTGAGTATGTGCTTGCTATACAAATCATTAAAAAGCCTTGTGCGGGCGCAACTCCAGGCCCGCACGGCGGTCACGGCTCGGGGGACGCCTCGGGGCGTGACATAGTGGTATCAGAGCACAGATTCAAAGTTCCTTAGACTTCGTGCTGGAAAAGTTCCTTTAACGATCAAATTCCTGTGCGAACTCTTGAACTAGCTAGGCCAAAATGAGATACGTTCATGCAATAAGTCCATAATACATTATGATCCTAAAGTAATTTACCTTCTTTTGAAGGAATGGATCCAGCGCAATCTGCAGCGCAGCCACCGATCGAAACACAAGAGAGCAGTTCGGGCAATTCGGGAAGCTCTCGGAGCCAAAGAGGCATGTCTCAAGTCGATCCGCTTGAGCGGTTAATGCAAATGTTAGAATCGCAACGACAAACGAGACGATGCTCGCCAAGCTAAGCTCGAGAGTAATCTAGAGACCCGATTCTCA
>JAYESA010000329.1:42500-50000 GCA_036927795.1 Iris macrosiphon
TACAAAAATCCCTGTTCGTTCAGTATGCCTAGGTGGTTACATTTGTATTGGGGAGAAGAAGCTGTCGCTCGATGTCTTAGTTCTAGATGTTAGGGACTATGATATCATCTTGGGAATGGACTGGCTAGGCGCATGCGCAGCAACCATTGAGTGTGCAGAGAAGCGAGTCGTTTTCCGTCTGCCCGGAGAAGCCGTGTTCTGTTACACCAGTAGTCCAGCGAACGATGCGACCACGGCCTGCATGGTGATTTCGGCAAAATCTGCTCGGCGAATGCTCTACACAGGCTGCGAGGGATTTCTAGCATCAGTTCGGGACGCGCGGCAGGACTACGCAAACGTCGAGCCTAATTCCGTTGAGGCGGAGTTCCCCGACGTGTTTCCGAGCGAACTACCCGGCATGCCGCCCGATCGAGAGATTGAATTCACTATTGACACATTTCCGAACACGCAGCCGATCTCCAAACCTCCATACAGAATGGCCCCTGCAGAGCTGAAGGAACTAAAGCGCCAACTCCAGGAATTGCTTGATCGCGGGTTCATCCGTCCAAGCGTGTCTCCTTGGGGCGCTCCCGTGCTCTTCGTGAAGAAGAAGGACGGAACTCTACGCCTATGCATTGACTACAGAGAATTGAATAAGGTCACAATCAGAAACAAATATCCTCTGCCACGGATTGATGACTTGTTCGATCAACTACAAGGAGCAGCAGTGTTTTCAAAAATAGATCTTCGCTCGGGCTATCACCAGCTGAAGATTAAGCCAGAAGACGTACCCAAGACTGCTTTCAGAACCCGCTACGGCCATTACGAGTTTTCCGTGATGCCGTTTGGACTGATGAATGCTCCTGCTGCATTCATGGATACGATGAACCGTGTCTTTAGGCCCTTCATCGATAAATTCGTGGTGGTGTTTATCGATGACATCTTAGTGTACTCGAAGACTAGGGATGAGCACGCAGGACACCTGCGGATGGTGTTGCAAACCCTTCGAGACCACAAGTTGTATGCCAGATTAAGCAAATCAGAATTTTGGCTGGACAGTATTTCATTTTTGGGGCATATCATCTCCTCGGAAGGCATCTCAGTTGATCCGAAGAAAATAGAAGCAATCACGCAGTGGAAACGACCGGAGTCAGCTAGCGACATCCGAAGTTTCCTTGGCCTGGCGGGGTACTACCGAAGATTTATACAAAATTTTGCTAGGATTGCTTCGCCCTTGACGCAGCTCACACGGAAGGGTGCAAAGTTTACTTGGACGGACGACTGTGAAGCTTCGTTTACGGAGTTAAAGCAGCGCCTCGTCTCCGCCCCGGTCCTTACTTTGCCAAACGGACCAGATGACTTCAAAATATATAGCGATGCATCGGGAAGGGGACTAGGATGTGTCCTGATGCAACGTGACAAGGTGATCGCCTACGCGTCTAGACAGCTAAAGCCTCACGAGCAAAACTACCCAACGCATGACCTCGAGCTTGCCGCGGTAGTGTTTGCATTAAAGCTGTGGCGCCACTATCTTTATGGTGTGCCGTGTGAAATCTATACGGACCACAAAAGTTTGAAATACTTGTACACTCAAAAAGATTTGAATCTTCGGCAGCGGCGATGGCTTGAACTCCTAAGCGACTTCGACCTCATGATCAGATACACGCCTGGCAAAGGAAACGTTGTGGCTGACGCACTGAGTCGAGTGTTTGCAGGAAGTTTGGCTATTGATGATAGGCTGCGCCGGGATCTTGAATCACTGGGCATTACTTTGAAAATCAGATACACAAAGTGGGCGCAAGTATCACAACTGCGCCTCGAACCCGACTTGTTACAACGAGTAAAGACCGCTCAGAAGGACGACCCATTCCTGCAAAAGATTCATGCTCTTATCTCAGCAGGGAAGGCGTCCGACTTTGCGGTAAGCACGGATGGGATGCTTCGAGTGAAGGGAAGACTGTACGTTCCAAGCGACGCGGCCCTCAGGGAAGAGATACTCACGGAAGCCCACTATTCTAGCTATACTTCTCATCCGGGTAGCACAAAGATGTATCGGGATCTTCGTACGACGTTTTGGTGGCACGGCTTGAAAAAGGATGTGGCGCAGTTTGTGTCGCATTGCATGGCTTGTCAACGAGTAAAGGCCGAACACCAGAAACCAGGCGGAGAACTGCAGAGCCTTGCTATTCCGGAGTGGAAATGGGATGATATAACGATGGATTTTATCGTTGGTTTGCCAAGGACGCAACGGGGACATGATGCAGTCTGGGTTATCGTCGATCGACTCACCAAGTCAGCTCACTTTCTGCCTATCAAATCTACTTGGAGTGCCGACCGCCTGGCTCAGATATATCTCAACGAAATCGTTCGACTCCATGGCGTGCCCGTAACCATAGTCTCCGATCGAGATGGTCGATTCATATCACGTTTCTGGGGAAGCCTGCAGTCAGCAATGGGGACGAAGTTGAAGTTTAGCTCCGCCTACCATCCACAGACCGACGGCCAAACCGAGCGTGTCAACCAGATCCTCGAAGACATGTTGCGACTCTGCGCCTTGGACTTGAAGACGAGTTGGGACCTTCATCTACCTTTAGCTGAATTTGCTTACAACAATAGTTATCAATCGAGCATTCAAATGGCGCCGTATGAGGCGTTATACGGGCGGAAGTGTAGATCTCCTATCTGCTGGGACGAAGTTGGGGAACGACAAATACTTGGCCCTGAGCTCGTCGAGCAGACCGTCCAGAAGGTCCGGCTGATTCGGGATAGATTGAAGGTAGCTCAAAGCCGCCAAAAGAGCTACGCGGACACACATCGAAGACCGCTAGAGTTCCAAGTAGGCGACCGAGTATTCCTCAAGGTCTCGCCCATGCGAGGGGTCAGCAGGTTCGGAGCGAAGGGAAAGCTAAGTCCAAGATTTGTCGGCCCGTTCGAAATACTAAAGCGGGTTGCCTCAGTTGCGTATCAGATTGCTCTACCACCATCCCTATCCGACGTACACGATATATTCCATGTTTCACAGCTTAGGAAATATGTGTACGACCCGAGTCATGTGGTAGACCTGGAACAACTGAACCTTCAGCCCGACTTGGCATATGTAGAACAGCCGATGCAAATCTTGGATAGAAAAGAAAAGCTGCTTCGGACTCGTTCGGTTCCTCTAGTGCGCGTGCTTTGGCGGAATCACTCAGTCGAAGAATCTACTTGGGAGCTTGAATCTGATATGAGGGAACGGTTCCCCTCGTTATTTCATAGTGGTAGGTTTTATTCCTTAAGTTTCGGGACGAAACTTCCAATTGGTTGGGTAGGATGTGGTGCCCCGTTCCCCCTATTCGGGGAGCGCGGCTAAGAAATACTAAGACGGTATCGTTCGATCGGGATAGATTGAATTAAGAACTCGTCCTCGTTATGGATTTGTTTCTTCGGAATCGATTCCCATATTCAGTGGACCGCGCCCCAAGGATCGACTTAGCGGCAGAGTCAGGAGGGACCTCTCCGCTGCATTCTTTTGTTGCCTAGTTTCCGCTGTCGCTTGTTGCTTTCGTGCCTTGAGTTGGATTTCGGATTTGTTTGGGTTTTCTTGAACGGTTTCGATGGATTTCATTGCTTTCGTTCTTAGGACTGCACTTCAATTCCGATAATGGAAAGAGAGGAAGAAGTACTGATCAGCTGTTCGTGTCAATACAGGTGATCCAGCACTAGGCGTCGCTCAAGCGGACTCCTAAATCACTTCCTTCCTTCCTCCTTCCAACCACTAAAAGTGAGTGGCTACCAACCCGATTAGCTAGCCCTTCTTGCTAGTCTTCACATCTAATTCTTGTGTTCGTGCTTGCCCCGATCAAACGATACCAAGTATTAACTAAAAGATATCAAGATAAGGGAAATAGACTTGGATCTGTATGCTTGTCATTAAAACGTGTGAACGGTTACTTACTACGTGCTTGCCTATTCAAAATGTTTACCATATGCATATATACAAGTTTGAATGCTTACTTCTTCTTCTATAAATATGCTTTATGTAGAACACCCTTGCCATGCATCAATTATTCAGGGAGACTATGCAAAATACATCACACAATGCTATATATCCCCTGATTTCAATGCCTCAGCTACATAAATGCAAACTTAACACAAACGCCGTTGATCACGGACAACTTGTGCACAAGGCCCCTCGGTTCCTGCGGACGGTCGCTGGGGCACTGGCACCGATCCGATCCGGACGGAACCTCAAGATTAGTCTCTCCCATAGGCGAGATGGCGTGCAGCGATACATGTGCCTCCGTCACCTTAGCCTGAGACTAAGACCGTCCATTATGGCATCAAAGCCAGTGATCCCCTCGTATATTTAAACCTGTTGCTACTAACTTGTGTCTTCTTGACAGGGAAGGCAAGGTAAGTATTGTGCAGGTGGTTCAGACGGACAGGTAAATGTCACCGAACGGTGACGGGTTATTTCAATGATTCTATATCTATGTCTTATCGTAAAATGAACTAAGGCAAGATAGAAACCCACAAATATGCATGCATCATTAAAAAACAACGTGTTGATTGGTATAGTTGGGATAGCTTGCCTTCACCAGTACGTTTCGATGTACTGACCCTCGTTGAAACAGGTTCCCCGCGCTAGAAAGAACCGAGCGAGGAGCAGGAGACAAACCCCCAATCCAGTCCAGCTGTAGGCACGCCTCGACCGTGCCACCTTAGAAGCATTTTGAAGAAGAAGCCTTTTGAAGAAGAAGCTAGCCACCGAAGCAATCATGCAGCTCCGTGGCAAGGCAGTCGTTCCGTCCCAAGGTCTTATATTTTGAGTTTAGTAAGGGATGTAATGTACAGGACTGCTATCTCATTTTGTGTCCACACTTTTGTAAGCCCATAGAGGCAATCCATATGACTCAGTTCAGGGAGTTTGTAATAGATGTTCATATTATCAATAAAAGAGAACTTTTTCATGTTTCAATCTGTGTTAAATTATCTGCGTACTCTGAATATGTGCTCGCTATGCGAAACAAAAATACTTAGCCTTGTGCGGTGCGCAACCTAGGCCCGCACGGCGGTCACGCCCGGGGGACGACTATCGATTCCACGGAATCGGGGCGTGACACTACGCCCCTCCTTTTGGCTCCAAGGCCCGCCCCCTGTCACGCCCCGAGGCGTCCCCCGAGCCGTGACCGCCGTGCGGGCCTGGAGTTGCGCCCGCACAAGGCTTTTTAATGATTTGCATAGCAAGCACATATTCAGAGTACGCAGATAAATTGAAACACATATTTGAAGCATAGAAAAGTTCTCTTTATTGATAATGAACATCTATTACAAACTCTTGAACGAGTCAGCTAATATGCCGAACGGCTTACAAAAGGGTTGACTCAAAATGAGATAGCAGTCCTGTACATTACATCCTTTTATAAACTCAAAATGTATAGACCTCCAGGCTGGAGGATCGCTTTGCCACGGAGCTGCATTTGTGTATGAAGAGTTGCAGGCTCCTGACTTCAAAAGGCTTCGAGGCGCGGTGAAGGCGCCAACAGTTGGACTGGATCGGGTAGACGACTTCGGCTCCTCGCTCGGTTCGCCTTGGTGCGGAGAACCTGTTTCAACGAGGGTCAGCATATCGAAACATGCTGGTGAAGGCGAGCTAGCCTGACTATACCAATCAACACGTTGTTTATTGAAGCATGCATATTTTTGTGGGTTTCTATCTTGCCTTAGTTCATTTACAGTTAAGCAGCATATTGAATTTACTGAAATGAACATGCCACCGTTAGGTGGATTTTACCTGCCCGTCTGAATGACCTGCACAATACTTACCATGCCTTCCCTGCCACGGAGACACAAGTTAGTATGCAACAGGTTTAAATATACACGATGCACGCACGATGCATTGCAAGCCATATTCACACGATAAACACACGGGGCGTTGCAAGCATATACACACGAGGATCATTGGCTTGATGCCATATGGACTAGTCAAGAACATGAATAGCATGCAACGAGAAAACACGAGGAGCTCATAAAACACGATGCATTGCACGTTATCCAGTCCGCACACGATTTGACTATAAACACGAAGTCTGCCCAGGTCGGATCGGTGCCAGTGCCCCAGCGACCGTCCGCAGAACTTATATCCTTGTGCACAAGTTGTCCATGATCGAACACGATTATTAAGTTAACAGTTCATGCAGTTAAGGCAACACGAGTACACGACAAGCAATATTGCATGATAATCAAGTATCCGTTCATGAAGTTTATTGACAAGCATAGTGAACCAAGTCTATTCTCTTTTATCTTGGTTTCTTTTATTATTACTTGGTATCGTTTGATCGGGGCAAAGAATAGTTCAAGCTTTTAGGTGTGAAGCTTGGAAGCAGGGCTAGCTAATCGGGTTGGTAGCCACTCACTTAGATTTTTTTTTTTGGAAAGAAGAAGGAAAGAGGCGCTTCACGACTCCGTTCGCAAGCCGCCTACTGCTCGTTTACCTGCACACGAACAGCTCGATTAATACTTCTTCCTCTCTTTCCATTCTCGAAATAGAAGTGCAAGTCAATGAACGAAAACAATGAAAATCATCGAAACCGTTCAAGGAAAACAAGCAAATCCCAAAACCAACTCAAAGCACGAAAGCAACAAGCGACATCGAAAACCGAGGCAATAAAAGATAGCAGCGGAGAGGTCCCTCCTGACTCTGCCGCTAAGACGATCCTTGGGGCGCAGTCCACTGAATATGGGAATCGATTCCGAAGAAACAAATCCATAACGAGGACGAGTTCTTAATTTAATCTATCCCGATCGAACGATACCGTCTTGTGTTTCTTAGCCGCGCTCTCCGCATCGGGAGAACGGGGCGCTACATCCTACCCAACCAATTGGAAGTTTCGTCCCGAAACTTAGGAATAATGCTTACCGTTAGGGGTTATTACGTTGCGGGCGATGAACAGGAAGATTCGGGCAGGAATTAATGGCATGGCCTAGATTGCCACAAGCGAGACATAACCCAAGTCTCTTACGACACTGACTGAAGGAGTGCCCACGTTTGTTGCAGTATTGGCATACTTGGTTGGGATTTGCCCTGTGCTGACCACCGTTGTTTCGGCGCTTTGCAGCAGTGTTTCCTCCATCGTTGCCTTGGCGTTTGTGATTGTAGGTATGCACAGCGCCGGTGGAAACGTGAGGATACTGTGGTTCTAGCGATAAGGCGTGATTCATGACTTCACGCATTGTTCCATATTGATTATTGACCACGTGCGAATAGATGGCAGGGCGTAGTCCACCTTCAAACCTTCTGGCTCGACTCGCTGCATCAGGTAAATAGGCCCTAGCGAACTTCGAGAGTCGGTTGAACTCGGCGGAGTATTGCTTAACTGTCATACTGCCCTGCCTCAGCTGCACGAAGTCATTTTCCATTTTACGTTGTACTGGAGGCGGTATAAACTCCTCTTCGAACGCGGCACGAAAGGTCGTCCACGAGATCGCCTCCTCTCCGTGATCAAATTGGAGAGATCGTCGATGCACGTCCCACCAATCGTG
>JAYESA010000329.1:60000-65000 GCA_036927795.1 Iris macrosiphon
CTGCTACAACGAGGGTCAGTACTTCGAAAAGTACTGGTGAAGGCTAGCTGCTCAACTTTACCAAGCTCTTAGATGAGTTTTAAATGAACATGCAACACTTATGCTCTTTGGTGGGTTTCTATTCTTGCCTAGATCAGATTTCATTTAGCAGATATGCAAGAACAAAATAACATAACTTCACGTGCCACCGTTCGGTGACTTTACCTGTCCCGTCTGAACCACCTGTACAACTTACCATAGCCTTCCCTGTCACGAAGACATAGTTAGTCTGCACAGTTTAAATATACACAACATCTTTCTTTTGTTGTTTAGGAGCCATCATGGGTTTAGTCTGGGCTGGCGGCGACGCTTGCAGCGCGGGTAGCTAGCCCCGCTACAATTCCCCGCTCCCAGGACTAAGAAAGTAGATTCCGCCCGGGTCGGAACGGCCCGGTGCCCCGGTAACCGTCCGCAGGAACCTGGATCCCCTGTGCACAAGAATTCCCATGACCATATCTATGACTCTACCTCATAGATTTACTTACTAGCCAATGTTAAAGAACATCATTTACGAAACTGCTTTACTGTACTATCATAATCAACCAACAGTTATATGAAATAACATGCAGCAGTTTATAGAAGAACACTTTGAACTTATTGAAGAGTACTTTGAACTATCAATAAATACCAACCCATTAAACATCCAACGACCATGCATGCATCAATGAATTTATGCAAGGTTTTATATGACAAGCAATGGGTGTTCCAAGCCTATTTCTTATCTTATCTTGTTATCCAACTTATTACTTAAGTGGTATCGTTTGATTGAATGCACAACTGAGTCAATTTTATTATGAACGGAGCCCTTGGAAAGAAGGTGCTTATCGAAATAGAGCCACTCACGCGTTGGTTGTATAGGAAGAAGGAGTAGAGATCCCTAAGACTCCGCTCGCGCGTCGCCTATACGATCACCTGCACGCACCAACGGATGATCAATACCTCCTGTTTCGGTCTCCAAGGCTCGATACGGAAATGCGAAATCCTAAGAACGAAAACAATGAAATCCATTGAAACCGTTCAAGAAAAACGCAAGTCTTAAACCCAACAAGTACGCAACCAAACGGCAATCGAAAACGGGCAAGGAAAACCAACACAACGGAAAGGCCTCTCTTTACTCTGCCGCTGAGTCCTTCCTTGAGGCACGATCCATTGACTATGGGACCTGATTTCGAAGAAACCAATCCATAACGAGGAAAGGATCTTGATTCAATCTGTCCCGTTCGGACGGTCGTAAGTATCTCTTGGCCGCGCTCCCCGAGCAGGGGGAACGGGATGAACGGGTCGTTACATCATAACCATCTAATAGGAAGTTTCGTCCCGAAACTTAAGAATAGAATCTTCCACTAAGGAATAATGAGGGAAATTTTCCCCTCATATCAGATTCAAGTTCTCAGGTCGACTCCTCGACCAAGTGGTTTCGCCACAGTACGCGCACTAGCGAGACGTTCGGTTCCGTAACCGCTTCTTTTTACGATTCAAAATTTAGACAGGCTCTGCCGCGTACGACAAGTTCGCTTGCAGATTCAATTAACTCAAGTTGACTTCGCAACTAGCGAGTAAGATTTCCATGTTCTATACGATACAAGGCGGGGTTATCCCCCCCTTTTTGCTGTGTGCGTTCATCTCTTTTATTAGCATGCAAAGGTTATCGCCTGTAAACTAGCACGTAACTTTCATTTTCTTATTGTACAGCTAAGTAGAGACAGGTTCACCGGGGTCACTCACCCTAGCGATGTATCGCATCGGTCGAGCTAGACTCCGGACGCGTTTCTGGTAGCCTAAGTCTTACTCCATTAAAGATCCCAGCATGAAAGCCTTTGCATCGAACGAGCCATTTCGCTGAGCAAGGCGGTTGAATGGCTACACTTGTGCCGTTTGAATCGGCCCTCCGGGTTGAGCGGAGCGGGTTGCTACCGCATATACCACTCAGAACAAGTTCCGTCCTCGAGACTTCCTGAGCGCACCTCGTGCTATCGCATAACTTCTAAACTTCCCTATACATCTCACCATACGTTACGCCAATGTTGGCCAGTTCTCATCGAACGACTCTATCGTTCAATGCTATCGAGTTATAGTCAACTCGATCGTTGCACTTTTATTTCAAAATCTACTTGCACCTAGCGCAGGGCTATATTACCCAAGCACATGGTATTCTAAAGCTCAACGGGCATTTACGACTCATAATTGGGTGGACTTGTCCAACTAGTTAGGCTATCAACATAGGAACCCAACGCAATTGAGCCTATTACTTGACGTCGCCTATCGAAACCCGTCGTTACGCCTAACCCAAAAGCTCGAATCTCAACAATTTTCCAATCTCGTTTTTGGCATCAAATCTCTCTGAGTCACCGTCCAATCTCACTTAATAAATTCGCACCCAATCACCAATATTTTCTGACTCAGTCTTCATTGCGCCTTAGCGCAGAGCTAAATTGCCTACCTGGGGTACGCTCAAGTCCTTCGCACCTTTGGCTCAATCGAACTTAACTTTCTATTCGTTTTTACTCGTTCCGTTCGCCCGAGTGCTTAATCATTTTATCCGAATGATCTATTAGTTCAACTATTGCATTCCCAAACTCAGTCTCGTACTGCGCCTTAGCGCAGAACTATCCCGGTAGCACGAGGAACGATATAATCTTTCCTCTATGAAAACTTAGGTTGAGGCTAAATCATTTCAGTTGCCATACTCATCCATGCGAATCCGAACATTTTCCTTTGCAGCTGCATCCGAGTTATGCATATCGCTAAGTCTGGATCGTACCCCTATTCAAGGCGTCCCCCAAATATGTGTATTTCAACCAAGCTCAGTGACAGCTAAGTCTGACAAGCTACTCGTGAAAATCTTTCGAAACGCAGATCGTCCTGACCGAACTCTTGTTCGATCCAGCTATCGTCTTATCCTTTTCCGCGCGTAACCTATCCAACCAAATCAATTACCAGCCGAGTCCTATCTCGCATTACGTTCGTTTCAACGCGAACGTTGCTCGTGTACATTCCCAATTCCAAATTCAAACTCTAGGTCTTGTTGCCCGAGTTCTATCATTCTTCCCGAACGATACTCTGAAGTCAGCCACTCCAGTTTAACTCAAGGCATAGGGTCGTCTGCCTAGTCACTAGGCCAGCATACGCAGTCATAGGTACAACTCAAATTTGCGACTCATCGCGCAACCGTGTTGCACAACGCTCGCCCCAACACCCTAAGGTCAAACCATTGTTCCTTTACACGGGTATTCTACCCAAGCTCGTTTCACTCAGATTTCTAAACATCGAGCACAGATCATCCTATCGCACCAACACGCTCATCCAACCGAACCCACGATACGCCCACGTTTCAGGGTTAACCTATCGATCCGCACATACTATCTCTTTTATCATGTTTGATAGAATTCCTCAATCCATCCCTTTCTACACCTGTATCACCAAGCCATAATCCTATTATAAACCATCGATGTATATCATGAACTCTAAGTCGTCCAGCATAATCCATGTATCCGTTCATGAAAACGTCCAACATCTCTTACTTTACGTTTCTAGACTAGCTCCTCAAGAAAAAATCCTTAGACTCATTTTCTTAGTCTACTCTTAGCGTTCCTCAAACAACTAAGATCAATTCCCAAACCCAAGTCTATCCCATCGATACGTTCCATTCATCGAGTTCGTTTTTGGGAATAATCACCGAATCTGTTTTCTTGAGTTTGCTTATCCCTATCGTACGTGAAATCACCACGTCGACGCTCTCGCAGGATAATCGTTCTCGCTTGGGACAGATTTCGAATGTTATCTTTCCGAACATGATTTCAAGATCGTTCTTCCAAACTCCAAGCCAAATTTATTACCGCTTAACTCAATCCATCAAAATCATAATTCTTTCAACTTGCATCAATCTGAGCTATCTTCCAACCATTGTTATGGTCTAAATCCCAAAATTTGGAATCATCGCATTCGTACTCAAATCAAATTCTATCGAGCGATCTCCCACTCAAATCCAATTTTCCATGCACGCTATTATTCGTGCACTACATCATTTCTAATTGCACTTATTTCGTTCGCATCTCAGATTATTCAATCTCGACTCAAGTTTGTAATTTGCTTGTTTCAACTCAAACTCGCTCGTACAATCCTTTAAGTCTTTTCCGATCATGATATCGATTCCAATTACCCGGAACTTCTATTCGACGTAAGCCTTATCCCTTATTCAACTCATTGTAACTCGTTCGAACTAAACATTGCCTGCTTTCTCCGAGTTCGTTTACTTGCTAGGCACTGTTTATTTATACTAAGGCTTTACCCAATCTCGTCGCTTGTCGCTAGACTCGCTCAACTCTCCGAATCCGCGACTTCGTTCAAGCGTTTATAAGCCAACAATTACACCACTCAGGGTTCGAGTCATACTCCCTGAATCTTTACAGCTCATTTTATCCACAAGTTGCATAATCGAACAGGGAACTTATCGCATACACTACTCAGGAATTGAGTCGTCCTAATAACTCCTGATTCGCGTTCGCATCCTTAACTTGTATGCTCAATTTGTTCCTCAGAGCGGGAATCGATCCTCTGGCCCAAACCGTTGCTATGACTCCAATACAGTCCCTATTTATCGCCTTAGCGATCTTAGACTCGTACACACCTGTATTCATAGTCCTCTTTACAGACTATGCTTCAAATCATAACTTATCGTTATGAATAACCGTCCAACTTATTTTCGGAAATTTCTACACGATTTCCATTACTCGCCTTAGCGGTAATCCGATAGCGTCTCTATCGATTTCCCTTCAAGTCAACTTCATTCTCGTCCCAACGATACCCAAATCTCGCTGCAACTCACTAGCACCAAGGGTCTTGGTGCATGATACTTAACACAATTTGGCCAAAAGGCTATGTGCATCGACTACTGTCTGAACGATATACCGTCTCGCACTCTACTCGCTTGGTGTTTTCATATCGACATATAACTTGCCGAT
>JAYESA010000329.1:90000-92500 GCA_036927795.1 Iris macrosiphon
GCGTTACATAATATACCACTTAGAATCAGGTTCGTCCACGAACCGTGCTGGTACTCATTCCTCACTTGCATGCCACAATCCAATTCCATTGATCTGCTCTATGCAACTTATCATATATACTATTTCTGACACAATATCTCGTTCTGCTGAACGCTCGTACAAGTTCCAAATTCCCACATCCTCCTTGCAGCTCAATACGAATTCTTCGTATCGCTTAGTTTTGGATCGTACACATATTTAAGGCGTCCCTAAAATACATGCATTTCAGCCGAACTTTGCGATAGCAAATTTGAACAAGTTACAAGGGCATCTTTATGTTCGAGGCGTCCATATGCTTTGCTCCCAATTGAACCAAACACAATTTCCATTCCAACACATTCGCTCGAGAACTATTCTCAATTATGCAGATTTTCCACCGACTCAATCAGTTCGTGTTCCAGCTCAATCCATCCAACTATTTCTGAAATCAGTACTAGCAACATCTCCAAATATTATCTCGTGCACCGAACGATCATCTCAAAACTGATCTACCCCAGCCATGCGACTTACCCAAATATCAACTTGTTTAGATCAGCTCAGTCCAACACATTTCCTGCCATCTCAATATCTCACAGGGTGAACATCTATATTGAGGTTCGTGTGATCCACGAAGATCTCGCCGCCACGTCAAAGGGATTTGTGTTGCCACGATTTCAACGTGGTCACACTCGCCACAATTCTTAGGTTGCGCATGGAATAGTTCTTCGTGCTGCTTCCACTGCCTCGAAGCAGAGAATATCGCCTTCACCTTCCGAATGAGCAAGCTTCCCAGAATAGTTCCGAGACATCTTGTAAATCTGAAGCAAATCTGTCCCTTCCAGTATTCGCAAGGATTTGATCTGAACGAGCCGTTGCTTTAACTTCACGAGCTAGTTTCACAGTCGTCAATTCATATAAATGCTATTCCCTTCCAGGGCACGATGAGTCAGAGGCGATGCCATCGATAAAAATCTGCGACTCTGAATCTCATCAGTTGACTAGGCTACTTCCACCATCGCTTCGATCTTCCGGCTGCTTCTTCAGCTGAAGGCTATCCCAAGGATCTCTCAAATCCAACACTCAGTCAATAAGCCAAATCACATGCTCACATCTGCCCTCGACGCATTCCCAAATACGCCGCCTCAAGGGTCGTTCTATGGGTCTACCATATTCAATCTCTGATCTGACGGGCCAGTCGCTAGGGTCAGCTGTCCCGAAGCTACGCTCGATAATTGTAATCATCACGATGGACAGTTACTATAAACCATGCTATATCTCATCTGAAAATCTGACTCAAATTCCAACCATTCATCCGAGCGAATTTTCCGAATCCGGGAACCGCGCTCGTTGAAACCTTATTCCATCAATCCGCCGTTCTGTCCTGAATCCATCAAATTTCTGAATTGCATATTCGATTCTCACACTACAAATTGCAATGATTCTCAAAACCCAAGACTTGCTCCAATTCTTATCCATTTGCTGCGTCCCACAATGCACTTCCAACTTACTCGAGCAGCGCAGTGATTTGTTCCGACGTTGCTATCACATTTTAGCTATCTTCAAAAGTCTGTCAGCCACTAATTCTTGCCTTTAGTTGTTGCCCAAAATCATAGTCCATGCTCGCTATCATTCGATTCACCCATCGCTCATTCAAGCGTATCCCAACTGTTCGTTCCGATTCGATCCATCTTTTAAGCCCAACGATGCTTTCCATTTGCACCAGTCCGTTCACGATATGCTCAACTCAATATTCGCTTGCTCCATTTTCATTCTTCCCAACTCAACCGACGTGCACCAACCAACTTGTATTCTCGTTACTCGAGTTCGTTCAGGCAATTCCTATAGATGTCCAACCAAAATGTTTCCAATGCCTTGCTCAAAAATGTGGTATCCCATATACCACTCCGAATCAAGTCGCTACTCGCATTACAATTTCCTTCACAGATCCAAGATCCGTTCGAACCATCCCTTATGCATAAACATGTCTTTCCCAATTCGAGTCTGACCCAAAACTCAGGCAACGCTCGAATTATCCAACTGTTTCTCAACCCGTCTGATACCTTCTCAACACGAGCAATCGTGCAATGATCGTCTTCCAAAAAGTCCAACTCAATACCCAACGGTTTCACACTTTTGTTGTACGAGCAACTCGTACCAACTTATCCATATATTCCCGAGCCAAACTCAAACCTGCTCAACCGATGCGCCACAGCCAAGCTTCCAACTTCTATCCAACACAATCGCTTGACGAGCAACTCGTTCAAGGATCTATTCTCTTCGAATGTTTCTGCTCAAAACATGCTGCATAACCAAATCTCGTATGCCAACCAACAGATCCAATGAGGCAATCAGAAACTCCCAGATGATAAGCCAAGCCAACCCAACGAAAGCCCACACTTGTTGCACAAATACAACAACGCCAACCAACTTGCTGCACGAATGCAACAACGCCTAACGAGACTAAGCGATCCTACGAAAACCA
>JAYESA010000329.1:125000-127500 GCA_036927795.1 Iris macrosiphon
GGGAGGGCTACGTCCTGGCATCCACGGGCACGTATCCGTCCCACAGTATCAGACGATGAGGGAAGTATTAAACCATGCCCTCTCCCTGGAACCGCAGTATCCTCACGTTGCTGCCGGCGCTGTGCAAACTTACAATCACAAACGCCAAGGCAATGATAGAGGAAACAACGCTTCAAAGCGTCCAAATAACGGCGGTAAACAGCGTGGAGACACCAGCAAGACCTGCAACTTTTGCAGGAAGCCAGGGCATATCGAAAAAGATTGTCGCCGCAAGCTTGGGACTTGTCTCCGTTGCGGCGACCCAGGCCATCAGATTAGCAGCTGTCCGCGTCGTCCACCGCAACCAGACCAGACTCCGGCTCCTCAGGCAAATCGAGCGGCGCCTCAGCAAGGGCGTAATCAAGCTCAAGGCCGAGTCTACACCATGACACGGGAAGAAGCATTAGCTTCAGATACAGTCGTGTCAGGTACCTTACTTTTCAATAATATACCTGCTCGTGTTCTATTTGATTCAGGTGCAACGCATAGTTTTATTTCCACAAATTTTGCCGTGGAAAACAATGTAAAAATGACTCCGTTGCACTTAGATTTAAATGTTAGCACCCCCTCTGGTACAAAAATCCCTGTTCGTTCAGTATGCCTAGGTGGTTACATTTGTATTGGGGAGAAGAAGCTGTCGCTCGATGTCTTAGTTCTAGATGTTAGGGACTATGATATCATCTTGGGAATGGACTGGCTAGGCGCATGCGCGGCAACCATTGAGTGTGCAGAGAAGCGAGTCGTTTTCCGTCTGCCCGGAGAAGCCGTGTTCTGTTACACCAGTAGTCCAGCGAACGATGCGACCACGGCCTGCATGGTGATTTCGGCAAAATCTGCTCGGCGAATGCTCTACACAGGCTGCGAGGGATTTCTAGCATCAGTTCGGGACGCGCGGCAGGACTACGCAAACGTCGAGCCTAATTCCGTTGAGGCGGAGTTCCCCGACGTGTTTCCGAGCGAACTACCCGGCATGCCGCCCGATCGAGAGATTGAATTCACTATTGACACATTTCCGAACACGCAGCCGATCTCCAAACCTCCATACAGAATGGCCCCTGCAGAGCTGAAGGAACTAAAGCGCCAACTCCAGGAATTGCTTGATCGCGGGTTCATCCGTCCAAGCGTGTCTCCTTGGGGCGCTCCCGTGCTCTTCGTGAAGAAGAATGACGGAACTCTACGCCTATGCATTGACTACAGAGAATTGAATAAGGTCACAATCAGAAACAAATATCCTCTGCCACGGATTGATGACTTGTTCGATCAACTACAAGGAGCAGCAGTGTTTTCAAAAATAGATCTTCGCTCGGGCTATCACCAGCTGAAGATTAAGCCAGAAGACGTACCCAAGACTGCTTTCAGAACCCGCTACGGCCATTACGAGTTTTCCGTGATGCCGTTTGGACTGATGAATGCTCCTGCTGCATTCATGGATACGATGAACCGGGTCTTTAGGCCCTTCATCGATAAATTCGTGGTGGTGTTTATCGATGACATCTTAGTGTACTCGAAGACTAGGGATAAGCACGCAGGACACCTGCGGATGGTGTTGCAAACCCTTCGAGACCACAAGTTGTATGCCAGATTAAGCAAATCAGAATTTTGGCTGGACAGTATTTCATTTTTGGGGCATATCATCTCCTCGGAAGGCATCTCAGTTGATCCGAAGAAAATAGAAGCAATCACGCAGTGGAAACGACCGGAGTCAGCTAGCGACATCCGAAGTTTCCTTGGCCTGGCGGGGTACTACCGAAGATTTATACAAAATTTTGCTAGGATTGCTTCGCCCTTGACGCAGCTCACACGGAAGGGTGCAAAGTTTACTTGGACGGACGACTGTGAAGCTTCGTTTACGGAGTTAAAGCAGTGCCTCGTCTCCGCCCCGGTCCTTACTTTGCCAAACGGACCTGACGACTTCAAAATATATAGCGATGCATCAGGAAGGGGACTAGGATGTGTCCTAATGCAACGTGACAAAGTGATGGCCTACGCGTCTAGACAGCTAAAGCCTCACGAGCAGAACTACCCAACGCATGACCTCGAGCTTGCCGCGGTAGTGTTTGCATTGAAGCTGTGGCGCCACTATCTTTATGGAGTGCCGTGTGAAATCTATACGGACCATAAAAGTTTGAAATATTTGTATACTCAAAAGGATTTGAATCTTCGGCAGCGGCGATGGCTTGAACTCCTAAGCGACTTCGACCTCATGATCAGATACACGCCTGGCAAGGGAAACGTCGTAGCTGACGCACTGAGTCGAGTGTTTGCAGGAAGTTTGGCTATTGATGATAGGCTGCACCGAGATCTTGAATCACTGGGCATTACCTTAAAAATCAGATACACAAAGTGGGCGCAAGTATCACAATTGCGCCTCGAACCCGACTTGTTACAACGAGTAAAGACCGCTCAGAAGGACGACCCGTTCCTGCAAAAGATTCATACCCTTATCTCAGCAGGGAAGGCG
>JAYESA010000329.1:180000-182500 GCA_036927795.1 Iris macrosiphon
CAGACAAACTGTGCAAACGGAGCAGTTTCTGCGCACGCAAGCAGTTTCTGTGCACGGGGGCAGACAAACTGTGCGAACGGTAGCAAACGCACCAGTTTCTGCGCACGCAAGCAGTTTCTGTGCACGGGCGTGGGGCTGTCGGGGTGTATCGGCCGCACGGGGCAGAGCAACGCTGCAGTTGCAGCACATTCTGCGCACCCAACAAGTTTATGTGCACGGGGGCGGGGCTGACAGGGTGTATAGGCCGCACGGGGCAGACAAACCGTGCGGTTGCAGCACTTCCTGCGCACGCAAGCAGTTTCTGTGCACGGTCGTGGGGCTGACAGGGTGTAGCGGCCGCCCGGGGGCAAGGCAGCGAGCAGTTTCTGCGCACGGGGGCAGACAAACTTAGCAAACGCACCAGTTTCTGCGTACGCAAGCAGTTTCTGTGCACGGGGGCAGACAAACTGTGCACGGGGGCAGACAAACTGTGCAAACGGAGCAGTTTCTGCGCACGCAAGCAGTTTCTGTGCACGGGGGCAGACAAACTGTGCACGGGGGCAGACAAACTTAGCAAACGGAGCAGTTTCTGCGCACGGGGGCAGACAAACGTAGCAAACGCACCAGTTTCTGCGCACGCAGGCAGTTTCTGTGCACGGGCGTGGGGCTGTCGGGGTGTATCGGCCGCACGGGGGCAGACAAACTTAGCAAACGCACCAGTTTCTGCGCACGCAAGCAGTTTCTGTGCACGGGGGCAGACAAACGTAGCAAACGGAGCAGTTTCTGCGCACGGGGGCAGACAAACTTAGCAAACGCACCAGTTTCTGCGCACGCAAGCAGTTTCTGTGCACGGGCGTGGGGCTGTCGGGGTGTATCGGCCGCACGGGGCAGAGCCACGCTGCAGTTGCAGCACATTCTGCGCACCCAACCAGTTTGTGTGCACGGGGGCGGGGCTGACAGGGTGTACAGGCCGCACGGGGCAGAGAAACCGTGCGGTTGCAGCACTTCCTGCGCACGCAAGCAGTTTCTGTGCACGGGCGTGGGCCTGACAGGCCGTATCGGCCGACCGGGGGCGAGCAACGTGAGCGGCCCGCGGCAGATTCTGCGCCCCGCGGCAGTTTCTGCGCCCCGCGGCAGATTCTGCCCACGGCGTGGGCCTGACACGCTGTATCGCGCGCACGGTTTCGCGTTGCGGCGCGGCGCAAAAAATGACAAGCTCCTCGGGCACTTTGGTCCCCCCTAGTCAGCCCCACAATAAAACTGCAAATCTATTATAGGGGGAAGGTGGTGTTCGCGGAGGGTTTCGTCGCGCGCGACGGGCCCGTCCGCACGGAGGCGAGGATTTCGACGACCCCGTGCTCCACGATGCGTCCAACGCGGCTGACCCGTGCGCACGGCGCCGCGCTGAGGCGACCCGCGCATCGAGCGGCGGCATCGCTCGAGCGAGGCGAAGGATTCCAGGGGCGCGGTGCGCTGCGTTGCAGCAGTTTCTGCGCGCGCGCTGCGGTCCCCCTGCTGTGCGACAGAAACAGCCGCGTCTCGTGGCTGCTCCTTGCCCCCGTGCGGGCGGGGGGTTGGGCAAGTTTCCTCTAGAAATGACAAGCTCCTCAAGCACTTTGGTCCCCCGGAGTCAGCCCCACAATAAAACTGCAAATCTATTATAGGGGGAAGCAGTGTGTTGGGCTAAAATTTGAGGCGGGCAACGAAATGCGAGCGGACCAAAGGCAGCGCGGTGCGAACGAAATCCCCCCGACCCGACCCTATCGTTGCCGCGCTCGGTGCAGCAAGAACGAAAGTTGCACCACGGACCCTCGTGCGAAGCGAGCTGTGCGAGGCCACGGGGCGCGGGTGCGCGGCCGTGTGCGCACTGTGCGATGCGACCGGAATGCGTCGCAGCGGAGATGCGACGACGACCCCGAACGAGCTAAATTCGTCGCCTCGCTCATTGCGGCGCGACCCGCCCCTCGATCGTGCAGCGAGCTCCTCGCTGCGGCCCTGCGAGCGAGCGCCGCGACCCGTCGCGGCGCCACGAACTGCTGGAAAGGACGGCAGAACGAGCGATTCGCCTCGTCGTGCTCGGCGGAGCACCCGGTGCTGCTGCGAAGCTGACCCGATCCGTATCTCCCGCGGGTCGAGCCCTTGCGGCTCCTTGCGGGGGTACGATTCGGGCGGCGTGCGGCAGCCTCGGGTGCGGCCGTGTCGGCACGTGAGTGGTTTTAGATCCGCTAGCCTCGGCAGGCTCCCTGCTTCCGTGCAGCCAACTGCCGACGCTACGGTCCCGTCAGTAGGTTCCCGGCCTTGCCGGCGACACCCTCGGTTGCCTGTGCATCAAACCCGGTCGCATCTGGGAAATGCCACGTTGCGGATGTTCCGAGCCGTCCCTTCCGCCTCGTGCGGTAACGGGAGGGCACCCGAACTCGTGCCACTCGATGCCCCTGTAATGCCCCGTTCCCCTTATTCGGGGAGCGCGGCCAAGGAATACTTACGACCGTCCGAACGGGACAGATTGAATTAAGATCCT
>JAYESA010000329.1:220000-227500 GCA_036927795.1 Iris macrosiphon
ACGCAAGCAGTTTCTGTGCACGGGGGCAGACAAACGTAGCAAACGGAGCAGTTTCTGCGCACGGGGGCAGACAAACTTAGCAAACGCACCAGTTTCTGCGCACGCAAGCAGTTTCTGTGCACGGGCGTGGGGCTGTCGGGGTGTATCGGCCGCACGGGGCAGAGCCACGCTGCAGTTGCAGCACATTCTGCGCACCCAACCAGTTTGTGTGCACGGGGGCGGGGCTGACAGGGTGTACAGGCCGCACGGGGCAGAGAAACCGTGCGGTTGCAGCACTTCCTGCGCACGCAAGCAGTTTCTGTGCACGGGCGTGGGCCTGACAGGCCGTATCGGCCGACCGGGGGCGAGCAACGTGAGCGGCCCGCGGCAGATTCTGCGCCCCGCGGCAGTTTCTGCGCCCCGCGGCAGATTCTGCCCACGGCGTGGGCCTGACACGCTGTATCGCGCGCACGGTTTCGCGTTGCGGCGCGGCGCAAAAAATGACAAGCTCCTCGGGCACTTTGGTCCCCCCTAGTCAGCCCCACAATAAAACTGCAAATCTATTATAGGGGGAAGGTGGTGTTCGCGGAGGGTTTCGTCGCGCGCGACGGGCCCGTCCGCACGGAGGCGAGGATTTCGACGACCCCGTGCTCCACGATGCGTCCAACGCGGCTGACCCGTGCGCGCGGCGCCGCGCTGAGGCGACCCGCGCATCGAGCGGCGGCATCGCTCGAGCGAGGCGAAGGATTCCAGGGGCGCGGTGCGCTGCGTTGCAGCAGTTTCTGCGCGCGCGCTGCGGTCCCCCTGCTGTGCGACAGAAACAGCCGCGTCTCGTGGCTGCTCCTTGCCCCCGTGCGGGCGGGGGGTTGGGCAAGTTTCCTCTAGAAATGACAAGCTCCTCAAGCACTTTGGTCCCCCGGAGTCAGCCCCACAATAAAACTGCAAATCTATTATAGGGGGAAGCTTCAGTTTTTTGGAGAGAGAAGCTCCCCAATTTCAGGAGCTCCTGAGTGTTTCCTTCAGCTTCCCAGGCGGGCCTGAGGCCTCCCCCTCCCTGCCGGAGGTTGCTCAGGTGAGAGCTCTTCTACTCCAGTCGGGTTCAGGTACTCCTCCCCTCTATCTCGACTCCCTCTCAGGCTTCTGCACGGTGGGGAAGTCTGTCTCCACTGCCTCCAGCAACCTGTGCTCTCAGGGAGGTCAGTCATCTTCTCAGGTGAGCTCCGGCCAACTTCAGGGTACTAGTCATCTTCTCAGGCGAGTTCAGCATTCAGACATCCTTTCTTCTCCGGCGAGGTTGTTTCATCCCCTTCTCCATGTAGCCGGGCCCCCATCCTAGTCTCTGTTGAATGGGTTCTCAGGAGGGAGGCTCTCCTCCTCCTGGGGTTATTCCGGCCACAGAAGCAGTCTTGGCAGCCATTCATGGTGAGGTCGAGCTCCCTCCCCAGGATGCACTTCAGTCATTGCAACTCGTGGAGCAGCAATCAGTTGAGGTTCTTTCACACAACACCCCCGAGCCTTCTTCTTCTTTCTTGAGCTCTGCTGCTCTTCCTGAAGAAGCCATGTCAATCTCTACAATTCAAAATTCCAGCCACCCTCAGTTTTCCTCTCAAGCTGCACTACTCCCCCACCTCCTCTCGAAGGAAAGCTCAGCAGGCCTCCCCCCCCACCTCATTCAGGGAATTCCAGTTGCTCTGAATTCTACCTCCTTCTCCTTCTCCATTCCCACAGAGATACCCAGCTCCCAGACTTCAGTCATGTCCTCCCCCTACCCTCTGAATTCTCAGGCCAACCCCCCATCATCCTCCTCCCAGATAGCCATGCAACCTTCTACAGCCCAGGCTCTCACGACTTGCTTCCACCCTCCTCCCCCTCTTGCATCCTCCCTGAACACCTCCCGGAGCTCCAGCAATCCGGCCAACCCCCTGGTCAATTCCACAAACGAAACTGGTTTACCCAATGGTCCTTCACTCCTTGTCCCATCCAATGTACAACTGTCTGCAGGTTGGGAGGCTCAAGGCAATCTACTTCAGTCTGCCACACCAACCTCTGATCATTCCCTTCCCATCAGTACCCAACCTCAGTCCACTATATACCCAACGGTCCTTAACACCTCAACCCTGGTCACTCTTCCTGGGGAAAACCCACCCCTACACTCTACTGCCTCCCTGCAGAACCGGTCTGTACATTCAGCAGCCATTCCACCCGTAAATACTTCCACTAATCCCTCTAATCAACCACTTTCCCATCATCCTTCCTTTAAACCTGCTGCCCCCCCTTTGAGTAAGGATGGTTCCTCTAATGATCCTCTCATTAATCTCCAACCCACTAACCCTCCATCTCAGGCCACAAAAATCCTCCCCTCCCTTCCTAAGCAAAAACCTTCCTATGCCTCATCCATATTCGCCTCATCTCTCCAAATTCAGGATGTCCCACTGGAAGATACCATCTGTGCTGATACAGAGGACAGAGATGAGATTCATGTCACTTTCTCTAGGGAAGAAATGGCAGCCATCACAGCCCAGTTCACCTTCACCTTAATCCTGAAATTTCCTAATGGATGTCCCAAGATGGCCAGAGTCAGGGAGGTGATTGCTGGTTGGGGCCTTACTAAAGCTTACTCTCTCGTTCCCATGGACCCGAGGCACCTCATCCTTCATCTATCCAATCAGGTGGACCATGGTAAAATTTGGACTAAAGTTATTCGTAGAATTGACTCTTTTTCCTTCAAAATTCTGCAATGGACCCCTGATTTCAATACCAGAGAGGAATCTCCTATTGCCGTGGTTTGGGTAAGCTTCCCGAACCCCAACCTGATCTCTTTTGTCCCCTCAGCTATTAAAAGAATGGTGAACTCTTTTGGAAAATTCCTATTCCTTGCCGATGAGACTAGAAGATTCTCAAGGGCTAACGAAGCTAGAGTATGCATGGAAATGGACCTATCCAAACCCCCCCCATCATCCCTACTGATTACTAATGGAGTCCAAGGAGTTTACAATCAACATATCCACTATGAAACCAATATCCTTTACTGCCTCCACTGCAGAATTCTGGGGCATGATAGTAATATATGTCATCGTAAACACCCTGAGCTTAGAAGGAAACAGGCTTCTAAAGAGAACACCACCCCTGCAGCAGTTCAAATTGTCTCTCAGATTGGGGCAACCGATCTCCCCAATACTCACACTAGGTTTGAGAGTAGTGTTGAGAGCACCAAATCTAAAGGTTCTAAAACTGTGGAAAATCGAAGCCAGGATACCTCCTCTTCAGCAACATCTGGCAAATCTTGCTCTCAGGATATTCCTAACCTCCCATACCTTCCCATAAATACACACATGAGTCCAACCCCCAAAACCTCTGAATCTGCACCCTCCCCTGCCTCTTCCAACTCCATTTCCACTGCTACAATCTCTTCTCAGGCTTTCCCTCAGTCTGATATACCCTCTTTTAACTCCTCCCAGGATCCCAGTGATCTGAACCTCCATAGCTCTTCTCAGGCTCCCCTTGTCTCAGGTTTAGGGGTGCCTGAAGGGGAAGAATCTGAGCTTTTCCCCCCTGGCTCTTCTAATTTCATCCCCTCTCATTCCACTTCATCTCACCCTCCCCTCCCCCCCCACATTTCCTCCCAAAATTACCAACAGCACCCGGTTCATAGTGTCTCAGTATCTCAGGATACTGGAGTATCGGCTACTGTAGCTTCTAGAGTCTCAGGATCGAGGGACATCTCAGCCTCCCAATGCTGCTCTGAATCCCTTCCCCCTCTGCACTCCCCTCATTCCCCTACCCATAAACTTCCTCTCCCTCTCATATCTCCTCCCCAGAACCCTCAGAACACAGGTAATTGGGACACAGGTAATCAGGTTACCTGGGTTTCTGATACTGTCAATACCCGTGTATCAGTCCAGGATATCAGGATACCTGAAGCTGAAGGTGTCTGTGCTCCAGGCTTTCAGGATACCCAAAACCTTCCTAATTCCCAACCAATCTTGGCTGCTGTATTTCAGGGTCCCTGTGTCTCAGGGAATCAGGAAACCTTAGTATCAGTGCTTCAGGATACCTTGGCTGCAGTATCTCAGGGTCCCTGTGTATCAGGGAATCAGGAAAACTGCGTATCAGAGTTTCAGGATACTCGAGTATCAGAAAATCAGGATCCCCTGGACTCTCAGAAATCGATTACTCAGAGCAGAGTTATTGTGGATGTCAAACAGCAGGATGAGCAAGCTGAGAGCAGTAGAGATCCCAATGCTGCAACTGCTCTCAAAAAGCTGGAAGACACCCAGGCTCAAGGTAATCAGGTTATTTCTGAGGATCAGGATACCAAGGGCAGTCTCATTTCCAAGAAGCAGTCCAGAGGTGTAGCCTATCAGATGAAGGACCATGCTTTGAGAAGCTCCGTCTCTACTTCTGCATTGGTGTCCAAAGCAAGAGAAGATACCCAGATGCAAGGTACTGAGAAGTCTCCCCCTTCCTCACTCCTTGAATCCAAAAGTAAACAGTCTAAACGTCAGTCTAACACCACTGCCCTACCTGGGCACAGACAGGACTCTTCCCAAAGGAAAGACAAACTTAGTGCTTCTGATCTCGTTAGGGACACTAACCCCTCCAAAAAGAAGAAGGCCATTACTCCTTCAGGTTCTCCACACTCCAAATCCAGGCTTTCCAGAGCCAAAAATCAACCCCCCATCTCCCATTAATGCATAAAACCATTATTTGGAATGCGAGAGGTATTAGAGACCCCCCCTCCAGAGTGTATCTGAAATCTCTCAATCGTACTCTCTCCCCTTCGATTATCTGCATCTTGGAACCCAAAATCCCTGGTTCCAACATCACTGACCTTGCTCATGAGCTCCACATGCAAAATTCCTACCATGGTGAAGACATCAACAAATTCATTTGGATTATGTGGAATAATAGTGTTAATCTTACTATTACTGATACCCAGGATCAATGTATCAGTTGCCTGATTCAAGACTCCATCCCCAACAACCAGTACGCTCTGACTGTCGTCTATGCCAACTGCAACACCCTGAAAAGACGTGATTTGTGGGAAGCCCTGACCTCCTTCTCTGTATCCAACTCCAAACCATGGCTATTAGCTGGGGATTTCAATGTGATTACTTCCAAGGAAGAGAAATTGGGTCCCCATGGGGTGAACCTCACGGCTATCAACGACTTTAATGCTTTTATCAGCAGGGAGGGGTTGATAGATGCTGGTTTTACTGGATCTGAATTCACCTGGTGCAACGGTTTGCTGAACAACCCCAATACTTGGGAACGGCTGGATAGGGCCCTCTTTGACACTAATTTCCTGCTCCACAGTCCACCCATCTCAGTTACTCATCTCACCCGGGTTCATTCTGATCATTCTCCCCTGCTCATTTCCAATACCAAGAACTGTCAATCCAAGGCCCCCTTCAGATTTCTTCGAATGTGGTGCTCCCATGTTTCCTTCCTTGACCTAGTTTCTTCCTCCTGGAAGGAGCAATGCCAGGGTCCTCCCCTTAATGTTCTTCATTGTAAGCTCAAAAGACTTAGAGCTGCCCTTCGCAAATGGAACTGGGATACTTTTGGGGATATCCGATCCAAAAAGAGTGAGCTTCATTCCTCGATTGTTAGCCTGGAAGCCTCTCTTCAGAATTCTTGGAGTGAATCAACCTGCAAAGAGTTGGAAGACACTAAACAGAAACTTAGCTTAGTGTTGAACCATGAAGAACTTCTCCTCCAAGACCAAGCCAGGATAAAATGGCTCAAGGAAGGGGATCGCAACTCTTCCTTCTATCATGCTATCATCAAAGAGAGAAGTACCACCCAGAAAACTAAAATGTTTAAGCAAGACGGCTCGGGCATGGAGGATGAGGAGGTCATGCAAACTGCCATTGCTCACTTTACCGAGTTCTTCCAAAGCTCCCAGGTCTACAACCCGGACGAGTTCCTCTCTTGTATTCCTGCCCTCATCTCGGATCAGCAAAATGTCTCTTTATGTAGGATGCCCGATCACACTGAGGTGGAGAAAGTCATCAAATCTCTTAGCCCCCAAAGTTCTCCGGGTCCGGACGGGTTCACTGGATTCTTTTATGCTCATTGCTGGGACATTATCAAGGAGGATATCATGGCTGCAATCAGGGATTTCTTCTTGGGAATGCACATCCCTCAGGGTATCTCCTCCACCAATCTTGTTCTTATCCCCAAGATCACCATGCCTAAATCTTTTAATGATTTTAGACCGATTAGTTTATGTAACTTTTCCCACAAGATCATCTCTAAACTGCTCTCGAATCGGCTTGCGGAGGTGCTTCCCTCTATTATCTCTAGGGAACAATCTGGTTTTGTGAAAGGTAGGAGTATTCACGAAAATATTAGCATGGCACACGAGCTTATCTCGGACATAGACTCCAAAGTTGTGGGAGGAAACGTAGCTATCAAACTGGATATGTCCAAAGCTTACGACCGTGTTAACTGGCGCTTCCTCATGGCGGTTCTTAGGAAATTTGGTTTCAGTCCCTCTTGGATTGACCTTATCTATAGGAATATATCCAATTGTTGGTATTCTATTTCCATCAACAGGAGCACGGGGGGCTTTTTCCGTTCTTTCAGAGGCCTTAGGCAGGGAGACCCTATCTCTCCTGCCCTCTTCATCATCGCTCAGGACGCTCTCAGTAGGAGGATCTCTCATCTCAGTCTTCATGGTCAGATCAAGCCATATCATGTTAGAAGCAACAATCTGGCCATATCCCATCTCTTCTATGCCGACGACAGTTTAATCTTCATCAACGGAAGCTTGGGAAGTCTGAATAGTTTCATGTCTACATTGGAAGACTTTGGGGCTTGCTCGGGACAGGTGATCAACAAATCTAAGTCTGCTTTTATTATCTCTGACAAGCAGCACATGTTGAATCAGGCTACTATTATCTCCAACTGCACGGGGTTCTCCAGGGACAACCTCCCCATCAATTATCTCGGAGTGCCACTGTTCAAGGGTCGGGCCAAATCTGAATACTTCAGGGAACTCATCGACAGGTTTCGCAAGAAGATTTCAGGCTGGAGAGGGAGGCTACTTTCATTCGGGGGTAAAATCACCCTCATTCGAAGCGTGCTTACCTCTCTCCCTGTCCATGCTCTCTCAGTTATCAGAGTTTCCAGGAAGCTTCTTCAGGAATTGGAGAGACTTATGGCGAACTTCCTCTGGAACTCTCAAGAACGTCATCGGAGAAAATGGGTATCCTGGTTCAAAGTGTGTAGACCTCTTCAGGAAGGGGGTCTTGGCATCAGACCCTTGGCTCAGGTGATGCAGTCTCTCCATGCGAAGAGGTGTTGGTCCCTACTAGTGGGTAAATCTGCCTGGGCTCATTTCATGTTGCGGAAGTATGGTGATCCTAGTGAGGCGGGGTACTCCACACCTGCCTTTGCCTCCCCTCTGTGGAAGTCGATCCTGAAAGTTTTTCCTTCTGTGTACACTCACTGCTTCTGGCTTCTTGGTAGAGGTAATATTCCATTATGGAGATCAAATTGGTGTGGCCAATATAT
>JAYESA010000329.1:232500-235000 GCA_036927795.1 Iris macrosiphon
CTAATCGGGTTGGTAGCCACTCACTTAGATTTGGAAGGGAGAAGGAAAGAGGCGCTTCACGACTCCGTTCGCAAGCCGCCTACTGCTCGTTCACCTGCACACGAACAGCTCGATTAATACTTCTTCCTCTCTTTCCAATCTCGGAATAGAAGTGCAAGTCTATGAACGAAAACAATGAAAACCATCGAAACCGTTCAAGGAAAACAAGCAAATCCCAAAACCAACTCAAAGCACGAAAGCAACAAGCGACATCGAAAACCGAGGCAATAAAAGATAGCAGCGGAGAGGTCCCTCCTGACTCTGCCGCTAAGCCGATCCTTGGGGCGCAGTCCACTGAATATGGGAATCGATTCCGAAGAAACAAATCCATAACGAGGACGAGTTCTTAATTCAATCTATCCCGATCGAACGATACCGTCTTGTGTTTCTTAGCCACGATCTCCGCATCGGAAGAACGGGGCGCTACATCCTACCCAACTAATTGGAAGTTTCGTCCCGAAACTTAGGGTAGAACTTACCGTTAGGGATTATTTTGTTCAGGACGACGACCATGAAGGTTCGGACAGGAGGAAATAGCATGGGCTGGATCGCCACAAGCGAGGCATAACCCAAGTCTTTTACGGCAGTACTTCTTAAGGTGCCCTTTTCTCTTACAGAAGTGACAAGTTTTGTTCCAATCCCCGTCCTGCTGACCAGCGTTATTCGGGCGCTTTGTAGCGGTATTTCCTCCCTCGTTGCTTTGGCGTTTGTGACTGGATGTATGCACAGCGCCGGCAGCAACATGAGGATAGAGTGGTTCGAGCGACAGGGCGTGATTCATGACTTCACGCATGGTTCCGTACTGATTGTTGACTACGTGCGAATAGATGGCAGGGCGTAGTCCACCTTCAAACCTTCTGGCTCGACTCGCTGCATCAGGTAAATAGGCCCTAGCGAACTTCGAGAGTCGGTTGAACTCGGCGGAATACTCCTTAACTGTCATCCTGCCTTGCCTCAGTTGCACGAAGTCATTTTCCATCTTACGTTGTACTGGAGGCGGTATAAACTCCTCTTCGAACGCGGCACGAAAGGTCGTCCACGAGATCGCCTCCTCTCCGTGATCAAGTTGGAGAGATCGTCGATGCACGTCCCACCAATCGTGTGCGTCGAGGCGGAGCTGCAGTTGCGCGCAGGCGACGCGCCTATCTTCGGGGACCTCTAGCAGAGTGAAGTGGTCTTCAAGTTCTGCTAGCCAATCTAGAGCTACCACTGGGTCCTCAGTCCCGTTGAACGGGGTATTGCAGACTTTCTTGAAATGGCCCAAGTTGAAGGCAGTCACGTCCCTCTGCCTTGGGATTTGAGGCGTCTCCACTTCAAGCACGGGCTGTTCCACCGGAGTCGCTGCTGTTGCGGCGGAATGGTTGGCAGCCAAAGTCTGAACAATTTGTTGCAGGGCATCTACTTGCTTTTGTTGGACTGAGAATCGGGTCTCTAGATTACTCTCGAGCTTAGCTTGGCGAGTATCGTCTCGTTGTCGTTGCGATTCTAACATTTGCATTAACCGCTCAAGCGGGTCGACTTGAGACATGCCTCTTTGGCTCCGAGAGCTTCCCGAATTGCCTGAACTGCTCTCTTGTGTTTCGATCGGTGGTTGCGCTGCAGATTGCGCTGGATCCATTCCTTCAAAAGAAGGTAAATTACATTAGGATCATAATGTATTATGGACTTATTGCATGAACGTATCTCATTTTGGCCTAGCGAGTTTAAGAGTTCGCACAGGAATTTGATCGTTAAAGGAACTTTTCCAGCACGAAGTCTAAGGAACTTTGAATCTGTGCTCTGATACCACTATGTCACGCCCCGAGGCGTCCTCCGAGTCGTGACCGCCGTGCGGGCCTGGAGTTGCGCCCGCACAAGGCTTTAATGATTTGCATAGCAAGCACGTATTCAGAGTACGCAGATAAATTGAAACACAGATTTGAAACATAGAAAAGTTCTCTTTATTGATAATGAACATCTATTACAAACTCTTGAACGAGTCAGCTAATATGCCGAACGGCTTACAAAAGGGTTGACTCAAAATGAGATAGCAGTCCTGTACATTACATCCTTTTATAAACTCAAAACGATAAAGACCTCCAGGCTGGAGGATCGCCTTGCCACGAAGCTGCATTTGTGTATGAAGAGTTGCAGGCTCCTGACTCCAAAATGCTTCGGGGGCGCGGTGAAGATGCGCCAACAGTTGGACTGGATCGGGTAGACGACTTCGGCTCCTCGCTCGGTTCGCCTTGGTGCGGAGAACCTGTTTCAACGAGGGTCAGCATATCGAAACATGCTGGTGAAGGCGAGCTAGCCTGACTATACCAATCAACACGTTGTTTAGTGAAGCATGCATATTTTGTTGGTTTCTATCTTGCCTTAGTTCATTTACAGTTTAGCAGCATATTGAATTTACTGAATGAACGTGCCACCGTTCGGTGGATTTTACCTGACCGTCTGAATTACCTGCACAATACTTACC
>JAYESA010000330.1:0-105000 GCA_036927795.1 Iris macrosiphon
CATCATATCCTTTCTGGGGCATATCTATTTCTGCAGCTTGCATACACTTGTAGACCAAAGAAATAGAAGCCATCTGTGCAGCTGGAATCGGCCTCGAGTCAGCCTAGCCGATACTACCGAAGTTTTCTTGTACTGGCGGGCTACTACTCGGAGATTCATTAAATCCATAAAGGCAGCAGGGGTGTTCATAAGACCAAACGACATAACAAAAAATTGTAGTTCCCATAACGGGATCGAAAAGCAGTCTTTGGCATGTCTTCCGGCTTAATCTTTAGCTGGTGGTAGCCCGAGCGAAGATCAATTTTTGAGAACACCGTTGCCCCTTGCAGCTGATCAAACAGGTCATCTATCCTTGCCAGAGGATACTTGTTTCTGATGGTGACCTTATTCAGCTCTCGATAATCGATGCAGAGGCGTAGTGTTCCATCATTCTTCTTTACGAAGAGCACAAGCGCGCCCCAAGGAGACACGCTCGGACGGATGAACCCACAATCCAGTAACTCTTGCAGTTGGCACTTTAACTCCTTCAGTTCAGCAGGGGCCATTCTCTACGAAGGCTTAGAAATTGGTTGTGTATTCGGGAATGTATCGATGGTGAATTCGATCTCTCTGTCTGGTGGTATGCCGGGTAGTTCGCTCGAAAACACATCAGTGAACTCTGCCTCAACGGAAGAAGACTCAACGTTTGCGTAATCCAGCCATGTGTCTCGAACCGACGCTAGGAATCCCTCGCAGCCTGAGTGTAGCATTCACCGAGCAGATATCGCAAAAATTACCATGCAGGCCTGATCGCATCAGTTGATGGACTACTCATGTAGCAGAATTCGGCTTCTCCAGGCAGGCGAAAGATGACTCATTTCTCTGCACACTCAATAGTTGCCGAGCATGCACCGAGCCAATCCATTCCCAAAATGATATCATAGTCCTGAAAATCTAGAACTAAAATATCTAGCGATAGCTTCCTTCCTCCAATACAGACGTAACCACCTCGGCATACTGAATGGACATGTATTTTCGTGCCGGAGGGGGTGCAAACACTTAAATCTAGATACAATAGAGTTATTTTTATATCGTTCTCCACGACAAAATTTGTGGATATAAAACTATGCGTTGCACCAGAATCAAATAGCATACGTGTAGGTATGTTATTAAAAAGTAAAATATCTGACACAATGGTGTCTGAGGCCAGAGCTTCCTCTCGTGTCATCGTGTAGACCCGACCTTGGGCTTGGCGACGCTCTTGCTGAGGCGCAGCTCGATTGGCCTAGGTTGCAGCTGTCACGTCCCAGTCCCAAAATACGTAGGACTAGGAACACGTAAGCATGCCAGTCGTATGTATATGGCAACTCCAATATATGGATACCATAACACATGTACGCGGGTAATATGAATGACAATTCACAAGTGGTATAAATTTTATCACAAGTCACAGGGTATAATCTAAATCTCATCCACGAAAATCAAACATAAATAAATAACCAATATCTATGAAACTAGATCTCAATACAAGGTATCTAAAGATGCTAGTTGGGTGGAAATAAATCCACTACCAACTCGAATATCTAAGTACAACACAATAAACACAATATAAGAATACCAGCTCACAATCACGGGCTCGAAGAGAAGACCTCCTCAAAACATATAAGTAACCAGTCCGGATCTGCGCTTCTGCAAATACTCATGAATATCTACACCTGGAAAGGGAACATGTCCTTAGAGGGACATAACAAGATACATAGAAGCATGCCAATAAAGTACTGAAATAAATATCCAATGGGGTCGCCTAACCATCTATGTGAATACAGTTTGAGAATAACTCTCTAACAAGTGGGCTATCTGGCCATAAAATGGGATTGACATGGTTCTCTTGGAGATCCAGGGGCCTACAAAGCATGTCGTCTTTTGAACGACAGAGGACGCCAAGTAGTATAGGGGTCATCACGACCGCGTATCTTCGGCGGAGCGTACGGGTTACAAGGAAAAAGTGTAAAGGAGCCCAAATACGATACTTGTTATTCTCCCCACCCCATGCTCTAAGCATGTCACATCCATGACACGATCTGGTTCATAGCCTATCCTTAGTACCCTAGTCCAATCCTATAACCAAACAAGGACAAGGATTGGACCACCGTACTACAATAGGCTATGTTCATGGACCTCTAATAACTGCTAAGTCTTCTAGCATACAAAGTTTCTATCAGCAGTCATCCCTAACGCACGGCCCATACGTACAGGAGGCCAGACCTGTCACGCAGTCCGTGATCTATATGAGACTCACACTCGTGTAACAACTGTGTCACGGCCAATCAACCTAATGATGCTACATAATAATGGGATAGTCTCATACACAAGGTCAATGCATATACATAAATAAAAATATATCACGATGATACCGTCGTTGCATCCAAGTTTTCTTGGACGCGCATTTTATATAGCAGTTAAAATATATGAACTAAAGACAAAAAATAAAGATGCATGCAACATATGGAATATGAATAACAGTACAATGGCAATGTATACTTGCCTGGCAAGAAGCTGCAAAATGTAACGTCCAGATGTCAAACACACAGGATCAGAAGCTATGGTCTCAGAACAAATATCTTCGGATGCTGAAATAGATATCACCAACGTTCCCAGAATAAGCAAAATAGCTAGAAAGTACTTTCCTTTCGTCCAATTTGGACACAGGGACAAAACGGTAATTTTGGATCAAAGCGAGCTCCACTTGTGGGCCACTTTGCACCAAAAGTGTGCCATGGGTAACGGTCTCGAAATGGGACAAATTATAGGTCAAACGAACTCTAAAAGTCAGTACAAACTCAACGGTATGTCCAAATGTAGAATCCGATGAGCCAAACACAATTTTGCCCAAAAAGTCAACCGTGGGGCCCGCCAATTGGCGACTTGGTCAACTGTCTCAAAATTGCGTGGAAATTGGGTCACAGGACCAGCACGTTACCATGAGTCCAGTGGCGCAAGTTTTGTCGTAATATGACTAGCGTGCACAAAATGCGCAGGGCTTTCGTAAAAGTTACGACACGGAAGATTTGCTGCGGATACGGGCTGATTCCGACGCGCACACGCGTCCAAATCATTTTTCACAAAATCTCACACATCCGGGTATGCTGCGTGCACCTTTTGGTACACTTGGTACACGGCGGGGCGGTCCCGTTTGGCGGGGCGCGCTCCATTTTGCAATTTTTGGAAATCTAGAAAAAGTAAATTTTTGGAATTTTCCAACGAATTTAATTCTACATACAGCAGTTAGCAAATTAATATAATTAACAAAAATTAAACTAGGTCAAGTGGTCTCCGCATACCAAAAAGAAAAATCGAATTCAGATCTCTGTGGTGGGAGATACGAATCCGGGAACATAGATAGTTTACCGCAGTTTTCTGCGATACCCAAAAATTGTCATTTTTCGTCAACTTGGATGCTGTTTTCGTCTAGGTTTATGCGTTGAACGAGGTAAACTAATATACAGGATTTGAAGAGGGATAGGTGAGGATTATATCGGTGAAGAAAGGGTCGAGTTTGGTCGAGCGAGGAGACGAAAAATGCGTCGTGAACAGGGGTACTCTGCTAAAAAAAATTGTGCGGTGATGCTCGCGAGCGCACGGTGTGCAGCGGCTGCGACGGTCTCCGGAGCGGCTAGGTCGGAGGCTGGGCGACGCGATGGTGCGGCTATCTCGAGGGGAAGGAGGAGAGGTGTTAGGGTTGGGGTTTGGGAAGATGATGTAGAGAGAAGAGGCGGTGGGGGGGTTGTATATGCGTGGAAAGAGGGAGTGAAACCACGCGGAAAGGGGTTTGAATACTGCAGCTGCTGCTGTTTCTTTCTTTCTTTCTTTCTTTGTTTTGGTTTTGGGTTGGGGTGGTTAACGGGTTACGGGTTAGTAATGGGTTTGGGTTAGGATAGATCCAATAGGAATTTTCTTATTTTCTTTTTCTTTTTCTTTTTTTTTCTTATTTCATTTCTTTTTCTTTCTTAATAAATTATATATATATATATATATATATATATATATATATATATATATATATATATATATATATATATATATATATATATATATATATTCTAGAATTATATTTGTGCATACCATTAAGCTAGCAACTATCCAAAGGGTCTCCTACATGGAATAAATTAGGAAAAATTTATAATGGCTCCGTAAATCTCCTAAATGCACAAACACCTCAAATAAAAAATTAAATAAAATATGTTTCCTCTATTTAACTCATAATTACTATAAAATTAATTAAATAATTAATAAAAATTATTAATACGTTTTTTTTTCAGAATTAGGGGTCTTACAGCAGTAGCCTGATTTGGATGTTGAGGTAGAAGCTTAGAGGGGAGCGGACAATCTTGAGCTATATGGCCTTGACCGCCACAGTTGAAGCACAGCCCTTTCTTGATGTAATATTTGTCGATGGTGTGCCCCGGCCTATTACAGTATGCACAATGCGCCCCTACATTTCCCTTGTATCGACCGCCGTTGTTTGGACGCTTTGCAGCGTTGTTTCCTTTCTCGTTGCTTTGGCGCTTGTGATTGGAGGTATGCACAGTGCCGGCAGTAACATGAGGATACTGCGGTTCGAGGGAGAGGGCATGACTGAGAACTTCCCGCATCGTTTGGTACTGGAGAACGACCACGTGCACATGGATAGTAGGATATAGACCTCATTCGAATCTCCTGGCATGACTCGCTGCATCAGGTAAATATGAGCTAGCAAATTTGGCGAGCCGGTTGAATTCGGCGGAATACTGCTTTACCGTCATGCTTCCTTGGCGTAGTTGCACAAACTCGTTCTCCTTCTGACGATATACGGGAGGGGGTATAAACTCCTCTTTAAACGAGCCACAGAAAGTAGACCATAAAATCGTCTCTTCATCATCGTCTGTTGGAAGAGATCGTCGATGCACGTCCCACCAGTCGTGCGCATTCAAACAGAGCTGGAGTTGGGCACACGCAACGCGCTTCTGATCGGACACCTCTAGCAGTTTGAAGTGGTCTTCCAGTTCGGCCAACCAATCTAGAGCCGCTATTGGATCCTCAGTCTCTTTGAATGGTGTGTTGCAGACTTTCTTGAAGCCGCCAAAGTTGAAGGCAGTCACATCCTTCTTCCTTGGAGTCTGAGGCATCTCAACTTTAAGTACTGGTTGCTCCACCAGAGTCGCCGCTGTTGCCGTTGACTGGTTGGAGGCCAAGGTCTGAATAATCTGCTGCAGGGTATCTACCTGCTTTTGTTGGACTGAGAATCGGGCTTCTATTTGGTCTTGAAACTGGGTTTGTCTCTCTTCCGCTCGCTTCTCAGCCCGTTCATAACGAGCCTCCTCCCACTGTTGGTTTGCCTCCAACATCTACATCATTTTCTGAATTGGGTCAACACGAGACATGACTCTCTGGCTCCGAGAACTTCCCGAAGTATCAGAACTGCTTTCTTGGGCTTGCGTCTCGGCCGCTGCTTGCGCTAAAGATTACGCTTATGCCATTCCTTCAAAAGAAGGTAAATTACATTAGGATCATAATGTATTATGGACTCATTTTATGAACGTATCTTATTTTGGCCTAACGAGTTCAAGAGTTCGCACAGGGATTTAGATGATTAAAGGAACTTTTCTAGTTCGAGGGTCAAGGAACTTGAAGCTGTGCTCTGATACCAACATGTCACGTCCCAATTCTGTGGAATCGATAATCGTCCCCCGGGCGTGACGTCGTGCGGACCTAGGTTGCACACCGCACAAGGCTAACGTATTTTGCGTAGCGAGCACATATTCAGAGTACGCAGATAAATTGAAAACACAAGTTGTAACATGGAAAAGTTCTCTTTATTGATAATGAACATATATTACAAACTCCACGGGCTTACAAAATATTGACACAAAATAAGATAGTTGTCTTTTACATTATATCATTTATTAAACTTCAAAATGTAAGACCTCTTGGCGGGACAATGGCTTTCCTTCGGAGCTGCATTGAGTTGGGTTGCTAGCTCCTTGCTTCAAAATACTTCAAAGGGTGGCACGATTAGGACGCGCCAACAGTTGGACTGGATTGGGGGATGACTTCGGCTCCTCGCTCAGATCTTCTTAGTACGGGGAACGTGAGTTGAGCGTGAGTTTACTCGTCATGCCACTTCCGGGATATGATATTGTACTCAGAATAGACTGGTTGAGTAGGCATCATGCTACTATAGATTGTCACGGAGGCAGAGTAATATTTTGACCACCAGGAGAGCCGGAGTTTGAGGTCGCCAGAGGAGCAGCAAAGCAGAGCAGAGGCACTTTTTATGGAGCTAGAAAGGAAGAAGAGAAGTTGCCACATCCTCTAATAGCGGAGTTCCTGGATGTATTTCCAGAGGAGTTGCCAGGCTTGCCGCCAGACAGAGATATTGAATTCTCTATAGACTTGGTACCAGGAGCGAAGTCCATTTCACAACATGTCTATAGAGTCGACAACAGCGAGCTGGTAGAACTGAAGAAGCAAGTTGAGGAGCTGCAGGACAAAGGTTTCATTAGATCCAGTTCATCGCCATGGGGAGCTCCGGTTTTGTTCGTACCGAAGAAGGACGGCACGGTACGCATGTGTATCAACTATAGAGCTCTGAACAACCTCACTATCAAGAACAAATATCCATTGCCGAGGATAGATGATATTTTCGATCAATTGAGCGGAGCAAAGGTATTTTTAAAGATAGACTTGAGATCAGGCTATCACCAGGTGAAGGTGAAGAGAGAAGACATATCGAAGACAGCTTTTCGGACCAGATATGGCCAGTTTGAATTCACAATAATGCCGTTTGGTTTAACCAATGCACCAGCAATATTCATAAACTTGATGAACAAGGTATTCCACTAGTACCTTGACAAGTTCATAGTGGTGTTCATCGACGACATTCTTGTGTATTCAAAGACCCCGGAGGAGCACGAAGAGCACCTGAGGATGGTCTTGGAGACTCTCAGGAAAGAGGAGTTGTAAGGGAAGCTTTCAAAGTGTGAGTTCTTCCTTGACAAGGTTGAATTTCTTGGATATATGGTGACGGGTGACAAAATTTCAGTTAACCCAAAGAAGATCGAGGCAGTGTGGGCTACCCCCAGTTCGGTAGAAGAGATTAGGAGTTTTCTCGGACTAGCAGGATACTACAGAAGGTTTGTACAAGATTTCTCCAAGATTGCAGAACCAATGACTAGGCTGACCAAGAAAGATATGGATTTTGTCTGGACAGAGGAATGTCAGGCCGCGTTTGATGAGCTGAAGAAGAGATTGACGACAGCTCCGGTTTTGACATTGCCATCAGGGACAGGTGAATTCACTATCTACAGTGATGCTTCAGGAAAGGGTTTGGGTTGCGTTCTTTAGCAGCACGAAAAAGTAATTGCCTATGCTTCAAGACAATTATGCCCTCATGAAAAGAACTATCCCACCCACGATTTGGAGTTGGCAGCAGTGATCTTCGCTCCAAAGCTGTGGAAATACTATTTGTACGGAGAGCGTATGGAGATCTTCACAGACCACAAGAGCTTGAAGTACATATTTACACAGAAGGAGCTGAATATGAGGTAGAGAAGGTGGTTGGAGTTGATGAAATACTTTGATATCTTATTACAGTACCACCCAGGGAAGGCCAACGTAGTCGTCGATGCCTTGAGAAGGTATCCGATGGCTATGTACTTGACAACATATAGACATTTATTGGCAGATCTTAAGAGCTTGGGAATTGAAGTACTAATTCCAGGTGTGGAGATTCAGATGTAGGAATTGCAGATACAATTAGAGATGATGGACAGAATTAGAGCTGCACAGTATGATGATGAGACTCTGAGGAGTATCAGGGCACAAGTTCGGACATAATTGACAGATGACTTCACTATTGTGGATGATGGATCTTTACGATATGGCACGAGGATGTATGTGCCAAGTAGAGATCTGCGTGAAAAGGTTTTGCAGGAGGCACATCACTCTCAGTACTCGATGTATCCCGGTGCCAACAAGATGTATCGAGATCTGAGGGAGCACGTATGGTAGTATGGTATGAAGGGCGAGGTAGCACGCTTTGTATCCCGATATTTAGTGTGCCAGCAGGTAAAAGCAGATCGACAGAGGCCAGGTGGATTGCTTCAACCTTTATCCATCCCAGAATGGAAGTGAGAGCATGTGACTATGGACTTTGTTTCAAGGCTTCCATGTTCTCCAGGAGGAAAGGACGCGATTTGGGTTATCGTGGATAGGTTGACCAAATCAGCCCACTTCTTACCATTCAAGGTGGGTACGTCGACAGAGAGGCTAGCAGAGATGTACGTGCGACAGATTGTCAGATTACATGGACCTCCTGTGAGTATCGCCTCAGATCGGGATAGTCATTTCACTTCCCATTTCTGGAGGAGTCTGCAGGCTAGCTTGGGCACTCAGCTCAAGTTCAGTACCTCATATCACCCCAGACAGACGGGCAGTCTGAAAGGACTATTCAGACTCTTGAAGATATGCTGCGCACTTGTGTTTTGGATCTCGGAGGTTCTTGGGAGGATCATCTACACCTAGTAGAGTTTGCTTACAATAATATCTACCAGACCAGTATTGAGATGTCACCATTTGAGGCTTTATATGGACGGAGGTGTCGTACACCGTTATCTTAGGATGATGTCGGAGAGAGAGCCTTGTTAGGACCAGAAATGGTCATGGATACAATAGAAAAGGTGAAACTCATCAGAGACAGACTGCGAGTGGCGCAGGATAGACATCGGCATTGAGCCGATAACCACCGTAGACCCCTAGAGTTTCAGGTATAAGTTTTGTTATTTTAGTTTGTGATTATTTGTTTTAGATTGCATGTTAAGACTGTTTGTTCTAGGTTGGCGATTTGGTGTTCCTACGAATTTCTTCGACACGGGGCACGATTTGTTTTGGTAGAGACAGAAAGCTTAGTCCATGATACATCGGACCTTTCGGTATCCTTGCAAGGATAGGTGCAGTGGCCTATAGACTGGACTTGTCGCCTGCTCTAGATGGAGTGCATGATGTGTTCCGCGTATCATAAATGAGACTGTACATGGCAGATCCTAGTCACGTACTAGATCACTTGGAGATCGAGGTTGGACCGACTCTCAGCTATCCCGAACAACCCGTAGAGATCTTGGATCGTAGAGAGAATGTATTGCGGAATCAGACTATTCCCTTGGTTTGTGTTGCATGGAGACATCACTCTCCAGGTGAGTCAACCTGGGAGAGAGATGATGAAATGCGCGAGCAGTATCCGTATCTCTTCGAGACTTGAGGTATAATTCTTTGTTTGATTGTGTTGTTCTTGTGCTAGTTTATTTCAATTTTGAGGACAAAATTTTTTAAGGAGGGTAGACTTGTCACTACTATATTCCAAAATAAGGGTATTTTTGGCTTTTCATTTATTTATATAATGTGTTAATATTGCATGATATTTATTTATATTTAATTGCTGTGATTTTAATTGATTGTTGTACCTTACCGTTGCTTCGATATTTGGAGCACTACACTAGCCATTGCCTTCCTACAAATTTTACACCCTTGTCCTAGACGTGCCAGCCTTCTATTTTGATCTTTGTGTGACTCATAATTATGCCTTCTTGTGCTTCATCTTAGTCGCACAATATTCGTTGCATACAATTATATTTAATTATATATAAATCTAACTTTGTATCCTTGTGCGTTCCAATCAAAATTGGAGGCACAATCTCGACCCTTTTTGTGCAACCCAAATTATGATAAGTATTTTTTTATGAGTCTTCTTCATCCATGACACTTGTGTCCCACCTAATTTTAACCTATGTACTTCTAATTAATTTTAGAACACCAATTATATTAGTTTAATTAAATTAATCCAAAAATCCTACCTTGTATAAATTTTCAATTGTTGGGCACTTTTATGTAAAAGTGCATTGAGGTGCCCACACCCCATTGGACCAACACATGAAGAAACCCCAATTTCCTTCATGTAAATTTTTCTCCATAATTATTTTGGAGGGTGTAACACTCAACATCAACCCTCATTAAACTTTGGCCCTCCATTTTGAACACATGCAATCCTATCCCTCTAAATTTCTACATAAGAAGCCAAGCCCTTTTTTCCAAGGAGGAGTGTTGACCGACCCACCTTTCTAGGTCAACCTCAAACCCTCCTTTACATATATATATAAAACTTTCTTTATTTTTTCTCATCCCTAAGACCTAAAACCAATCCAGCCGACTCCCTCAACCCATCTCCTGTTCACCGCCTTCCTCTCCCTGTTCATGCCTTTACCCCTCCTCTCGCCGACTGGAGCACTCGTCGGAGGCTGTCGACTGAACCATCTCCATCCCTCTCGACTGAATCCGTCCGCCCTCCTCGACTAACAGCCACCACCACGCGACAACCCTCCTCGACGACTCTCACCATCCCGCTCGACTGAACCCGATCCCCTCCTCGACCGAGTACCTCCCGCCATCGACTGGATGTCGCCTACACGTCATCTTCACAGGACCCGACCTTCCGTCGACGACTCGCTGACAACACAGCGCCTGAACCCGCGACCATCTACCACTCCTCGACTTCGCCTGAACCCGCAGGACACCGCTGAACCCGACTCCTCGACGGAATGCCAGCAGCAGCCCGCTGAATCCCTCGGTAACCCGACAGCCCACCTCGACTCGAACACCCCCTCATTCACGTGCGCACAGGTTTGAGTTGTTACTTTCATGGTTGTGTACGTATATACGTGTGAATGGCATTAGGATCTAGCATAATGCTCCATGACGTGTTCATTAGATGTTGATTTTAAGAGACCCTGCAAATAACCCAAACTCGTATGCGTATACGTACGCGTATGTGTATAACATTCCAATTGGTATGCATGTAATTATTGGTTGATATATATATATATATATATATATATATATATATATATATATATATATATATATATATATTGTAAGTAATTAAATGCTAAATGCTAGTTAGGGCTATATATATATATATTTGTATATGTACTGTGATGCCCTAGTGTTAATTATGGATATCCCGTAAATACTTGACCATGTGACCCTGAGAATTATGAGTTGACTGCCTTATGTATACTGACGTACTTGCGAGACCCGTGCTAGTGATTGACTGTCTGATTTTGCACAGCAATTACAGACGTGACACCCGTGCAGCTAGATGCACACTTGACCCTGTTAGATGACGAGTGTCACCCCTAGCGTAGTCTCTGAGTTCAGTGTATTTATGATTGTGTGTATGTTAGTGTGTCGACTGATTCTGTATTATTATCAAATAATGTCTATAGGATTGTTGGATTATTCAGACAAGACCTCGAAAACAGGACATTGGTATTTTCAGCAGAGGACCACATGCGAGTACATTCTCTGACAGTTTTTATTATGTTGATTATCTCTATGATTCCAGTTGTATAGCGTACATGATTCTGACACTATATATACACGAGTTGGCATCATCAAGACCGATTATGAGGAGTCATGATTTGGAATCCATCGTGCTAGCTGGGGACGGGGAGATATTAGTAGATTATGTGATCATACCCAACTCTACATGCATCATAGCTCACCCACACCTCACGTCGGTACAGCCTGACCATTACATGCCTCATAGCCTATTACATGTGATTAGCCTGACTATTGCTCGCATCATAGCTATCCGGATGATTAGCCTGACCTTACATGAATCATAGCTAATCATATGTAACAAGCCTGATCAGTCCCAAGCCGATCACATGATATGATGATGTTTCACACACTTAGCTAGATAGTCTATACATGTATCTCTAGTTTATTGATCTAGCATTTCCCTATGTTCTAGTTATTCTTCTAGCATTCACTTATATTCCAGTTCATTGTTCTAGCATGCACTTGTACTTCTGTTCATTGCTAGTTGTACTATTGGACATATGCTCCAATATTTCTATTTCCAGTATTTTATTATCTCCAGTATTCCTTATTGCTAGTATTTATATCCATCTTATATTTCTTTACACTGTATTATAGTTTTTGTCAATATATGTGGAACTGCTGTTAGTACTTGTACTTCGCTCCAATCCTGACTGGATATTTTTTTCAGAGGATCTTGAGAACTTCTGTCCTACACATTATGGACCAGGCATAGACACAGGCTACACACCAGAGATATTAGAGGAGTCTATTCCATTAGAGGAGACACTACCTGCAGCTGTTTAGACATCATTTATGTTATGCATCTTGAGACTTATTTTGAGACTTATGTTGAGGTTATGTTGAGACTTATATTGAGACTTGTGGAGACTTTTTATGTTGGACAGCTAGACTGTAGTTTATCTCTATTTTGAGACATTGTGTTTGACTATGTCATTCTTCTTATCTTTATCATGCCATTTATTCTTATAGTTATTGTGATTGAGTATACATTGTGAGATGTTGAGAGATGTTATTTCATTGTCCTCCTTATGGAGTTGATATCATTGACAGGTTGTGATTTATATTTAGTATTATTGAGACCTAGACAGCGTTCTACCGTCGATGCTGCGGCGTAGGCTGGACGTACCCATGACTCATGCCCAAATTACGGGTGCGGGTCGTGACAATCAGGATCCTTTTATATAGTTCTTCGTGGAGATCGAGAATAGTCAGAGTGAAAACTTTTGTGTGAACATCTGATCTCGACCACGCAGTTTTCCATCGTTTATTTAGCCTCAGGAATAACACATGCGACCGGGGCTCGGTGGTTCACACGGACGAAGCGAAGGTAGGGTTTGAAGATATGAGAATAGGCTTATACTTATATAGATGTCAAAAGTTCACATTGAGGCTGGTGAGGTCAAGCAAGATTTGCTTAAATAGGATTCTTATCTTAAAAGGATTCTTATCTTATTTGAATGACCAAAAGATAGGGATGAATCTATGAGAAGTGCGGGAATTGGGATGAGTTCGGATAGTTAATACTTATTCTTATGGTTAATGTTTATTAGAAAGGAATAATTTTGGCTAGGATTAGTTGGTTTTGATTTAAAAGATATTTGTGCATATCTAGTGTATATTTATATATACATATCTAGCCTACTTCTAAACTGAGCATATATCTAATTCCACTTCTTATTTCCATCTTTTCAACTAATTACTTTAATTTATATATTATAATAAATATTTTACTATTTAATTTGCATATTTATTTATTTATTGATTTAGGTAATACTTAAGGCTTAAGGCTAATGTTGTACTCAAGATTACAAGGGTTTTCTATAGTTCAATAAATTGCCAAATAATTATTTAAATTAAATAAATAAAAAACAAATTACTAATTACCATAATAACTATATATATAAAAATTAGGGTCCTTACAACTTCTATTGTTGTTGTTGTTGTTGTTGTTCTTCTTCTTCTTCTTGTTATTGTTGTTGTTGTTGTTGTTGTTGTTGTTGTTGTTGTTGTTGTTGTTCTTCTTCAGTTCAGTCCAAACCCGAGCTTCAAACCCCCCCTTCTTCGCATCGAGATACCTCCCTCCCCGCTTAGCCGATTCCTGAACCGTCTTCTCTGGTATACTCTCATCATAACCCTCTCTTAATCCCTTCATTTAGATTAATTTAGCTTGCTTTCTCTTGTTAGTAATTTAAGTTCCAAATCGAAGAAAAACAGTTTTATAAAACTCAAAAATCTTTGATATAGAGTTGGTCCCGTCAAACCGGACAACCTTATCATGTACCGATTATATCGAAAGGCGCGTACGATATTTTTCGACGTGTGGGCTTTGGCAAAATTCAATTTGGTCGCTTGTGCACGACGAAATTGACCCGTATCCGTCAAAAGTTTTCATATCGATATTTTTACAAATACCCCCAATTACTTTGTGCATGCTCGTCGTATCTCGACGAAACTTATGCCATTGGACTCGCGACGTTCAACTTGTTTTGTGACTCAAGTTTCGTTTGATTCTGAGGCAGTTATCGGATCGCCATTTCGCGGGCCCGATGATCCGTTCCAAAGGGCATTTTTGTGGTCGGCTCATCGGAATCCAAATCCGGACATACCGTTGAGTTAGTATCATTATTGAGAACTTGTTTGACCTATAATATGCTAAGTTTAGAGACCTTTGTTCCTGTCATATTTTTCGGTGTAAGATAGGCCCCACCTATAGACCCCGTGTTGACCATAAACTGTCCTTTTGCTCCTGTGTCCAAATTGGACGTATGGGTATACTTTTTTTTGAGTATTACACTCATTTATGGACTATTGATGATATTTGTGATAGCACTATTGATGATATTTGTGATAGCATCCTAAGACATCTACTCTAGTCCATTCTTGTGCTGCTACTTCCTTGGCGAGTTCATGTTCGAATCTTTGCAGGCAAGTATACATTACCTTTTTGTACTGTTTTAATTTATTTATTATTGCTCATATATTATGTGCTATGAATATTATATAATTGTGCAAATCTGAGAATGACTCGGGTGCAGTCGACGAAAGCGTCGACGTTAGGACTTGTATTTGACCTAGTGTCTAGTGGACGTACCTAAAGTTGTGGAGTTATCATTATAACTCTGAGGTCTTTTCACGTATTATTTCACGTCACGGAGTGAGTTCATGATAGGACACGAGCTTACGCACTTGACTGGCCATCGGTGCGAGTAGCACGTGTGACGGTACATAGCGTAGTTTTATAGCTTTATGTGACTTGCATTATAAATACGAGACATCAACGTCGTACTGAGACTTGTACATTTGCATTGGGTGGGGAGGACAACTAGAAGGCGTATGGGACACCCACCTCTATATATTTATGCAGACTCCATATTCTTCGGAGCAATAAAAATGTTATTATTTATGCAAATTTTGCGTTCTTCGGAGCAATACAGACGTTATTATATTCAGGCGCCACTTTCTTCGGAGCGTTATGGCCATTATTACATGCAGAGTACCCCAGATATGGGGGACATATGTGGCATATATTAGCCAGTCATGACGATTGGTGAATGTCAGCATATGTCTAGCCTAGCCTTTCCATACGCACTAAAGTTGTCCTTAATTTGCATTCACGTAGATGGATAGTTTACCTTGATTTACTTTACTCAGTATTTACATTATGGCATGTACTTTTTGTGTCTTGTTACGTCCCTCTGAGGACGTGGTTCCCTTCCAAGGTATTTGAGCATATTGGACGATGCTTGATCAAGTGGTGTGTTGGACATCTTTGCATGTATCTTTATATATTTCATTCTATTATAATTATGTTCTACTTTCCATTATGATTCTTCTTTTATAGCCTAGTGTTTATAGGCCTATATAATTCTCTTGGCCTATTCGAACAAATGTATTATTGGGCTGCAGACTAATGATGCTACCGTTCCTTCTTGAGATTTATTTATCGTGGATTGAGATTTAGTTTAGTTGTTTGATGTCACGACCCGCACCCGGAAATTCGGGCACGAGTGCGTGGGTACGTCCAGCCTACGCCGCAAAGTCGGCGGTAGTACGCTGTCTAGGTCAAATCCACAGTTAACTAATCTAGCTCATTCACAAATAAAATAGGCAAGATAATAATGGGAAAAAAGATGCTTAAGATTTCAAATGAAATAAATGTGACAACATATCAAATGTTTAATACAGAATCCAGAAATGGAATCGGGGACAAACCCGATTACTAAGATAAAGAGCAATAAATAAAATAGCTACTACTAACTACTCTGCAGCAGTGGTCTCCTGGGTGGGATCTGGCTCCTCATAAGTGTCATTTGTTCCCTCATAGGGGCCATAATATGTAGGGGCAAGGTCCTCATCATCGCCTAAATCAACGGATCCAGTCAGGAAAGGAGCAAAGTACACAATGCACAACAAGATTAAACTAAATATTTATGACAATTAGACTGAGTATCATATTGAGAATATGCATAAAAGAAACAACAATAACTAAGAGTTAATGCTATACACAGGGATATGAGAAAACAGGAATAAATAAGACAGGAAATAAAACTACAACAGTCAGCAAGAACTATAACAAGACCAGAAGCTATCTGTGTGAACTTGTGTTTGTTTTAGAATACATAGTTGGCATGTAGGGGTTTATAAGGCTAATCTGGCCGTCATAAACGGCTATTAAACAGGAATAATCGAGATCTGGCTGAGGGTACAGTCGCGTACCAACAGCTATTAAACACGGCAGGGGGAAGGGTAAACTACATGCCTTCTAGTATTCTCCCACACGACATGAAAAACAAGACATGAACTCCAGTATTCAAGACATAAAATCCAGTATTCTAACACTACGTGTAATCATCAAGGTACTAGTAGAGCAGAGAATTAATTATCACAATATACAGATTAAACTTGAAGTGCAGGTACTTGCCTGTTGTTTGGATCCAATTATAGTTTGTATCTCGGGGAAATTTTCCAGAAATGAGTCCAAAAGCTGAAATAAACATTACCATCATGCTCAGAAGATGTCAAATAGCTAGAAATGCCTGTCCTTGGGTCCAATTTTGAGACAAGGGCAAAAACGACAGTTTCGGGTCAAAACGGGGTCCGCCGGTAGGCCCGCTTTGCACCGAAAAACGTATCCGGGTCAACGTTCTCCAAATTCACCAAACTTAGTGTCAACAGGTCAGAAACGATGATACGAACCCAACGGAACTTCCAGATTTGGATTCCGATGAGCCGATCACAAAATTGCCCGTCGAGCGGGGCCTATGGGGCCCACGACACGCGATTTTGTCAACGTTCTCAGAATCGAACCAAACTTGACCCACAGGACCAGCGTATCGCTACGAGTCCGATGGCGTAAGTTTCGTTTCGATCCGACGTGTGTGCAAGAAGTTAGGGCAAATTGCAGAAAAGTCAGATATGGGGCGATGTCCGCGGATACGCGTTGGTTCCGGTGTGCACGCACACCCGAAACAGCTTTCGCGAAATCTCACACGTCAGTATCGACTGCGCGCACGTATCTGTGAAGACCGCACGTGACCAAGTCGTCCCGTTTGGCGGGGCGTACTCAGTTCCGGGGTGAAACAGGGTCTGGTTTTTCCTGTTTTTGGATCGCGGTGTGCGATCACCACAGGACGCGATGTCCCGAGCGGTTTGTCCGGGCACCGAGAGGGTCATACAGGCTTCGCAACATAATTTACAGAATTAAAAATGGAGATACAGGGTGCAAGATACGAGTACCTGAACCGGGCTCGAGAAACAGGGATTCCTCGTGTCCTGTGTCGTGTCCGACACGAAGGAGAGGAATTAGGGTTAGGGTTCAGGCGATGGCCGCCGGCAGGGCTGAACGGCGCTGTGCTGGCCGGAGGTGGTCGGGGAGTGTTCGTCGGGCGAGGCGGAGGCGAGGGGAGTCGAGGGCGGCGCCGGAAGCGGCTGCCGGCGAGGAGCGTCGGCTCGAGGGGAGGTTGCAGCCGCTGCTGCTGGAGTCGGGCGCTGGAGACGGTGGAGGAGGGAGGGGGAGATGGCGCCGAGGGAGGAGGAGATAGCGCTGGAGGCTGGCCGGGCTGCGGGCTCAGGCGGGCGGCGCGGTGAGCTCGGGCTAGGGTTCCGGTGGGAGTCGACTGGGGAAGAAGAGGGAAGGGGAGGCGTTTAAATAGGCGAGCCGAGGAGGAGGTTGGCCGGGAGAGGCGGCGACGAGGTCGGCTTCGTGGCGCGGGGTACGGGCGGGTCAGGCGCGGGCTGCTGGGCCGGTCCACTGGGCCGGGCCGGCCCAAAACAAAACAAAATAATAATAATAATAATAATTTAAACAGTTAATTAAATAATTAATTAATTAAATAGTTTATTGGCATTTAAAAATAGGTCTGAGGCCCAATAAAATCCAGAAAAATTACCCCAAGTCCAGTTTATAATTTTACACCAAAAAATATTATTTTCATAATATTTTAATATTATTTATTATCTATTAAAAATCATTTAATATTTAAAACCCTGATTTTAATTACAGAAAATTCCCAGAAAATTCCAGAAAATTGGGAAAATCCAAGTTTACTATTTTTTGAAAAATCAAGGGCTTACAATCTATCCAACTTATAAAATTTCGTCCTCAAAATTTAAAATATGGCAGGGTTCTCTCTGTCCAATCTCACTTGATTACAGTCTAACGGGTTTCTCTCAGGTGAACATTGCGGTCGCTATCCAACGTAAAATTTACCCATCTATCCTTTAAGGCTATACAACTAGTAAAGCTAGGTTTCAACTTAATTAATCATGGTATTGAATCTTTAAGTCTTTAACACAAACACATCACCTATGGTATTTCCTTAGTCATAAAGGGTTATCATTAATTCGACCGGTCTGAGGGGTATGCCTAGCATTATCTATATATCAAACTTATACCAAGCACAGGATTTTGTCTTTCCGAAATAAGGGAAGACGAGGATCAAATAATAAAGAGTTCAAGGGCGAGGTGGTAGAACAGAGGTATAGGGATCAAGGCGTTTAAGGGATTTCTAATGGGAATTGTCAGGCGGTTATGGATTGAAATTCTATTCTGGTAATCATTTATTCGCATGTTCGTATTAGTACAGTTATGTAACTGATATGATATGCTCGGACATATTTAGGGGGCAAGTATACTAGTCAACTATATATCTCAATCCACGTAAAGTAGTCGTGCGAAGTGCGAATCAAAATGCACTAAGGTTGATCAAACCGTAGTACACTGATTCTGAATAGACACTTGTATTAGTGGGGTTGATCAGGCCTCAATAATACATGTGTCATGAACAAGCCCGATAAAGGGTAAGCTTGCAAAACTAGGCTATAAAATAGCAGCATAAGTCAAGTTCAGCAAAATTAAGTGCGCTAGATGATGATGAAAAGGAGTTACAAATTATTGAAGTTCACAAAATAACACAAAATAAGCAAAATAGCAAAAACCTCTAAAATCTTTACACTTATCAAATTTAAAAGCATACCAGGTTATTTAGCAAGTTCAAAATTACTAGGTTGGGGCTGAGGTCACGAACCAATAGGCATGAGCTAAATACTAGAAAGGCAGCTAAAAATCACTTACGCGCATTAGCTGCTCCCAGAGTCTGCGCGTTCTCCACGGTTATCACGTAGGCTTGTCCGCGTCCTGGAGCAGCGGGACAGTCCCTCACTTGATGTTCTGTTGATCCACAATATAGACAGGTACCCAGTCTCTTCCTACAAACTTGCCAGGTGTGACCTTGTTTTTAACAAAAGTCACAAGTGGGAACTCGTTGATTCTGTCCTTGAGCTTGGTGTTGGGGTGCTGTGGCTCGAGGGAGAGGACGCTGGGTTTGCTGCGGGGACCTCTGCTGTGGTTGTTGTTGGAACGGGCGTTTGTTGGGTCCCGCATTTTCGGTATCTCTCTTTCGCTTTAGTTTATGCCCCATGTCTCTCTCAACGCCTTGTGCCACGCTCAGGATTTCCTCGTAGGTGCGAGCTCGGCTAGTGGTGACAGCAAGGCGAATATCTGGAGACAGCCCCTTCTTGAATCTACGGGCTCTGTCCTCCGGGGTACGAACTATGTACTCTGCAAAGTGGCTCAACCTGCTAAATTCAGCAGTGTACTCATCAACAGATAGGTTACCTTGTTCCAGTCTCTCGAATTGGCTTTCGAGAGCTTCCCGAGCCACTTCGGGGTAGAATTTCTCCTTGAATAGTCTCTTGAAGTCCTCCCAGGTGAGGTCAGGAGCAGATAGTTGGGGTTCATCTCTGAACCAGGTCCGAGCTATGTCGAATAGTTGCAGGCTTGCAGACTCCATTTTGAGATTATCAGGGACCCGAGCAGTCTTCAGGAGTCTTTCGACATTCTCTATCCACTCATCGGCATAGAGAATGCCCCCAGTTCCGTAGAATTCCAGGGGTTTAAGGTTCTTGAAGTCTTTGGCACTTCCTGGCCTCTTTTGTGGTGACTCTTGGGACCGAAGAGCTTCTGAGAGGCTGGTTCGTAGAAGTGCAGTCTGTTCTTTCTGGGATTCTACGAGTCCCTGGAACACTCCGAGTAGCTGTGCCCCATCTAGAGTGACTGCTGGAGTAGATGGAGGCGGCGGGAGTGCAAGAGTTTCGGGCACATTCTGCTCAGCTGGTTCTGATGTGCCTCCTACTGTGTTTCTTGTCTGGACCATTCTGAAAGATTAAGGGATAGGAAGATCAGAATAGATTACTTGGAAATCAAGGACGATAGGAAAATTGATCAGAAATGATATCAAGAATTGAAATAAGGACTCTATACTGTGAATGAGCTTTTCCTAGAATCCTCAATCTTATTCCATACCCTGTCCTAGGGTATTACCCTATTTATGGATACTAGACCTGCATGGGCCACCATAAAAATGTGTCATGACCCGCACCCGGAAATTTGGACACGAGTGCGTGGGTACGTCCAGCCTACGCCGCAGAGTCGGCGGTAGTACGCTGTCTAGGTCAAATCCACAGTTAACTAATCTAGCTCATTCACAAATAAAATAGGCAAAATAATAATGGGAAAAAAGATGCTTAAAATTTCAAATGAAATAAATGTGACAATAGATCAAATATTTAATACAGAATCCAGAAATGGAATCGGGGACAAACCCGATTACTAAGATAAAGAGCAATAAATAAAATAGCTACTGCTAACTACTCTGCAGCAGTGGTCTCCTGGGTGGGATCTGGATCCTCATAAGTGTCATATGTTCCCTCATAGGGTCCATAATATGTAGGGGCAAGGTCCTCATCATCGCCTAAATCAACGGATCCAGTCAGGAAAGGAGCAAAGTACACAATGCACAACAAGATTAAACTAAATATTTATGACAATTAGACTGAGTATCATATTGAGAATATGCATAAAAGAAACAACAATAACTAAGAGTTAATGCTATACACAGGGATATGAGAAAACAGGAATAAATAAGACAGGAAATGAAACTATAACAGTCAGCAAGAACTATAACAAGACCAGAAGCTATCTGTGTGAACTTGTGTTTGTTTTAGAATACATAGTTGGCATGTAGGGGTTTATAAGGCTAATCTGACCGTCATAAACGACTATTAAACAGAAATAATCGAGATCCGGCTGAGGGTACAGTCGCGTACCAACAGCTATTAAACACGGCAGGGGGAAGGGTAAACTACATGCCTTCTAGTATTCTCCCACCCGACATGAAAAACAAGACATGAACTCCAGTATTCAAGACATAAAATCCAGTATTCTAATACTACGTGTAATCATCAAGGTACTAGTAGAGCAGGGAATTAATTATCACAATATACAGATTAAACTTGAAGTGCAGGTACTTGCCTGTTGTTTGGATCCAATTATAGTTTGTATCTCGAGGAAATTTTCCAGAAATGAGTCCAAAAGCTGAAATAAATATTACCATCATGCTCAGAAGATATCAAATAGCTAGAAACGTCTGTCCTTGGGTCCAATTTGGAGACAAGGGCAAAAACGACAGTTTCGGGTCAAAATGGGGTCCTCCGGTGGGCCCGCTTTGCACCGAAAAATGTGTCCGGGTCAACGGTCTCCAAATTCACCAAACTTAGTGTCAACAGGTCAGGAACGATGATACGAACCCAACGGAACTTCCAGATTTGGATTCCGATGAGCCGATCACAAAATCGTCCGTCGAGCGGGGCCTGTGGGGCCCACGACACGCGATTTCGTCAACGTTCTCAGAATCGAACCAAACTTGACCCACAGGACCAGCGTATCGCTACGATTCCGATGGTGCATGTTTCATTTCAATCCGACGTGTGTGCAAAAAGTTAGGGCAAATTGCAGAAAAGTCGGATACGGGGCGATGTCTGCGGATACGCGTTGGTTCCGGTGTGCACGCACACCCGAATTAGCTTTCGCGAAATCTCACACGTCCGTATCGACGGCGCGCACGTATCTGTGAAGACCGCACTCGACCAAGTCGTCCCGTTTGGCGGGGCGTACTCAGTTCCGGGGTGAAATAGGGTCTGATTTTTCCTGTTTTTGGATCGCGGTGTGCGATCACCATAGGAAGCGATACCCCGAACGGTTTGTCCGGACACCGAGAGGGTCATACAGGCTTCGCAACATAATTTACGGAATTAAAAACGGAGATACATGGTGCAAGATACGAGTACCTTAACCGGGCTCGAGAAACAGGGATTCCTCGTGTCCTGTGTCGTGTCCGACACGAAGGAGAGGAATTAGGATTAGGGTTCAGGCGATGCCCGCCGGCGGGGCTGAACGGCGCTGTGCTGGCCGGAGGTGGTCGAGGAGTGTTCGCCGGACGAGGCAGAGGCGAGCGGAGTCGAGGGTGGCGCCGGAAGCGGCTGCCGGCGAGGAGCGTCGGCTCGAGGGGAGGTTGCAGCCGCTGCTGCTGGAGTCGGGCGCCGGAGACGGTGGAGGAGGGAGGGGGAGATGGCGCCGAGGGAGGAGGAGATGGCGCTGGAGGCTGGTCGGGCTGCGGGCTCAGGCGGGCGGCGCGGTGAGCTCGGGCTAGGGTTCCGGTGGGAGTCGACTGGGGAAGAAGAGGCGTTTAAATAGGCGAGCCGAGGAGGAGGTTGGCCGGGAGAGGCGGCGGCGAGGTCGGCTTCGTGGCGCGGGGTGCGGGCGGGTCAGGCGCGGGCTGCTGGGCCGGTCCACTGGGCCGGGCCGGCCCAAAACAAAATAAAATAATAATAATAATAATTTAAACAGTTAATTAAATAAATAATTAATTAAATAGTTTATTGGCATTTAAAAATAGGTCTGAGGCCCAATAAAATCCAGAAAAATTACCCTAAGTCCAGTTTATAATTTTACACCCAAAAATATTATTTTTATAATATTTTAATATTATTTATTATCTATTAAAAATTAATTAATATTTAAAAACCCTAATTTTAATTACAGAAAATTCCCAGAAAATTCCAGAAAATTGGAAAAATCCAAGTTTACTATTTTTTGAAAAATCAAGGGCTTACATTTGATGTTAGAACTAGATATCTAGCTTGATCAGTGGACCGTGGATAGCGTAAGTGCACTTCGTCGGGTCCATTAAATTGGAAAGCCTTATGTAGTTGTACCAGCTGGCCATTGGCACGTGTCTGATCCCATATGTTTTTGGACTTGGATGTGGCACCAAATCTTAATTTAATAATATTAAGCAAGCTAATGCATTCACATGATAAAATATATAATCTTTAATAAATTATGATATAGCCAACTTTATTTAACAAAATTTTGTTTTTTAAATTTTTTTTAAGATTGACCCTCTCTCTTAAATTCCTACGTCGGTCATGTTTGCAATGTATTTATTAAACATAGATAACAGTTTTCGGTAACACCGTATAAACAGCTTCTCTTCTAAAAACACTTATAAATTTTGGAAAATGCTAAACAACCCGCGGTCTGTGACCGCGGGCTTACCCACACGGACACATGTCCGAAATCCGTTGTCCCCCCCCTATTTGCATGGACCCACCATCGGATGACATACCAATGGGGACGCGACACATGGCGTGTGGGCTATGACCGCGGTCTGCGTGTGGGCTATGACCGCGGTCACAGACCACGGTCTATGTAGCACTCATAAATTTTACCCAAGTACTTTTGATAAGCTTAGTAATATAGGTGAGCTAGCATTCAGTTTATTAGGATTCAACCGAACCGAAATAGTTGAAAACGAAGAAATCGAAATTCAAAAAAATCCAAAATCGAACCGAAATTAGCTGAACCTGAACCGAATAAGCTATTCGGTTTAATTGGTTTATTCGGTTGGACTATTGTTAATGTTTAATGGATCAGACCAAAGTTGATATCATAGATAAATTATATTAAAAATTATAATTTTATACAAACATCTGTTGTATTTGAATTTTGTGTCCAAAGTTGAGCTTCAAAACATATACATAGAATTGTTGTTTTCAGAATATATATATTTTAAATCACAAAATATACATAGAATTATGATATTTACATAATTTTATAAATCCTATTCGGTTTTCTGTTTCGGACCGAAACCGAAACCCAAACAAAATAATTTTTTTTAGTATTTTTAAAACCGAAATCGAACCGAACCAAATCTCTTATTCGATTCGATTTTCGGACCAAAACCTAATAATACTCACCCCTACTTAGTAATGCCAAACCAAGTCTAATTAAACAGAGTGAAATTAATCTTCACAAAATAGCTTAGTAACCAGTGTTAATGAAGGAAAAAGAAATGGTAAGTATGGAAAAGAAAAAGAAAAAGGAAAGGTGGTGGGAAAGCGCAGAACTAAAAATTTATATTTATACACTTTAAGAAAAGACGGGCCCACATGTCCTACACCGGTTATCATAGTTTTGATACCTCCGGCTGTATCAAAGTATTGTCCCGGTGGAAAAGTGGTGTTTGCATCGAAATACGTGGCTGAAGCATTTTCATGCAAGCTGGCTAGCTAGCAGCAGCAGCTTGGCCTCTCCTCTACTTGCCAGCGCCTAAGTTCCTTCTTTCCGTAATTTCCTTTGAATGCAGCCGGGTGGCAAGAGTTCCTAACGCATGCTCACCACGCTTCTCGTCATCCTTTGCCACGGGGCTTGCTAGCTTCTCTTCCTCTTTCTTTCTTTCTTTCTTTCTTTCCGGCTGCCTCTCTTTTTCTCTTCCTCGTTCTATTTCATCATGCTACTTGGACTCCTCTCCCACCACTCTCTCCTACTGTGTTCTAGTTTTTGTTCAAGGCTTTAGGATTAGCTAACCAAGGTGAGAGGAACTTCTCTCTCTCCCCCCATAGTTGCAAGTTACAGCAATAATAATTCGATATATAGCTAGATCGATGAATTTTAGCATTCGTTTTCCCGCGCAAGATGACCTTAATTGGGAAAAAAAAAATTAGTGTTATTTTAGTTTTAAAATTGAACGAAATAATAGTCATCCTTATCGATTGGTTTATCGATTGGTTTATATGTGATAGATAAGTTTTCTTTTTTCACAAGCTTTTATAACTTTACTATGTTTTTACTTTGCTGATTGTTTTATTTTTTTGCCAAATTAAACAGAAAAAAACTCTAATGTCGGTATCGGTCGGTATAGAACATAAGACGGTATATCGAACCGATACATGCCAAATTGTATCGATATTGGTTGTATCCGATCGGTATCGGCTGATACGCACACTATGCATATATGTCCGTTGTTTTAGAAGTCTTCAATTTGCAATCTGTTTTTCAGAAATTATATTTTATTTTTTATGAAATTTCAGCTTTTTAAGCTACTTTTTTATAATAAAATTTTTTCTGAATATGTTTTCTGGTTATTTTCAATTGTTTCAAACTTTGAAAAAGCATTATTTTTTTTTACCAAATAGCTCATCTTGTTGCAAAAAAAAAAAAAAAAAAAAAAAAAAATTCATAACACCCTAAGAAAAAAAAACATTGGTCATCTTAGATTTAGAACCTTCTCCCTTTTGATTTCTTACTTTTCATTTCGTTTCCTTTTTGTTTCTTCTTCCATCCCTGCTCAAAAAAATCAAAAATATATTTGAATTATTCCCTCTTTTTTAACATGATCCTCTCATAAATTTCTTTGATATATTAATCCGATATAGCACTACGAAGACAGACATTCACTTGCAATGATAACATTTAAATTTGAAGTTCCTACTTGTATTATAATTAGGTATTATATTAACACATATTTCTTTGATAATTTGTATCTCTAGAAAAAGGTCCGATTTATGGCATATGAGGAGGAAGCCTTCACCAAGCTGAAGGCACGGAGAACGGCCGAGCATCGTAACGGGACCGACACCGAGCTCCTCGCCATCCGCGGCACCTCGAAGCTCTTTGTGCTATGTGGGGACAGGTTCACGTCGTCGCTGGTCCGAGCCGGGGACTTCTCGGTGCGGATCATAAGGTGCGCCGATAGCCCGGCGTCCATGGCGACTTGCGTGGTGGAAGATCACCAGTGGCTGCTGGCCAAGGACTCGACGACTCTCCGAGTCGGGGATCGGTCGTTCTTATTCGCACTGCCCGGGCTGCTATACGGGTTCGTGCTGGCCGACGTTGGCCGCTCGTCGGATCGACAATTCAAGATGTTGGAAGACATCTTTGGGAGCTTCTGCGCGTACCATGACCTTGTGGGGGTAGAAGGTACTCTAAGCTGCAAGTATGAATTTATATTTCATATAACATTTCATTCTATAATGCTTCATTTATCGTATTTACGATTGCGGATGGTCGTTACTTGTTTTATTGAAATTAATTTGCATCAGTAATATCAAACTATCAACATATGAATGTATCAGTGGGGTGTCAAATACAAATCCTTAAAAATTATTATACAAATTGGAGGGATAAGCTGGCTTTGCACACAAGATTTTGGTTATTTGTACTTTAGAAATTTTCATATTAAGCCTCAAACTTCTATTCAATTGCACCATGCGCATAAAAGTTTTGGAAAATTATAAACCCACCTTCAATTCATTGAGAAGGACATAATTTATTTATTTTTTGCACAATTTATAACGTCCATTTGAAGGACGTATATTTTACATTTATATGTATTGATCTCGAATAATTTTTTAGTGACATATTTTGTCTTTCAGTGACAAAAATAAAATTTTAGTGACAAACTTGCGATTTTAGTGACGAAATTGGATTTTTACTTAAGAATTTTTTTTTTACATTATTCATGTTTTTGGAAATACTGTTCTATGGAGAAAAATATATACAAAATATACGTCCTTCAGAAAGGTGTAAATTGTGAGAAAAAAAATTATGTCCTTCTAAAGTACGTATTGGAACCGAGTTTATAATTTTCTCAAATTTTTTACTTTTTGGTGTAATTTAATAGAAATTTGAATCTTAATATGCAATTTTTTGTTTATATATTTGATGTTGTACTTGGTTTGCACTGTTATGTATTTTCAGGGACCGATCCGGTCGACCCGAGCCCGGAGCCAGATGACTGGACACAAGCACACTCCGCGGTCCTCAGGCTTGCTAGCCGTAGCAACACCAAGATCGCCACCACCACCCTCCCCGCCGAGCCATCGGCACTAGTGGATGCAGCAATTGGAGCCGAGATGGCAGCAGCAAAAATCCAGAAGGCGGTCAGGATGTCCGCGGCGATCAAGCTCGTCTCCTGGGCCCTCCTCAGCGGCGCCCTGCGTCCGACTGACCACCTGCGTATGTCGTTCGTCTCCGGGGTCGTCGCTCGTACTTACCCGACGATGTGGGCGATTGCGAACCTAGTCGATGCGATCGAGTACAGTACCCCACCGGAGGATGTCGTCGCTCGAGCCACGCCACAGGGATTCTGGGGATTCAAGGAGGAGGGGCTGGCATTGCTTCTGGAAGTCGTGAGGGCCTATAGCAGCGCGTCGAACGGGGCCAGTGGCGCCCAGAGGAAGAGGCCACGGATTGATGAGGAGGTGGGTGTTGGTACCTGATAGAAATTGGCTGGTGGGGAGTGGCAATTGTACAATAACAGTGTTAATGGCCTTCTTGGTGTAGTAATGCAATGCCGCAAAACTTTTAACACATTGCTCTTTTACATACATATATGATACCTTTGCATAGTGTCCGAGGTGTGCTTGATATCTGTTTGACACAGTACAATGTAGAAAATCTCAATTTTTGGAGTGTTCTTATTTTGTAGTGTTCCTACTTCCTAGTGAATGAAAATGACCTTTTTTTCTTCTTCTTAATTTTATACCAAACTTTTGCAACTTTATATTACATCTAAAATAAATAAAAGTAATTAGGATACAGTCTGTACATATTAATATTGTTTAATATATATTATATTTTATTATATTTAGTGGTCGGGACATACATGTTACGTGTACAATTTCTTGTACTACAAAATAATAAGAGAAATTAGTGACGTCAAAGGTACGTCACAAATCACAAAAATTACGTTGCTAAAATTACGTCGCTAAATAACATTAGCGACGTAATAGGTGATGTTTTGACTAAATCGTCTATTTTCTAGTCACAGACAACCAAAACATCAACGTTGCAGCGACGTACGTGGTGACATCGCTACATGTCACAAACTCAGCAACATTTTAAAGCATATTTAATAATGTCGCTAAATTAGGACATAAGTTTAGTGGTAGGTGTAAGTGTCACTATTGTTGGTGGAGGAGGTGGTGTTGCTGGGAGACACGACGTCACGATCGACGATGCTGTTATGTGCTCCAATGCTTCTAATGAACAGTAGATATCCATGGTGTTAGAGAAGTTTACTAGTGATCTGTGATAATGAATGAGTAAGTGCACTAACGTAGTGCTCCATTGTATCGGCCAGTTCCGTAATATGTTTTTGCATCGTCAGGCTCAATTATGTGAGATATATAGTATTGTGTTCGAGTGCCTCAAAACGTGCATGAAGGTCATCTTGTTCTACTGGGACTGGTGATCCATCTGCGAAATTCATTGGAGCAAGTCGTCTCGAAGGAAAGTAATCTGCTATTCAATTGCCTCTTGGAATCATGCTGACTCCTGCGAACGCTACGTGGCCCATCGAATGCGCACTAGTTGAGTGGGCCATAGAGGTTTGCGTTCCAACATAGGCATCGTACGATCTCATACCAAAGTATGTAACATTAGAAAAACCACCCACGGTGGTCATCCACAGTTATGCGAGGAAGTACCAACCTCTCCCTCGCCACGTACAATAGCATGTTGCGTGTGCTACTCACGAAGTCTGAGCTACTCATCCTACATTATATCATCTATCAATAATCTTACTATGGGTATCTACTCGTCATGTATTTAATTACTTATATCCACATAACCTAACAGCTACCTGAAACTACTTAAATGTTTTATGAGCATATTGAAAAAAAATACTAGTACTTTGGTTAGCGATATTCGTAGCTAATAAAAATATAAGTACTTTGGTTGTGCAATACTTACATAGCATTGGGAGGCCCTGTCGTCGATGAGTTTTTTTTTCCTTAGTACTATGGGTGGTCAAGAAGACCGTCACCATAGTAGCATCCTCTCCCTTTTGCACCTGAAATTAAAAATCTTTAATAATTATCAAATACAAAACACATATACCTAAATATAATAAATTAATATATTCTAAATTAACACTACAACAAAATAGGTTAATAACGACACTTTCGTGACGACACTTTTTAACTAAGTGTCGTTATTTTTTGTAGTGATGACACTCTATTAAAACGTGTCATTGTAATTAAGTATTTACCATAATCTACGACACTTTTTTAAAAATGTCATAAACATAAATTCAACGACACTTTTAAGGTCACTTTAAAAATGTCATAACCAATTATTTACTAAATACAAAGCTTTTAAAAAGATCATAAATAATTACATACTAAATACAACACTTTTAAAGTGTTGTTTCAAAATTTTATTTCCCACAAAAATTTCAGTTATAGCCAATGACAAGTTTCCCCTCTTCCTTCTTCTATTGTTGTGGTCTCTCTTTCTTCTTCCTTTCTCCTTTTTCTGCGGCCAAGGTAGAGACACAGATGGATCCCCCCCTCCACTACCCAATTCTCAACCGCAGCAGCCGTAGGGCCTTCTCGACCACATCCTCGTCCGCCCCCAACCACGATGCCGTCCGCACCAGCGCACTCTTCCGAGTCTGGCGCCACCATCGGCAGTCGATCCCCCTCCACTGCTTCCCCTCAAGCGCTGCTGCCTTCGATGCATTAGTCTCCCTCCCTCTCCGAGATCTCCAATGCCATCTTCAAATCAAAAAGGTCACGACGCCTCTTCTTCTCCACTGCCGATGGAAATTCCCGTTTATTTTTAAGGTTAGATCTAAAGATTTTTGTGACATTAATTATTATAATTTTTCTACAGATCCAGATCCATTGCTCGAGCTAGAGATCGTTCTCGATGTGACTATTCCTTCTATAGATGTAAAACTCTCATTTCTCTCTCTCTCTGGTTTTCTGAGTTCCAAGTCCAAGTTTTTCTAACAAAATTGAAGAAACTGATGATAGGGCTAGAACATCCTAGATTTTCCAGATTCCTAGATTTTTTTTCTTTTCAAGTTCTGGGCACTTCTTGGCACAAAACAGGCCCTTAGTAGAGATTTTTCAATATTCATGATGTTGTGGTAGATGAGTATGGCTGAAACTGGGTTGTTCGGATTTTTCTAATTTTTTAAATGTGCTAGATGAGTATGGGTTAAAATAGGGCAAGTGTTCACATTATTCTTATCTTGTAATGGTATTTGTATTCTCTTTCTATCAATACATGTATATTTTAGTCGAGCATGTTTGCATCTTTTAGTTGTTCATTGTTAGCAAATGTTGGGCAGGCCGTTGGTTATTGTCTTATTGAGACTTTGTGTCAAAACTTTTGATATCCCCATGAATAATCGAGTGATTATTTCTCGATCTCCTATTCAGTAAGTAATTCTTATTAGACAACAAATTTAGCAATTTGGATCCTTTCCTCTGTGGAATTCACTCCACAGAGAAGAGAACTCTTGCAAATTTAAAACATTGAGATTAATGCAACTAGATGGGATTACTATGTCCGGAAATTGCTCTTTTGATGATAACCCAAATGTTAAATTAGGTAAGCTGATATAGTGGTAACTGGTAAAATAGCTAGGAAACATTCACATGTGGTTGGAGTCTTATCTTCTCATTGCATATTTTATTTGCTATATGTAAGAACTGTTTGACTTAGCAGGAAATGACATTTAACTTCATTGACGTCCAGCAATATCAGGGTAGTTCCAATATTGCAGGATATGTGGGGTATATAAGACAGATCATGACATCACACGATTTCTATTGAACCCTTCTTATAGTATATATCATTTTCATATGTGCGCATTAATCCTTGGTAATATATACACAAGTTGTTATATCTGATTCTTCTAGTAATGCATTGGATACCCTGTTCTTCTAATTTGCTGTATAGAAGCTTTATGGATACATGCTTGGTAAAGGCAAGATTAGTAAATTTAAGAAGTGCTAAAGTCTTATCGTTGCTTTGTTAGGTATGATAATGGGTGCGGCAGGCTCCACCGTTTACTACAACCTGAAGCTGAGGCATCCGACTCTAAACATGCCTATAATTGACTATGACTTGGCTCTGCTTTTCCAACTGATGCTCATGCTCGGGATCAGTATCGGGGTTGCATTCAATGTAATATTTGCCGATTGGATGGTCACAGTTCTACTTATCATCCTTTGCTTAGGTAATTTATATCTCCTCGATCTCGGTCTTCAAGATTGTTATGATGTTAAAGTGTGTTGGCGCCACGGGCACACCAACCAAGGCATTTTTGAAGAGTGTTCAAACATGGAAGAAAGAAACAATAACGAAGAAGGTATATACAAAATCATCTCAGTTTTGTGAGTGATTGATTCTTTAATATCATGTTGCACGGAAATTTTGGAGGTGTCGGTGTTGTGTCCGATACATGTCCGACACCATGTGACACGAACGTGGCCGTGATTTAATACATTCTGAGATCTGATGCTTATGAGTTTATGTTCTAATTTGGAGCTTGGACTTCTCATCTTTGTTTGGATGGCATTTCTTGCTCTACAAATCACTAAGGTTGAGAACAAGAATATGCATCAAAATAAACTCTATGAATCTTAGTATTAGTGAATAAGCATTAAATTTCCTTGTCATTCTTCTGCAGAATTATATTCTACGTGTTCGAGATGGTACTGGATTTTGAATTTCTTGCAGGTAATAGTTACGCTATCTCTGCAAACATTATGACTCTCTAATCATTTGAGCTTAGAGAATTTTCTTACATGTTTCATATCCGTGGCTTTCAGGTCCCTGTCTCTGTGGGTGTGACATTATACAAGGCGATTGGCTTATACAAAGGAAAGAAGGCGATTGCGTCCAAGGGAGAAGCAGGGAAAGATTGGACAGTTTCTCGGCTTTGCCTATACTCCTTGTATGGTGTTCTTACCGGTATAGTTGGGGGTTTTCTTAGTCTTGGTGGAGGATTTATTTTGTGCCCTCTTTTCTTGGAGCTTGGTGTTCCTCCACAGGTTTATCTATTCTCTTTTCACAACTATATATGATCTTTAATTTAATGTCATTTTCTTAAACATGATGTAATAACACATAAATCTCTTTGCAGGTCTCGTACGATTGCTACCTTTGCCATGACATTCTCTTCGTCCATGTCAGTTGTGGAATACTACCTCCTGAAGCAGTTCCCTGTCCCATATGGTTCCGAATTTCCTACTCCTTGCTCGGCTATTCCTCATGTCAAGAAAATTCTGTCAACTTGATTTCTCTTTGAATTGGCAGCTCTATTACCTTGTCGCTGTGGCGACAGTTTCTGCATTTATAGGACAATCTGTGGTGAGGAGGCTGATCAATATACTGGGGAGGGCATCCCTTATCATATTCATCCTCGCCTTCATTATCTTTGTTAGTGCAGTATCACTAGGTAAGGATACAAGGAAGCTTGTCCTTGTCTAACCTGTGATATGATGCCAAGGATATAGCTAATATAGGATTTAGAGAACCTCTGCAAGTACGATGTTTAGCGCCAGAAACATAAGGTGGAAACATTCTCTTCATTCAAAATTTCTCAACTGGGCTAATTACTCTGTTTGTTTTTCGGAATGACACTGTACCTCTATTGGGATACAAATTGGGATGAACCTTACTAATGATGATAAATACTAAAATTCTCATTCATTCACTGACACTGCAATTACTAGTGATACTTCCCAATTGGAATTAACACAAAACTGATACTTAGTGTTCATTTTCAACATTTGCTCATTCATCTAGAGTTTCCTGCTGCTACAATTTCCAAACTGCAGCTACTCATCTGTTCAATAAACCATAGCTTACTACTTCACAAAATCTACACTGATACATGATACCATTCTATACTATGCACATTATCACACACTGTACAACACATACACAGACACCTTGCACAGTGCTTCTGTGCACACTGACTCTGATACCCACACACTAAGATACTAATTTTACACTGATATACTAAACACAAATATACACACACTCCCTGATAATGTATACACTACTCAGTGCACTGTAAGTCACTGATACACATACATATTGATGCACATAGGGTACACACAGACACTGACACTGATATACCTAGACACTGCTTCACGGGTACACATAGACACAGTACAGACAGACTAATATCCCTAAATCCTAGCACTGATGCAACCTAAATTCTGCACACACCCACACTGCTACATACTCAGGTAATGACACATACTGGAACAATTACACCATCTCCCTATGACACTGATAAGTACATATACCCTTGATAGAAATTGATATAAACACATCCATTACCCTTGCAATACACTGACATGAGCATAGATTTCATTGATGTGATCGTGGTATCACACTGATATAGCAGCTAAACAAAAGATCAAATAGATTATGAAGTATAGGTATTTAGGCCATGTAAATTAGTGAAACAAGCAAGAAAATTTAATGATCATACTATTACTGTCACAACAGTACACCAGTAAGTCTTTCTCACTGATATTCACTTACACATCTAGTCTAGTATTCACCACTTATTGCCCTAATCGTAATGAAATATACACATCCATTTAATATAAGTTAAATTGTGCATTCTTATTAACATTGGGAAATACTTTAACAGAGAAAGCACTCTGGCATGAGGATCTACGAGGAGCACCAATTCTTATACTAGCAAACAAGCAGGTGTCATGCATAAAATAGGTATCATAAAATTACGTGTTTGCCTCTTCATAAAATTACTCTTGGAGAAACATGTCGATCTCATACATAAAATAGGTCCATCTGGAGCTGTCTCTGTACCTGTTTCAATGGATCGAGTTCTTCCACAAGTATGAATTGTTCCACTTTTTGTATATTTTTATCAAATATTGATCCATCCTTTTTTTTTTTTTTTTTTTTTTTCCATTTTTCTATATTCATCACAATTATAGTTATAGGCATTCAAGAAGTACATAGATTTCTCTTCTAGTAATTGTGGTTGTGATTTTCAGATCACACCTTCACTTTTTTAGGCCACACAAAAACATTATATTGTTCTGACATCCTCTATATAAGTAAGCTCGTAACTGGACTCAGCCTACAAACAAGATGTGGATAAAGGAGAAATTGTTCCGACATCCTCTATTGTTTATGTCTATGCCATTTGTAGGTTTGTCCTGAATGTTTGTCTGGCAAAACTCCTAACTTTGCCACATAATTCCTTTTGCCAGTTGACTGGAAGCAGATACCTGTACATAAGTGGATAGAAGATTGGTTGCAGCTATGACTTCTGTGCATTAACTGGTCTACAATAAGCTTGATCATGTTAGATGTCAGGGAAAATGCTTTTTTGACAGGCAACACCATTTTGGACCTTGAACACCTGTATAACCTTGAATAAAAGAACAACATGAAGAATTCAAGTGTATTCTAGGTACGTGTTACAGCTTTCCTGCTTTCCTGGACATGAGGGGTGGGCTATTAGTTGAAGGCAGTGATGATCGAGGACACTTTTAGATAGCCATGCTTTCTGATAAAGTATTTCTTGTCATGTTTTTTCTACATTTTCTGTGTTCTAGTGCAGCTAGATTATTTGGTGATATTTTTTTAGCTTGGCCCTAGTTGGCATACTAGCACTATAAATGTTTACTTGAAGCTTTATGAGGAATGGTGGAATCTTATCCTTCAAATATCTGACAAATGGATACCTACTTTGTGATATGTAGATAAGTGATTGGTAGGATACCTATTACCATAGTACAAATAAAAGATTCCATGGTTCCTTACACATCAAAACTATTTCGAGGACATGTATGCATATCTGCTTTGAAAGTTTAGAATTAACATCTTGTATTAGAATTAATGAACTTCTGTATAATTGGATTACCATCCTATTGCGATTCCTTATTTCCAAGATTGTATTTGGTATCTACCCAACAACAGCAACAAGACATTTTCTTGCATTAGCAAGTATTATATCTTTCTACACAGGTTTAATCCAAGTGCATTAAGGTCTTCCCTGTCATGCCCCAATCACCTGCAAGCTCAATCGTCCCCGTTGAACGTGAATCACCACGTTGCAGCGCTCCCGTAGGATAATCGTTCTCATCGGGACGTGATGCCGTACGAGCCTGGAGTTGCGCTCGCATAAGGCGATGTTGTCAAACATAAAAGTTATCATCGAAACGATCAAGTTGCAGCGAAAGTCAAGTATTGTGTACCAAGCACACATCAGAGTATACGCAGCGAATCTCTCGATAGGGTCCAATTAATGAAAATGCCATAAAGGATAATGCCACAAAGGCGATGCAATACTCTTGCTCTTTCTCTTGCCCACAAAGGTACTTACCGTTCCATACATCATGTTCCATATATCTAAGCAGTGCCACTACACCTGCGTACATGAAATAATGTCCACAAACATGGGTCAGTACACAGCTATACTGGTGAGCGGGGTAACCCATTCGTCTAAATCGACACTAAGTAGATAGAGAATGCAAACAGTTATATGGTGATATTTTTACTTGAATCCTAGATTCATTTCATGGCAGAGGTATGACATGTTAAGGAAAACTGTAAAGCAGGTTAAACATGCAAGCATTCAACTCAAGTCTATATACAAGCAGATATATCCAACTCAAAAGAAAACTAGCATGCAAATCGTCCTACTCAAACCCAAGCAATGCGTGAACTTATCGAACCACAATCCAAGCCTCAATATCCATCCTCAAACCAAGCCACAATTCAAGCCTTTTTAATCCAATCATCGATATGCACACTCTTGCCGAGGCAAGGTGGCCGTCGCCTACACGAAAAGCACAAACCAAACCAAAGCAAAGCAAAGCAAACAAACTCTTATCTATATGAAGTCACTGGCCAAGCCATAAAGGACTGATCAACTGCAGTTCTACCCGATCCAGCGCTGAGTAGCTAGCCCGCCTGGTCGTATTGAACTGCTGGCACCGCGCCCAAGGCACGTTACTATTTGTCTCCTCTATGGCCGAACGGTCCCGGTGCCCCGGAGCATATTCCGTTCGAGGAAACCAAACCCTGTGTGCAACAGGTTGTCCGTGACCAATGCAGACACCAAGTAGGTATAACGAGAGAATCGAGCATTCTCGCCCCACCAAACGATCCTAGCCTCATTCCAACCAACTATCTATAACCATTCTCCAACTATATAGCCCAAAACACCATCTCAAGTTATCCCCATAGGCACTATGTCGCTTCGACACAATACTTTAATTGGTGCAACACCCCTCGCTCAGAAAACTCCGTAGCACAATGTCCCATTAGTGGCACAATGTCCTCACCGATGCAGTTGTCCGATTTTGAACCACAACTGCAAGCTTTGCTTGATAAAGCGTCCAACTTGATACTCGTGCATGGATGCGCGCTCGCTCGCCCGCCCGAAGTGCCTCGATGTTCCAACCAAGATGATCCACTCGAGCTCCAACTGCCCAAACGTAAAACCAACTCAAGCCACAAATCATATCCAACCAAACGACGCACACTCTAACCACGTCACAGTGTAGTGATTTTCAAGTTCCAGTCCAGGTGTTCAAGCCATTACGTGTGTTCCATATTATTAGGCATGAAGGAGTAGAGGAGAAGGGACAGAGCCCACTCACCAAGTCTGATTTCGTTAAGCACCCTGCCTTGTCGATACGGCCGATCCCTTGAACCCGTGGTCTGATGCAAAGCACGATCTACTCAATTGGTATGACCGTGCGAGCAGGCCGTGCACTCCAAATCATCCGACCGATCAGACTAAGGAAGACGACATTATCGCTCCAATCCAGCTATTCCAATACTTCACTGAACGAACACCTGAATCCATCGAACTCCGTTTGCGATCTGCACGTGAAACTAACTCAATCAATACTTGTTTCCAAATCCAACAAATCGAAATGTAACCAGCTGTTGCCTCATCCAATCCGACTCAGCGTAACGCACCGTTCGGCTGCGGGACATTACATTCCCTATAAGTCATGACTCCTGAATGGTACATTTATTGGTCTCCATCACATGTTGAAACTATTAGTGATGGTTTACTCGCATTTTATCCTCATTGACACCACTTCCAACTTTTCAATAATTTTTATCCTTGCCGCTCATCCATCTTGACGTTCTCACTCAAGTATCTCATTTCTTGAACATGTTTTGTGCCCAACATTCCAACCAATAAGGGTATCTGGTCTTGTGATGTTTTGCTTTCTCTCTTAAGAGTAACTGTATTATAAACACACTAATTCTTTTTATTCTACATATGAACATTGATGTGTGTTGTAACATGATAATGTGTTGTTTATGCCTATGGCTCATGTTCAACTCCTAATGAATCTCTATGTTAGACTTGTTTGGTTGATTTTCTTCATCCTTTTCAATCTCGCTTGATTGATTCTGAGAAGAAATCGTGTAGTAGGTTTAGAGTGTTATGTGCATGTAGTTTGGGTTAGTTTATTGGATGGAGCAGAGTGATGACTCAAAAGCGTTTTATCGAATGCCCCATTGAAGATGGTTTCCACATTCTGATCTTTTCCTTCCTATGCTAGCACAGTGACTGGGAAACTCTTGGAAGCTACCTGAAGAGGATGGTTGATATACAATTATTTGCTTATTGCTACCTGGAGCCTTCTTATAGGTTTTTGATCGTAATGGACAGGCTTATGGCTTCAATCAATATGGTAGTTAACTGATCATGGTATATACTTAAAATCTTGAAGCTCTGGGGTTAATGTGTGCATAGTCAAAACTTTTTTTCTTCTGAAAATTCCTGTTAACTAAACAGATTAAGTGTTGATGTCATTAATATAACTGATGGTCCTTATTTAGGTACAATACTGATGCTACTCATGCATTTCTTCAATAATTAATGATTAAATCGATATGAGTTCTTTTTGTGAGACTCAATACTGTGTGATTCATAGTTTCATATTAGTACTAGATCTATTTTAGTTCGTCGAATCCTATGTGAGTCATTACATAATTTCATGTTTAGGCAGAGGTAGCGAGTCCTAATGTTCATTTACTCTCTGTCATACTTATCTCCAATGTGTTTGCTTGGTTTGTAGGCAACAATCATGAGACCTGTGACTTTGATCGATTCTTAATACATGGGCAAGGTGAATGTTGTTTTAAACCTCATCGGTTTTCTTTTCTTTTTGCACTGATATTTTAATTTAGGTTCTTAGAACTTTTTTACTTTATAAATTTGACTAAATTCTATGCTAACAGGAATAGAGTATGACTAATAAATCTAGAAAATTATACTCTGACGTGGTCTTTGTAATAAATTTAGAAATTTTATACTTTTGATGTGCTATTTATAATTTTAATCTTCTTCTTTTGTGCAGAGCTAATGATGAGTTCGGATTAGGTTCGAGTTTGACACTGTAAATAGTTGGACGTTAAGAAGAAATAGCACTAGTAGAACTCTTATCTATTATGTAATAGACATTGTTCTCTTAAACAAATGTGTATGAGTTTGAGATGTTTTAATAAATTATTTTTGGCATATTAATTTTTTATTATTCGTGAAATTGGTTGTGAAATTGGTTTTGGCTGATTATATATATATATATATATATATATATATATATATATATATATATAAAATCATTTGATATTTAAAATATTTTGATGATATTGGAATGTATTTAAAATGTCATTGAAGCACGTTAGATGACACTAGTAAAGTGTCGCGACATCAATGACATTTATTATTTGTTTGTTTAGATGACACAAAATGTCGTAAAAAGTTATCCATGACATCTATTAATTGTCATTGATTGCTTTTAGATGACACCTATAAAGTGTTATAATTTTGACGACACTTATCAGCTGTTATTGAAGCACGTTTATATGACACCAACAAAATGTCGTGAAATAAGCATTACACGACATTAATAAAGTATTGTCATAAAGTTATTACATGACAATTTTCAAGTGTCGTTGAAAGAAGAATTTTTTTTTCTCTGACACCCTCTAAACAACATTTAAAAAGTGCTATAGAAAGTCATTAACGACACTCTTTGAGTGTCACAAAAACACATTTTTGTTGTAGTTTAAACACTTATCAGGCGATTGAAATGCTCCGTCATTGGGATTGGGCCACCACACCATTTGTCGACCTTCTTCTTAGTCGCCTTCGCTTTTTACCATCTTTTCTTGTATCTCTTATCATATAATATAGCCATCATCGTAGTCCACTGCTTAGCCATAATCCATCCTTGGATTGATTATCCCAACCGACGACGAGCCTTTTGACCATTGATCACATTCTGAATCAGTTTTGTAGCGATGACAAATAACATGTTCTCGATCTTCTCAGTCCGGTGTGGTGGATAATTATATGTTTTCTATCAAATATTACAACATAATGCATTATGTTACATTATATAAGAATAAAAAATACAAATACATTATTTAAATTGTAACATAAATTATATTTATTTAACCTTGAAGTGCTCAAACCAAAAAGAATAATGCTATTTGTACCTCCAAAGTATTCCTCCAAACCATTCCTTCTTATGTGGCAGATGACATGGTGATTAATGTGGCAGCTGACATGGCAAATTATAAATTAAAATTAAAATTAAAGTTAAAATTAATATTAACATTAACATTAAAACATTAACGTTAACATTAACATAAAAATTAACATTAATATTAATATTAACATTAAAATTAATATTAAAATTAACATTAATATTAACATTGAAAATTTTTGGGTCATTAATTTTTTGGGTTAACATTTTCCATGTCAGCTGCCATGTCAGCTATCACATAATGCTATTTAGTATGCCACGTCAGCCGCCACATAAGAAGGGATAGTTTGAAAAAATATTTTGGAGGTACGAATAGCATTACTCAACCAAAAAATATTCCTCTCATCTAGTGCATCATCATAGTTGATCCAAGGACCCCTATAGCTGTGCCTCAGAAAGAGGTCTAGTGTCCTCAAAACCATCGATGGTCGATATCTATATAAATATGATTACATTATTGAACAAGTAAATATATATGTAAATAAAAGAAAATGTAAATAGATATGTATTTGAAGAAAATGTAATTTAATTAACTTACTTTGTACCATCGGGCCAGATCTCCATCCTTGGCTCGTCATTCGGTGCATAGGGAGGATTATCTTTATCAATTCTTTCGACCTCTACCATCTTCTCCTAGATGACGGAGATTGCTAGCTCCTCCGTCTCTATGGTAGCAGGAGGAACGCTAGACTAGTACCATGTCTAAAACTGTTTGTCCCAAGAGTAGTGCTATATCAGGACGATGCAGTAGAAGAAGTGACATGTTGATACATTGGAGTCATCAGAGATGAGGGTCCCAACCCATCACCCAGTGTTATATTTATTGTTAGATTTATCTAAACTATATGATTCAACAAAGCACTCCTTTCTTTTAGTCCCACATGGAAAAGGAGAAGTCATTCTCCTTTCCATATATTGCTTTACCCCTCTTAGTGGGTAAGTGGGCTTTATAGGGGATGGGCTTGATCTCATCCAACCCGCGAGCGGGTGCGCAATTTAATACGCGTTTTTACGCGTTTATTATTCGCGCACTTAGCACTTAGCACGCTTGCGCACCGCGGAACGGGCACGGGTACAAAGGTAATTTCATAACTTATTTTATTTTTTTATTTCCGTTGATTTGGTCTGGTGGGTTGCTGGTCTTCCGCGGAACTGTTCTCACGTAATCCCGTTACTGAAAAAGTGGGAAAGGTTACGTGAGAGGTATATCTAGGACACGATCCTGAGATCTGAAAAAACAGAAATCGGTTTTTTCTCTCTCTCTCTCGCTCTCTGTTCGGACGGAAGAACAATCTCACAGAGACAAAAAAGAAAAGAAAAACTCCAGAACCAAAATTCCTCCTAAACTTCTCCGTCCAATTTCTATTTGTCGGGCAAGGTTGTGATCGTTCGTGGGATTCGCCACCGGGTGCACGGTGAAGTGAATCGAAGGATTCGTTGTATTTCGGGGATAGATCGTCAGGAACCCACTGCACTGTTCGTGGGGCGAAATTCTATTCTAAGGACAGCGTGTAACGTGCCTCGAATCCTATACTATTTCTTGTTTTAATTTTACATCTTCCTATTTGCATTATTTAGGAATTTAACCAACACCCAGTACCAGAGGTACTTTAAATGAGTGACCCTCCATAATGGAGGAACTCTGGATCGTTGTTGTGAGAACAACCCACGTCGTCCCATCATACATGATAACAAAATATGATGACATATAGGCTATACACACATATATAACATGAATATAATAAAATAACAAACAAAATTAATATAATGACTAACACTAGTATATGTAGAAGACTCATTATCAGTATCCATCAGTAAACCCCAAACAGTTTACTTACCCATGTAGTGGGTGGCTCATAATAATAATAATCAAACTTCACTACTTTCTTACATACATTACTTAGGACACTGTTAGTTCTCTTGTTTGTACTATCATATGTTATTGTTGAAAAAAAGTACCCTGATAATGTAAAGCAAAAAAAAAGTAATCAGTTGCATAATGGAAAAGAGTGTTGGGATGTCGCATCATCATTGTCAAGTGGTGGTGGTGGTGGGGGGGGGGGGGGGGTAGGGTCATCCATAGAATCAATTTATCCAATACTTTTATATGTATGAATGTTTTGCTTTTCTGTATTATATCTCTTTTTATACAATTGATTGTATAAAATCAATAAACATGTATACCAAAAAGAGAAATAGTACATGAAAACATCCATATATTAATATAAATATTCAATAAATTGAAATACAAAGGCATAAGAATGAATATACATGGCTCAAGAGTCAAATAGATATGTCTGTCTGGCTATGATGGTCCACTTTAATTGGTATTGCTCATTAAACTCTAAAACTTTATATCCACGCAATGAGTGGCTTAGAATAACAACGCAAATTTTGTTCATTTCTTGCTTACATTACCTACTATTATCTAAGTTATGCTCATATATAGTATCACAATTTCTCATTAAATATGAGTAGTATCTATTGTTGAACATATAACTAAGCACAATAATAATATAAAATTAAAAAAGTAATCAGTTGTACACTAGAAAAGAGTGTTGGATTGTTGCATCGGCATTTCCAAGTGTTATTTGGGGCATCAACAGGACCAAATATATATATATATATATATATATATATATATATATATATATATATATATATATATATATATATATATATATATATATATATATATATATATATATTCTTTTCTGTATTATATCTTTTTCCATTATATCCGTTGATTTATACAATCAATAAAAAAGTATAATAAAAAAGATATAATACATGAAAGCAAGCATCCACACATATATAAATATTGGATAAAGTATAACATGAATGCATAAGAAGGAATATACTTAGATCCAGATTTGAATAGATATAAGTATCAAGATCTGATGGTTTGCTGTAATTGGTATGCTTATTATACCCCTAACTTCTTGATTAATTCTTCTAGTTTATTTTGCTAAAGTTTTAACCAGACTACATCATATGCATATCGCTTAGCTTCGTATCGTTTGAAAATACTTCGACTATCATCTTTGTTTGCTTGACCCTTACCTTGATTTACGTTGGTATGGTTTGTGTCACATCCCAGTAACGAAATACCGAGACGAACATGGCCAGCTACCTCGTACAAGGTATAGAATATCGTACGGCGATCACGGCTGTAACTAGACAACATGGTGCATACTACAAGCAAGTCACTTAGGGTCACACAGAACATATATTGTCTCAATTAGTCAACTAAGGACAGTAAACGCAGAACATATATGACAAAAAAGTAAGGCGTCCCAAACGCTCTACCAAAATATTATGGAAACTAGTTGTACAAAATGAGAAGATGGCGGAGTAGCAAAAGTACATGACCATGATCAGTTGCAGTCTGATTAATTACAATCATGTAAGAAAATAAATGTCCAGATTTATGGCTAACAAGTGCTGGTAGCTAAACGCCCAAAAGAGAAAAATGTACAATAACGAACAGTGATTAAGAAACCCACTCGTGTCCCTCAGCGACCATCCGTCTAGTGCGTGCCATTGTTCAGGAAAAAGTAAGATGGATCATCGGGTGCCGGCTCTAAACCTGGCCATGCAAAAACAGTAGGGTTAGACCCCAAATAGCAAATACCACAAAGAAAGCACGAATAAAGAAACAAAACCAGTGAGGATATATATATATATATATATATATATATATATATATATATATATATATATATATATATATATATATATATATATATATATATATTCCATGGTCGATCGTGACACTACGATCTAACCCTAGAACCAAACATGTGTCAGGGTTAGGGTTGTGTACTGTGTGTGTCCATGTGTCATAATTGTGTCCAGTATGTGTGTGTCCTAGTTGTGTCTGGGTCTGGGTTAGGGTTTACCGATCCGGGAGGAAGGGAGGAGGAGCGCCTGAGAGAGGGGTCGACGGAGGAGGACCACGCCGGAGGGGAGGAGCCGCGCCGGAGGGGGAGGAGCCGCGTCTGGGGTCGCTGTGTCGGGGTTGGGGGGCGAACACGGCCGCGTCGGGGTGGGAGGCGAGGGAGGCGGTCGAGGGGGTGGGTGGGTCGCCGGAGCCGCGGAGGGACGCCGGGAGAGGGTGGATCGCCGGTGGGGGCGCGTGGGAAACGAAAAGTTGAAAAAAGTTGGGGGAAAATGAAATGAAAAGTCGAATAGACGAGGGAACCCTATATTCAATAATTTAGCGACGTCCGCTCGAGACGTCGCTAAACGTCGCTACATTTTAAATATCCTGCGACATATAATTGTTGGAGTCGCTAAACGTCGCTGTTTTAAAAAAATATAGCGACGCTTAGCGACTTGTAGGTGACGTAATCCTTCATAATACTAAAAATTGTCGCTAACCGTCGCATACAGTCGCTGATAGCGACGTATTACGACGTTTCTAAAGAACGTCGCTAATTTCAATAGTATTAGCGACGTGGTTGTCCAGAGTCGCTAAATTCGTCGCTGATTTGAATCATTTTGGTAGTGAGACAAGTATACCTTGTCCAATAATTTTATATAGTATTGTATGCTTTTGTTGTATATCTTTATAGATTCTATTGGTGGTATCAAACGCTTCATTTAAAGTTCTGTTGTTATTATGACTTATTGGATATTGCCACAGGCTTGGCAGTACACAGAACAATGGTACATTTATGGTAGATTTGTATTTAGTAGGGATACCGTATAGTTTATTGGTCGGCTGTTATTTGATTCATGAGAATATGGATTGATCGAGGGTATTGCTATGGTATAGACTCTTAGATGGTTGATAGACTCGATTGATCATAGATACCCATAGACGTATATGAATTCTTAGGAGATCGACTATTGATAAATTATTAAGTTACAGAATATCTTGATAAATTAATAAGTTACTAAAAGATGGATAAATGAATAAATTATTAACTTATCAATTCTCTAATATTCGTTAAATTAATAGATTTTTTTGGTCCCAACCAAATTAATTTATAGAGGTTTATCTGTATTTGTAAAATACTTTCTACAAACATTTCCACTCACATATGTCAATCAAGTTTTTTCTGCTCAACTCTCTTATAATTTCCTAGGAATTAAGTCAAGCTGCAAGGATTCTTTCGAAAGTTCTTTATTTTCATAAACAAATCTAGTTGTATGTTGCACCGGCTGACACTCATATTAGAGAAGAAGAAAAAAAAAACATAAAAACTTTTCTTCTTTGTTATAGTAAAGAAAGTAGTAAAGAAAAAGAATAGCCTACCTTTTTGATATATATAAAATAATTTTAAGTATAATTATTATTGAGAAGGTTCTCTCAACCTCCTCCATAAAGAAAAGATTAGTGGGACGCCACACATCTACTCAATGCCACTCAAGAACATATCTTTTCATGATGACACCCTCCTTCCTTTAATCAACCTCCATATGCCCAAGTTAACTATGAGTGCCATTATTGCTTCTTCTTCTTTTAATTAATTGATGCTATCTGTAAAATAAACAAAAGCATCGCTGCAGAAAGAAAAGAAAAAAAATCAGATTACCGATTGTACGAAGTGTAGGGTTAGTTGCTTTACCTGTCTAATATATATAGTTCATCTTGTTCGAACAACAGTGTGTCTATATACTCCTGAAAACTCTTCTAGAGCATGAAGCATTTGTACTCAACCTCAAATTAATTATTAGTTTTAAAACTTAGAATTGATTTAGTGATAGGTAGGACAAGTTGTCCAATATAATTAATTTTAAAGTTATTTGTATTTACCCTCTATTTTTCTCCTCCTATCCTATTATCCAATTAATTACTACAATATCTATTTCATGCATTTTTCAAATGCTATTTGTGTTTACCCAACAATATTTAATACTAAATGGGATAGTATTAATAAAATTAAAAGTGAAGGAGGAAGGGAGAACAGATTTATGGAATAGTAATAAAGAAAATAAATACAAAACTTTTAATTTTATTAAAATTTATGGTTACAAGCAACGTTATTGAATTATATATATATATATATATATATATATATATATATATATATATATATATATATATATATAGCCTAAGACCAATGTATATTATCCAGGAAATTTCGGATTCGATTCTCCTTAAATTTTGATCCATCTCCTCTATATATATATATATATATATATATATATATATATTGGTCTTAGGCTATATATATATATATATATATATATATATATATATATATATATATATATATATATATATATATACACACACTATCCTAATCCAACTGAGAAACTTCAACAGGCATTAGTGTGTTAGTATATATTAAGAAAACATTCCAGTCACAATGTTTCTATTTACATACAGAAGATTTGGAAAAGGTGTTGACTACTTTACACTCCTATATATGAAAATATTATTTTTGTGCTGGAACTTGAATAACAAGTGTTACCATCGCACCAACTAAGGCCTAATTCTATGCCTACTCGGTTAAGATATTCAAAATGATAAATGTTCATAGTGTATAATTATACAATATTATAAAATCTATACTAATATATAATTTAAATATCAAGGATAGAATTAATTATTTATAAAAAATATATGTCTCAGCAGATGATCGAGGAGATCGAACGATTACTCCAGGCAGATTTGATTTTATCCGGACGCCCGTCAATAATAAATACTTAGAATTCAGAATTCGCAAAATTATTAGAATTATATATTCTAAAATAAAAAAGGCTAGTTGTTTCCCATCTTTACCAAAGACAAACAGCCCCCATGTTATTCAGCGTGGGGAGCCTGCATGACAAGAGCCAACAGTCAAAAATCAAGCGGACGTCAGTGTATATAGTCATACACTAATTCAAATTTTTTTACTAAACTAAAATCGTCATAACCCTCCTGGCCAAATTTTTCTTTCAATGAAAAATATTTAGTTATTTTATTGCACATACAACACGTGTGTCCTGACTACCAGCTAGTATATATTGTGCTTCAAAAAGGATTCAGTGTTAAAATTTGAGATAATTGTGTAATTACATTACATGAAAGTAGAGTTATACGACAAATACGGAACTTGAATTATAATATGATACGTATAACATGATATCAGAACAATTCGGATTCATCCAATTCTAACATCCATTTTAAATCAATTTTATATTAAATAAAAAAGCGTTAGTCCAACCCTGGGCGGTAGATAAACATTTAGGAGTTTTATTTTATTTTATTTTATTATGTTGATGCAACGTTATCTATTGGATGATGAGCACTAATGGAGTTTTAATATATGCTTTAAATATAGGATTGTAGAAGAAATAGCTGCCAAATTCGCCATGTTATTTACTTTGGCTCTTGTGATCCTAACGCAACTTTCTAGAACACCCACTAGTTGATTTTTGTGCAAAATATCCACTCTATTACTGTAGACTAGTATGCGACAAAAAGCCTACTAGAATTGGATCATGTAAGTATCGGGATCGACACCCATTCTTTCCACCTTTGAAGTTCCATAAAAAGGACTAGTATCGGTAATTGGTAAGTTACTCATAACCACTTATTCACTATCATCACATCACATGCCATCACACAAAGTATCAAAAATGCTTCACAGACAGCTGAACCAAAAAAGATACTGCATAGACGCGTGTCACATTTTTATTGGTCGAAACAAAATTACAGAATTCTTTGCTAAAGTAGAAAAAAAAAATTTCGAACCAGTCAAGACCGAACACGTGGCTTTTGTTTCAGTTGCGATTTAAAATCGCGGTCTGTGTAGCATAGCTGCACAAATATACCTTAAGTCGTTGTTAATAACAGTATTTTAAAAATTGGACCGGACCGGCCGGTTCAACCGGTACACCCGTGAACCAGTCATTTTTCGGTCTGGTTCAGTGTTGATCCATTATTTTTTTCAAAATTCTATTGTAAATGAATTTTATTTTTAAAATCAGTGTACATAAGCGATTAAACTTTGGCCACTTAGGTTAACCTAATGGTTGAACCAACTGGTTGAATCGGTTTGACCCGACCCGGTGCCTTGGCCGGATCGATCTTCGGTCCGATTTTTAAAACATTGGTTAATAATATATTAGAAATGATAATAAAAATGCTATTTGTTACCCAAAATGTTTGGGTGATGCCATCTCGTATTATGTGACAGCCGACATGACAGATGACTGTTCGTCATTAAATCGAAATTGCTTTAATAACAAACTAAAGAAAGTACAAAGAGGTCATAGACAGACAATCTAAGTACACTTTTTGATTCTGGGGCGTGATGATGAAGATTGAGTGCTCCAGTGACTTTTTTACTCCGTTGACGGTCCGATGCGGGCGTGAGGAAGCTATTTTCTGTTCGCTCATGTGCCCTATTTTTTTTCTATGTGGGTGTACTACCCTGCTATTTATAGCCGTTAGGCTGACGGGCTATAGATGCCGCATATGCCTCTGTTTTGTGGTCGCATGGGGGCTCCTTCAACATAATGCGGTTGTAACTGCAGTCGCATACCACGGACAGGCTGCCGCGTGGTCTTGGTTATGATATATGTTGTTGAAGAGATCTCGGGGTTGTTGCGTGTGTGACTTGGTCAGCTGGACACGTAGTCAGCACTGGTTCTGCAAGAAATCATCTTCAAATATAACAGAAAGATCCTGTAAGTCGAGAGCCGCATAACGTCTTGGCCGCATATGTGCTCTCGTTTGACCTTAGCCGGATGGACACTCTGGCCGCATGATGGCGAGACCGTATGGGTTTATAGCCTCATGCAAACTCTCGCCTGGCCTTGGTGGATGGACACTCCAGTCGCATGATGACGAGGCCGCATGGGAATATAGCCGCATATGAATGGACACGTGGCGTGGTATGTCTATCGAGGCCATCAATGCGTGATATGACTTTCTGTTCTTTTATAAGTCGTCGTCTCGAATCTCCTAGCGTCTCAGTGTGACGCGTGATGTGTCAGAGTTTGACATTCATCGAATGCTGTGTCAGGGGAGATTTATGCGGCCTCCCTGCTCTGTGGTTATTCAGGCTGCATAGAGTATACTATGCGGCTTCTAGATCTTTGGTTGTTCAGGTCGCATGTTGCTTCTCTGCGACTTGGTTGTTCAGGCCGCATAGGGTATACTATGCGGCTTCTAGATCTTGGGTTGATCAGGTCGTATGTGGCTTCTTTGCGACTTGGTTTTATTTTTGATGGGGGCATGACCTTTATGCGGCCTGCATGATTTTTTATACTTCTACAAGACCCCACAATTTTGGAATACTTTGAATAAGAAGCATGGTCGGGCACTTTTGGATGCATAGGGGTGACATGCCGCATAGCCATGTTGCAGCATAGTTCTCTTTGATAGGCTGTTCGATCAATTAATGAGGAGATTTAACCTGATTTTCTCGGGATTCGGGGCCTATATCTTGACGTGGGACTCGAGGAATCGGTTTTCGAGGAGATTAAAGAGGATCACGCGGATGGAGGCGTCAGGTTCATATCATTAACCGCTCGGTTCATTACCTCGATCCCTTCACGCAGTTTTGGAGCCTATAAATAGGCAGTAAGGGGGGAGAGAGAACTTTTATTTCTTTGCTTTCTTCCTCCTTATCATGCGAAGGATGTCACACCCGATTCCAGATTTAGTATTTCTTGAATATCTAGAATTTAATTTTTCTTGATAATGTATTCCTGCTGTATTTTATATGTTGGTTCCTGTCATTTTATTATTCTTATTTTTGTTGTTGTTGAGAGAGACTACCCGAGATCAGTAGAATACCCATTGGCATTGCAATAGACCAGGTTTAGGACCCGCATATAGAATGGACACTTGGTTCAGTTCATTTGGGTGAACCCATGACTAAACCCTCTTTTCTTCTCTCTTAGTATATGGCTTTTCTCTCTCCTTCTTTCTATTTTTTTTCCTTCTCTCCCAAAAGCCCCCCCTAACCCTAACCCTAGGAAAAATTGCTGCGACTTGGACAGTGAGAGGTAGAGGCTAGGAGCCACCCAAGGCAAGTACATCTTGCTCAATGGTGAAATCATGGATTTTGATGTATAGATTTTTGTAGATTTGAGTTTCAAGTTTAAGATTTTTATGTGTTCTATGAGTTTTTATTTTATTTTGATCTACCAAAACTTAGTGGTTTTGAAAACTAGTGGTTCCTTATGTTAGAGCATTTTATTTTGTGCAATTTGGCTTTTGTTTCACTTAATTTGGAGTTAAAATAGAGTTTCTATGAAGAAAATAAAATTTTGATTTTTGGAGCTTTTGGCCATGGCTGAACTTGCTGTTGGAGAAGACGAACTCTTCATGCGACCAGCGAGCCATGCGGCCGAGAGAGCCATACGACCCAAGAGGGTTATGCGGCCTGAGCTCTTGCCACATGCTGACAGCATGTATCCATCTTGTTGGACGCATGACTGCTTATTTACACAAGTGTCCTTGAACTACTTGTATTTTTGTCACGCCCCAGTCCCAAAAATACGTAGGACTAGGACACGTAAGCATGCCAGCCGCATGGATATGGCAACTCCAATGTATGGAAACCAAATCCACACGTACGCTGTAATATGAATATCAAATCCACAAGTGGTATAAAACATATGTCACAAGTCACAGGGTATAATCTAAATCTCATCCACCAAAATCATATAGAAATAAATGACCAGTATCTATGAAACTAGATCTCAATAAGGAGTATCTAAGGATGATAGTTGGATGAAGACAAATCCACTACCAACTCGAATATAAGAGCAAATACAATATGAGTACAACACCACAACACAATATAAGAATACCAGCTATCCATCACAGCTCGAAGAGAAGACATCCTCGGATCACATGTAACCATCCAAATCTGCGCTCCTGCAAATACTCAAGAAAAGATACACCTGACAGCGGACCAGGTCCTCAGAGGGACGTAACAAGATACAGAAAATATGAGCCAATTTGAATACAGTAAACATGCATATGGTTTGAAAATAAATAAGTACGCTGTACAAGACAATCTATATGAATGCAAATGAGGACAACTTTTCGACGTATGGGCAAGGGTAGGCTACTCGATCTACCTCACAACTCACACACACGTCAATGGACATCAGAAATCGATATACCGCGGGGGTAGCGACCAGCGAGACTCCAGAAATCGACATACCGCGGGGGTAGCGACCAGCGCGACACACGCCCATAGTGCGAACTATATACTACGGTTTACCAGAGTGGTTAAAAGCCCATACGCCTAATGATTGTCCTCTCATGATACTAGGTGTCAAGTGTGTGTCAACATATCTAATATATATAGTAATGACTGAACGAACTACACATGCAATGAATATAACTGAACGAGACTACACATGCAATGAATAAACAGAAATATAAATAGCATGCAAAGTACTGTAAACAATTTGGCAAGGTATCTTGCCTGGGGTCCTGTTGCTGGTATGAATCAGAGTCCAAGTCACAGTCCAAATAGCCTATGTATTACAAATTTATCACGTCAAAAGATAATTTATTTTAATTTATTTAATTCTGGAATAATTACTCTAAAATCCTATTTTAATCTTATTATTCTAATTTTTATGTTAATTCCTAAATTTTGTCCAAAAAAACTGAATTTTATCAACTCGAGACTCATGGCACGCAAATCGAGGTGATCTGTTGACCAAAAAGTCAACCGACATAAACTCAACTTTTATGCATGATTTTCTGTAGATTTCAGCGTCAAAAATATGCTGGAATTTACAGCTCGTTCGAATTCAAATTCGTGTGGGAATTATGGCACATACAAATTTTGTATTGTGCACCGATGGTTAAATTCTAACCTAGAAGTTCTACAGAATTAACAGTATGTAAATACTTTGAAATAAATTCTGGGAAAAATATATGTCGATGATCTCGACATTAGCTTTCCGAAACTTTAAACGGTTCATAATTCTGATTCCTGGTTCTCCCGGAATCGCGAAAACTTCGAAACACGTCTATTTTTGGACATGCTGTGCTCTACGAATTTTACAGAATTTAATACTCATAATTTAGAAAAACAATTTATATAATCAGAAACCTAACCTCATTATCGTTCTAACAAAAAAAACTGGAGCACGTTTGGAGTCCAGAGCTAGGAGATATCGTCTTTTTAATTCGTCATAACTAGTAGAAAATGAGACTGAATTTATGACGAATTTTGACTATTTTTGGACGAAAAAGAGAGGAATTTGGGGAAGAAAAATATGAAGGATGAGGTATTTATAATGGTGGAGACTACTTAATTAAATACAACTAGGATTGGTTAATTTGGATAGGATTATGATGAATTTAAATAAGGATATGATATACATTAAGTTGCTTTCCTAGTAGGTTCAGGATTTAAATTAATTTAAAGTAGAGTTTGAATCTATCTCAATAATTTATAATCTTGAATATAATTAAATATAATACAAATAATTTATAAAATCTTATTAATATCTATTAACACTAAATTAGCATCTATCTAATATTAAGACTATATATATCCAAATAAATCCTAATTAATTTTAAAAATCTAAAATAACCTAAAAATGATTCTAAATAAATATTTATATAAGTAAATATATCGAGAAATTTATTTGCTAATTAAATAACAGAATACTCTAAAGAAATTTAATATCTATAATAATATAAAATATACACAAAATATCTATTTTGGGTGAGGGAGTTTACAGTTTTCACTCGCTGAACAAATAAAAATTTTGCTAAGTCCAAGAAGGGCATGCATGCGGCTAGTGAGTCCATGCGGCCAGTGGATGCATGCGGCCAGGAAATTCTTGTGTGTATTTTGTGTTCCCTGTTGATTAGTAATTCCTTTTAGTGATTATTGTTGTGTGCTTCCTTATGTCGATACAAGTTTATGATACCATACAAGTTTTGCATGTGAGTTCACAAGACCAGTTTATGTACAAGTTCACAATCCTCATGACACTGTAGAAATATTTGTGTATGAAAATCTATTGCATTTGGCATCGAGCAATCAAGTGTGAGAATTGTCCAATGTATCGCGTGTAGTAAATATGATAACTCATGAAAAGCTCGTAATCGCGATCCACCATTTTAGGGAGTTCTCAAGTGTCAATGACATTAGAACTTAAAATAATTTAGTAATGATTAAACAAGATAAGATTTACCTAGAGCATTATTGTAGGAAAGAATATTACACTACCAGCTACCCCGATCCCCAAGGGCCCCATGCGGCATGGACAACCCTCTTAGGCAAGGGCTCCATGACTGACCAAGTTTACACGTGCTATGTCACATTACAAGATAAGTTTATGTTTACAAGAAAAGTTTATGAATATAAGACAAGTTTATGTTGACAAGACCAGTTTTTGATTCACAAGTTTATGTTTATGCTTATAAGTTCAATTTACGTTTGTGATAAGTAACAAGTTATGTTATTGTAGGGTTGACTGTGCATTTAAATTTACTAGACTAGCGTACCCTTGGCCATCCGGGTTGACTGCACTGCCGGTGGTAGCAATATTCTTAGCAATATATTTCTAGTAATTAGGGCTTGTGATATAGCAAGACGTAGGCATGTTTGGCCGTGAATTGGATGTTTGTTTATTCATATAGCTCACCCTTCTAGTTTCATTTTCTCCCGGTGCGTGGTTAGGGTGCTAAGTTTTGCTCGGGTGAAGGTTTGCAACCCCGACCCTTGTTTGGTTTAAGGGTTGTGGTCCCGATGCAGAGTAGTTCCTATTCTCTCTTGCCGATCGTCGCCTTACTTTTATTTCTGCACTTATTATCAGTTCTTCCAGTATTATTCTTGAGACAAGAACGTTGGTACCGTACAAGTCTCGAGCTGTATTTATTTCTTATATATCTCTTTTGCTTATGTTGTGATGTGTTTGGCCTATCACCTCGAGCTCCTTTGTGGTACTTGTTACTTGGGGTTCTGACTCTACTGGCTTTGCATGACCAGGTTACCTCGAAGAGAACCAGGATCCACCGCGCCTCCAGCAAGATGGCTCGCACTCGTAGGTCTGCGACCGAAGCTCGCGAGTGGGTTTCCTTCTTCCACCCCTCATCTTGATTACTTTTTTTTTTTGGTGTTTAGCAAGGAGCAGAGTTAGCTCCTTATATTTTTGAGACTGCGGTCAACATGATGTATATATTAGACCATGGCTGATATATTTTGATCATGTATATTTAAACTCTGCTAGTGCAATATTTTTTATTCATTAGATTAATGATCATATGTGAAATATAATTTGAGATGCCTTTTTACTTTCATATATGATATACACTTGTACTTGTGTTGTTGGATTAAGATAATAGGATTTGTCGGCCTTAGGACTGATGTCATAACATGCTAGAGTTCACCCATGTGTCTTCAAGACAACCTTAACACATTGTGGCTTACTTCGGTATTCTGTAAGGTGAGGTTGGCCATGTCAGTTTTTATATTTACTCAGTATTCTGGGAGCAGGGCTGTCACACCCGATTCCAGATTTAGTATTTCTTAAATTTCTAGAATTTATTTTTTCTTGATAATGTATATATTCCTGCTGTATTTCATATGTTGGTTCCTGTCATTTTATTATTGTTTTATTTTTTTAACTGTTGAGAGAGACTACTCGAGACCAGTAGTGTCACGCCCCAGTCCCAAAATATCGAGGGACTGGACACGTGGCAATGGCCAACAGCACGCACCGATGGACAACCCAATTTAATGGATCTATCAGGGCGCACTTAAGCTGTAAAAGAAGGTCTACTACAACAAGCCACAACTAATCTCATCCATAAAAGATAAAAATAATCAACTGCATAATGGAATGGAAATAAGTAGCAACAAGTCTCAACAAGTAGGTCGGAGAAACAATCCGACATAAGTCTGAATATACTGGCTCAATAGGCCAGGAACAAAAGAGTCGAACACAAGTAAATACTGAGTACAGAATCAGGTACTCAGGAAAAGTCTTCAGCAGTCACCTCGTCCTCGGGGTTCGGTTCTGTTCCAGTATCAAGTCCAGCAATAGCTTCAGCTCCTGTCCCGTATACCTCGGGATACTGCTCCTTAGCTAATCCTGGGGACATAATCCGGATCCAGGTCCTCAGGGGACATAACAAGGTACAGGAAATACAAGCCAAAATAAATAAGCAGTGCAGCAATAAGTAAATAATTGGGTAAACTATGTAATCAGCTAAGTGATATGCAATATGAGAGCAGCACTAGAACTCAGGCTGAGACCGCTACAAGCTCTGTGTCGGGGAGCCGGTAGCAGTAATAACAGGTAAAGGGTCTAGCTCTGCCGGAGAGTCTACAACCTCACAATAGTAGTGGATATATATATATATGGATCAGCCTGTAGCCTGTGTGTCTCTCCCCACCCAATGTAACCATGCATACCATGACCATAACATCTCATGTCCATGTCAGCGGAATCATAGCTAATGCAACAGTCATATAATATCTAAGGATATAATGTCTATGTCAATCCTGTATCCTACACAGAATTACCATGAATATCTCAGGAAGATTCTGTCTGCATGAATAGTATCAAGTGTCCTGGGTTATAGTGTACTTGATAAGACAAGTACGAGAATGCAAAGGGTACCGAATGTCCATCTCTAAATGATGTACCCAACACCGCGTACGGGGTTGGCACCCGACTATGATCGGACACTAAGTACGTCACACGCTTCCTAGGTTAAGCATGTAAAACGGTTATATTTAATACAGGTAATATGAAAATAAAGACTGCAAGGTGGCAAGGTACACTTGCCCACTGATGTATAACTAAGTCAAGGAAATAGGTAGCAAAGCTGCAAGTTTTGGCGAGTTACACTTGCCTGATGTTTGATTTCCAATTACTGTTCTGTTACTCGAAAAAGTTCCAGAAATGTCTCCGGATGCTGAAATAAATATTACAATCATGTTCAGAAGATATCAAATAGCTAGAAACGCCTATCCTTGAGTCCAATTTGGACACAGGGGCGAAAATGACCATTTCGGGTCAAAACGGGGTCCGCATGTGGGCCCGCTTTGCACCGAAAAACGTGTTAGGGTCAAAGGTCTCCAAATTCGTCCAACTTAGTGTCAACAAGTCAGGAACGCTGATACGAACTCAACGGAACTTTCAAAATTGGATTTCGAGTGGGGCCTGTGGGGCCTACGACACGCGATTTCGTCAACATTCTCTGAATCGAACCAAACTTGGGTCACAGGACCAGCGTATTACTACGAGTCCGATGGTGCAAATTTTGTTTCGATCCGACGTGTGTACACAAAGTTAGGACGCGTTCCAGAACTGACGGATATGGGACGGTGTCCGCGGATACGCGTTGATTCCGGTGTGCACGCACACTCGAATCGACTTCTGTGAAATTCCTCACGTCCGTATCAATGACGCGCACATATCTGTGAAGACCGCACGCGACCAAGTCGTCCCGTTTGGCGGGACGTACTCAGTTCTGGGGTGAAACGGGACGTTGTTTTTCCTGTTTTTGGATCGCGGTTCGCGATCGCCACAGGATGCGATGCCCCGAGCGGGTTGCACGGGCACCGAGGGGGTCATGCAGGCTACGCGACGCAACCGACGGAATCAAAAACAGAGCTACGAGAAGAAAGATACAGGTACCTGAACAGGGCTCCTGGATACCGGAATTTTCTGTGTCCGACACGACACGAAGTGTCCTGTGTCCGTGTCCTGAGTCAAAGTCGCCTAGGGTTAGGGTTAGGGAAACTGTGCGGCGGCCGGAGCTTGGCGGGGGAGGCCGGCCGGAGGGAGCTGGGGGCAGCGCTGCACGGCGGGGGAGGCTCGGCCGGAGGCGGCAGCGCGCGAGAGGCGGCGGCTAGGCGCTGAGCGGCGGAGGCGGGCCGGAGTTGGGGGGCTCGGGGTTGACTGCGTCTAGGAAGAAGGAAGAGGAAGGAGGAGGAAGGAAGCTGGGCGTGGCGGCGCGTCGGCGCTGGCAGCGGGCACGGCGGTGGCGCAGGCGGAGAGGGCGGCGGTGGCGCGGTGGATCTGGCCGAGGAGGAGGGACGGAGAAGGAGCTCGGGGGGGGGGATTTTATAGGTTCAGGGGGAGAGGGAGGGGCCGAGGTGGCCGGGGAAGGTGGCGAGGGAGTCGGGGTCGGGCGTGGGGCGCGTGGCCGGACGTGGCGGGCGGGACGGCCGGGACGCGGGGGAGAGGGATCGGGTCGTGGGGGAATAGGGGCTCGCGGGTCGGGCGGCGGGTTCGGGTTTGGCCGACCCGACCCGACCCGACCCGATAGTCCACGGGCCGCGTAGGGTTAGGCTGGGCTGGGCCTTGGGCTGGGTTGGGCTAGGGTTTAGGATTATGATCTAAAAAATAAATAAATAAATAAATAGTTTTTTAGGTGATATAAAATAGGTCCGGGGCCCAATAAATTCCAGAAAAATTATCCTAAGTCCTGTTTTTTATTTTACACCAAAAAATATTATTTTCATAATATTTTAATAGTGATTAACAGCACATAAAAATCATTTAATTACCAAGAGCCTAGATTTTAATTACAGAAAAATCCCCGAAAAATTCCAGAAAATTATGAAAAGTCCAAATTAATAATTCCTGAAAATCAGGGGGCTTACAAGTAGAATACCCATTGGCATTACCGTAGACCTAGTTTAGGACACGCATGTAGAATGGATGCTTGGTTCGGTTCATTTTGGGTGAACCCATGACTAAACCCTCTTTTCTCCTCTCTTAGTATATATATGGCTTTTCTCTCTCCTTCTTCTTCTTCATTTTATTTTCCTCCTCTCCCTCAATCTCCCCCTAACCCTAACCCTAAGAAAAGTTGCTGCGACTTGGACCGTAAGAGGTAGAGGCTAGGAGCCATCCAAAGCAAGTACATCTTGCTCAATGGTGAAATCATAAATTTTTGAATTTTTTTATATATGTTATTGTTTTAAAAATATATTTAATGGAAACTGTTCTCCTTGAGTTGCTGATAATGTTTAGTTTTTGGAGTTTTGGATTATGATGCATAGATTTTTGTAGATCTGAGTTTCAAGTTTAGGGTTTTTATGTGTTATATGAGTTTTCATTGGTTTTGATCTACTAAAACTTAGTGGTTTCGAAAACTAGTGGTTCCTTATGTTAGACCATTTTATTTTGTATAATTTGGCTTTTGTTTCACTTGATTTGGAGTTAAAATAGAGTTTCTATGAAGAAAATAAATTTTCAGTTTTTTGGATCTTTCGGCCATGACTGAACTTGCTGTTGGAGAAGAAGAAGTCTTCATGCGGCCAGCGAGCCAGGTGACCGAGAGTGCCATGCGGCCCGAGAGGGTTATGTAACCTTAGCTCTTGCCGCATGTTGACATCATGTGTCCTTCTTGTTGGACGCATGACTGCTTATTTACACAAGTATCCTTGAACTACTTGTGTTTTCACTCGCTGAACGAATAAAAATTTTGCTAAGTCCAAGAGGGGAGTGAATGCGGCTAGTGAGTCCATGCGGTCAGTGGGTGCATGCGGCCAAAAAAAATTTGTGTGCATTTTGTGTTCCCTGTTGATTAGTAATTTCTTTTAGTGATTATTGTTGTGTGCTTCCTTATGTCGATAAAAGTTTATTATACTAGACAAGTTTTGCATGTGAGTTCACAAGACCAGTTTATGTATAAGTTCATAATCCTCACGATACTTTGGAAATATTTGTGTATGAAAATCTATTGTATTTGACATCGGACAATCAAGTGTGAGAATTGTCCAATGTATCGCGTGTCACGAATACGATAACTCATGAAAAGTTCGTACTCGCAATTCGTCATTTTAGGGAGTTCTCAAGTGTCCACGACTTAAGAACATGAAATAGTTTAGTAATGATTAAACATGATAAGATTTACCTAGAGAATTTTTGGAGGGAAGAATATTGCGCTATCGGCTACCCCGATCCCCAAGGACCCCATGCGGCATGGATAACCCTACTAGGCAAGGGCTCCATGATTGACTAAGTTTATGCATGCTATGGCACATTACAAGATAAGTTTATGTTTACAAGAAAAGTTTATGATTATAAGACAAGTTTATGTTTACAAGACCAGTTTTTGATTCACAAGTTTATGTTTATGTTTATAAGTTCAATTTCTATTTGTAATAAGTAACGAGTTATGTTATTGTATGGTTGACTATGCATTTAAATTTACTAGACAAGTGTACCCTTGGCCATCCGGGTTGACTGCAGTGCCGGTGGTAGCAATATTCTTAGCAATGTATTTCTAGTAATTAGGGCTAGTAATAATCCTAATTAGTTAATTATAGCAAGCCGTAGGCATGTTTGGCCGTGAATTGGATGTTTGTTTATTCGTATAGCTCGCTTTTCTAGTTTCATTTTCTTCCGGCGCGTGGTTATGGTGCTAAGTTTTGCTCGGGTGAAGGTCTGCAACCCCGGTCCTTGTTTGGTTTAGGGATTGTGGTCCCGATGCAGAGTAATTCCTATTCTCTCCTGTCGATCGTCGCTACTTTCATTTCTGCACTTATTATCAGTTCTTACAGTATTATTCTTGAGACAAGTACGTTGGTACCGTACAAGTCTCGATCTGCATTTATTTCTTATATGTCTCTTTTGCTTATGTTGTGATGTGTTTGGCCTATCACCTCGAGCTCCTTTCTGGTTCTTGTTGCTTGGGGTTCTGACCCCACTGGCTTTGCATGGCCAGGTTACCCCAAAGAGAACCATGATCCACTGTGCCTCCAACAAGATGGCTCACACTCGTAGGAATGCGACCTAAGCTCGCGAGTGGGTTTCCTTCTTCCATCCCTCGTCTTGATTACTTCTTTTTATGGTGTTTAGCTAGAAGAAGAGTTAGCCCCTTATAATTTTGAGACAACGGTCAATATGATGTATATATTAGACCATGGCTGGTATATTTTGACCATGTATATTTTAACTTCTGCTAGTACAGCATTTTGTATTCATTAGATTAATGATCATATATAAAATATAATTTCGGACGCCTTTTTACTTTCATGTATGATATACTCTTGGACTTGTGTTGTTGGATTAAGATAATAGGATTTGTCGGCCTTAGAAGTAACGTCATAGCTTGCTAGATTTCACCCATATGTCTTCTAGACAACCTTAACATATTGCGGCTTACTTCGGTATTCTGCAAGGTACGGTTGGCCATGTCAGTCCCTGTATTTACTTAGTATTATGGGAGCGGGGCTGTCACACCCGATTCCAGATTTAGTATTTCTTGAATTTCTAGAATTTAATTTTTCTTGATAATGTATTCCTGTTGTATTTCAAATGTTGGTTCCTGTCATTTTATTATTGTTTTTTTTTCTGTTGTTGAGAGAGACTACTTGAGACAAGTAAAATATCCATTGGTATTGCCATAGACCCGGTTTAGGACCCGCATGTAGAATGGACACTTAGTTCAGTTCATTTTGGATGAACCCATGACTAAACCATCTTTTCTCCTCTCTTAGTACATATATGGCTTTTCTCTCTCCTTCTTCTTCTTCTTCTTCATTTTATTTTTCTTCTCTCCCTCAAGCTCCCCCTAACCCTAACCCTAGGGAAGGTTGCTACGACTTGGACCGTGTGAGGTAGACGCTAGGAGCCACCCAAGGCAAGTACATCTTGCTCAGTGGTGAAATCATGGATTTTTAATTTTTGTATATATATTGTTATTTTAAAAATATATTTAATGAAAAATATTCTCCTTGAGTTGCTGATCATGTTTAGTTCTTGGAGTTTTTAATTTTGATATATAGATATTTGTAGATCTGAGTTTCAAGTTTAGAATTTTTATGTTTTTTATGATTTTTTTTGTTTTGATCTACCAAAACATAGTGGTTTCGAAAACTAGTGGTTCCTTATGTTAGAGCATTTTATTTTGTACAATTTGACTTTTGTTTTACTTAATTTGGAGTTAAAATGGAGTTTATATGAAGAAAATATTTTTTTAATTTTTTGGATCTTTCGGCCATGACTGAACTTGCTGTTGGTGAAGATGAAGTCTTTATGCGGCTAGCGAGCCATGCGGCCGATAGTTACATGCGGCCCGAGAGGGCTATGCGGCTTGAGCTCTTGCCGTATGCTGACAGCATGTGTCCATCTTATTGGACACGTGACTTCTTATTTACACAAGTGTCCTTGAACTACTCTTGTTTTCACTCGCTAAACGATTGAAAATTTTGCTAAGTCCAAGAGGGGCGTGCATGTGGCTAGTGAGTCCATGCGGCCAGTGAGTTCATGCGGTCAGTGGGTGCATGCGGCCAGAAAATTCTTGTGTGCATTTTGTGTTCCCTGTTGATTAGTAACTTTTTTTAGTGATTATTGTTGTGTGCTTCCTTATGTTGATATAAGTTTATAATACCAGACAAGTTTTTCATGTGAGTTCACAAGACCAGTTATGTACAAGTTCACAATCCTCATGACACCGTAAAAATGTTTGTGTATGAAAATATATTACATTGGCATCGGGCAATCAAGTGTGAGAATTATCCAATGTATCGCGTGTCACGAATATGATAACTCATGAAAACCTCGTACTCGCGGTTCATCATTTTAGGGAGTTCTCAAGTGTCCATGACTCGAGAACTTAAAATAATTTAGTAATGATTAAACAAGATAAGATTTACCTAGAGCATTTTTGGAGGGAAGAATATTGCGCTACCGGCTACCCCGATCCCCAAGGACCCCATGCGGCATGGACAACCCTACTAGGCAAGGGCTCCATGACTGACCAAGTTTACGCATGTTGTGACACATTACAAGATAAGTTTATGTTTACAAGAAGTTTATGATTATGAGACAATTTTATGTTTACAAGACCAGTTTTTGATTCACAAGTTTATATTTATGCTTATAAGTTCAATTTTTGTTTATGATAAGTGACAAGTTATGTTATTATATGGTTGACTGTGCATTTAAATTTACTAGAAAAGTATACCCTTGGCCATCTGGATTGACTGCAGTGTCGGTGGTAACAATATTCTTAACAATATATTTCTAGTAATTAGGGCTTGTGATAATCTTAGTTAGTTAATTATAGCAAGCCGTATGCATGTTTGGCCGTGAATTGGATGTTTGTTTATTCGTATAGCTCGCTCTTCTAGTTTTATTTTCTTCCGGCGCATGGTTAGGGTGCTAAGTTCTGCTCGGGTGAAGGTCTGCAATCCCGGTCCTTGTTTTGTTTAAGGGTTGTGGTCCCGATGCATATTAGTTTATATTCTCTCTTGCCGATCATCACCTTACTTTCATATCTACACTTATTATTAGTTCTTCCACTATTATTCTTGAGACAAGTACGTTGGTACCGTACAAGTCTCGATCTACATTTGTTTCTTATATGTCTCATTTGCTTAAGTTATAATGTGTTTGGCCTATCACCTCAAGCTCCTTTGTGGTACTTGTTGCTTGGGGTTCTGACCCTATTGGCTTTGCTTGGCTAGGTTACCCCGAAGAGAACCAGGATCCACCGTGCCTCCAACAAGATGGCTCGCACTCGTAGGATTACGGTCGAAGCTCGCGAGTAGGTTTTCTTCTTCCACCCCTCGTCTTGATTACTTTTTTTGTGGTATTTAGCAAGGAGCAGATTTAGCTCCTTATATTTTTGAGACTGCGGTCAACATGATGTATATATTAGACCATGGCTGGTATATTTTGATCATGTATATTTAAACTCTGCTAGTGCAATATTTTGTATTCATTAGATTAATTATCATATGTGAAATGTAATTTGGGATAACTTTTTTACTTTTATGTATGATATACTCTTGTACTTGTGTTGTCGGATGTAGATAATATGATTTATCGGCCTTAGGACTGACGTCATATCATGCTAGAGTTCACCCATATGTCTTCTAGACAACATTAACACATTGCAGCTTACTTCGATATTCTGCAAGGTGCGGTTGGCCATGTCAGTCCCCATATTTATTCAGTATTCTGGGAGCGGGGCTGTCACACCCGATTCCATATTTAATATTTCTTGAATTTCTATAATTCTATTTTTTGATAATATATTCCTGCTGTATTTCATATATTGGTTCCTGTTATTTTATTATTGTTTTATTTTTATTTTTTTGTTGGGAGAGACTACCCGAGACCAGTAGAATACCCGTTGGCATTGCCATAGACCCTGTTTAGGACTCACATATAGAATGGACACTTGGTTCATTTCATTTTGGGTGAACCCATGACTAAACCCTCTTTTCTCCTTTCTTTGTATATATATGGCTTTTCTCTCTCCTTCTTCTTCTTCATTTTATTTTCCTCCTCTCCCTCAAGCTTCCCCTAACCCTTACCCTAGGAAAAGTTGCTGTGACTTGGACCGTGTGAGGTAGAGGCTACGAGCCACCCAAGGCAATTACATCTTGATCAATGGTAAAATCATGGATTTTCAATTTTTTTATATATGTTGTTAATTTAAAAATGTATTTAATGGAAGATTTTCTCCTTGAGTTACTGATTATGTTTACTTCTTGGAGTTTTTGATTTTGATGTATAGATTTTTGTAGATCTGAGTTTCAAATTTAGGATTTTTATGTGTTCTATAAGTTTTTCTTAGTTTTGATCTACCAAAATTTAGTGGTTTCAAAAACTAGTGGTTCCTTATGTTAGAGCATTTTATTTCATGCAATTTGGCTTATGTTTTACTTCATTTGGAGATAAAATAGAGTTTCTATGAAGAAAATAAAATTTTGGTTTTTGGAGCTTTTGGCCATTGCTGAACTTGATATTGGAGAAGACGAAGTCTTCATGCGACCAGTGAGCCATGTGGCCGAAAGTGCCATGCGGGCAGAGAGGATTATGCGGCCTGAGCTCTTGCCGCATGCTGACAGCATGTGTCCATTTTGTTGGACGCATGACTGCTTATTTACACAAGTATCCTTGAACTACTTGTGTTTTCACTCGCTGATCGAATAAAAAATTTGCTAAGTCCAAGATGCGCATGCATGTGGCTAGTGAGTCCTTGCGGCCAGTGAATCCATGCTACCAGTGGGTGCATACGGCCAAAAAATTTTTGTGTGCATTTTGTGTTCCCTATTGATTAGTAATTCCTTTTAGTGATTATTGTTGTATGCTTCCTTATGTCGATACAAGTTTATGATACCAGACAAGTTTTGCATGTGAGTTCACAAAACCACTTTATATACAAGTTCACAATCCTCACGACACCGTAAAAATATTTATTTAAAAAAATCCATTGCATTTGGCATCGGACAATCAAGTGTGAGAATTGTCCAATGTATCGCATATCGCGAATACGATAACTCATGAAAAGCTTGTACTCGCGATTCATCATTTTAGGGAGTTCTCAAGTGTCTATGACTCGAGAACTTAAAATAATTTAGTAATAATTTAATAAGATAAGATTTAACTAGAGTATTTTTGTAGGAAAGAATATTGCGCTACCGGCTACCCCGATCCCCAAGGGCCCCATGCTGCATGGACAACCAAAACCTTATTCCATACTCATAGGGGATTTTTCGCTTATGAAGTACGGTGTTCCCAGTTATGTGGAACTCACAGCTGTTACTAGGCAAGGGCTCCATGACTAACCAAGTTTATGCTTGGTGTGGCACATTACAAGATAAGTTTATGTTTATAAGAAAAGTTTATGATTATAAGACAAGTTTATGTTTACAAGACCAGTTTTTGATTCACAAGTTTATGTTTATGCTTATAAGTTCAATTTCTGTTTGTGATAAGTAACAAGTTATTTTATTATATGGTTGACTGTGCATTTAAATTTACTAGACAAGCGTACCCTTGGCCATCTGGGTTGACTGCAGTGGCGGTGGTAGCAATATTCTTAGCAATGCATTTCTAGTAATTAGGGCTTGTGATAACCCTAGTTAGTTAATTATAGCAGGCCGTAAGCATGTTTGGCCGTGAATTGGATTTTTTTTATTCTTATAGCTTGCTTTTCTAGTTTTATTTTCTTCCGACGCATGGTTAGGGTGCTAATTTTTGCTCGGATGAAGGTCTGTAATCCCGGTCCTTGTTTGGTTTAAGGGTTTTGGTCCCGATCCAGAGTAGTTCTTATGCTCTTTTGTTGCTCGTTGCCTTACTTTCATTTTTGCACTTATTATCAGTTCTTCCAGTATTATTCTTGAGACAAGTACGTTGGTACCGTACAAGCCTCGATCTGCATTTATTTCTTATATGTCTTTTTTGCTTATGTTATGATGTGTTTGGCCTATCATCTCGATCTCCTTTGTGGTACTTGTTGCTTGGGGTTCTGACCCCACTGGCTTTGCATGACCATATTACCCCGAAGAGAACCAGGTCTATAGCGCCTCTAGTAAGATGGCTCGCACTCATAGGACTGCGGCCGAAGCACGCGAGTGGGTTTCCTTCTTCCACCTCTCGTCTTGATTACTTCTTATTTTGTTGTGTTTAGCAAGGTGCAGAGTTAGCTCTTTATATTTTTGAGACTGCGGTCAACATGATGTATATATTAGACCATGGCTGGTATATTTTGATCATGTATATTTAAACTCTGCTAGTGCAATAATTTGTATTCACTTGCTTCATGATCATATGTGACATATAATTTAGGACACCTTTTTACTTTCATGTATGATATACTCTTCTACTTATGTTATTGGATTGAGATAATAGGATTTGTTGGCCTTAGGACTGACGTCATAGCATGCTAGAGTTCACTTATCTTTCTTCTAGACAACCTTAACATATTGCGGCTTACTTCGGTATTCTGCAAGATGCGGTTGGCCATGTTAGTCCCCGTATTTACTCAGTATTCTGGGAGCGGGACGTGACAAGGTTTTCTTGGTGGCCCATACAGGTCTGTTTTTTGACTTGTAGGAAGACTCATCTTGTTAGAATCTCAATCCTCTTTAATCTTCGATTGAACTCCACTTGTAACCTGTATCTCTCGCCTCCCTTGAAATTCAAACTTGCTTGACATGATTGTTCCATTATCTTCTCTTGTTGATATCCTTGTGTCCTTATCCTTCAGGGATACCCCACCCGCTCCTCCTTCCGAGGGTTCCGTTGTACCGATAACTCCAGTAGATCCAGTACTAGGCCAGGGTCAGATTCCGATATTGAACCAATGGCAAGCATCAGTAGCTTTTCATCAGTCGGCTCCGCAAGTCACTCATATCCGTCCAACACAATCAGTCCCACCAGTATTGCTGGAACAGCCAGCTCAGCCCGTTCTGTCATTCATACCAGCCCTGCTAGCCCAGACAATACCACAAGTTCTACCAGTACAACCAGGGCAGGCAGCCTCGCAGGCTATGTTAGAGATGATCCAAGCTATGATGATGGTACAACAATAACTCCAACTTCAACAACAAGTGGTCCAACTTTGCTAGTAGTTTCAGCAAGGACAAGGACAAACCAACACTACTCTTCGCCCGGGAGTTAGAGTAGCACTCGATAACAGTAGACATTATACTCATAACACAGTGACCAATGTTAGTCGCATACGCCCAACCAAGTTCCTCGGTACTGAGATACAGTTTTAGCAGATTCTTGGCTCCAGGACTTTGAGGCCATCATGGATGCAACCAAGACCCCAGATGCTGAGAAGGTAGCAGTCGTAAAGCTATAATTATCAGATCTTGCTTGAGATTGGTGGGCAGCACAAGAAATGGCGCTTCCGAAGCCCATTGATTGGCAAATATTTAAAGAGATATTCCAGGAAAACTATTTTCATACCACCGCCAAGTTCCAGCTCCCGCAACAGTTTATCAACCTCCGCCAGTAACACAAGATCGATCGACCAGTATGCGGCTGAGTTTTGCCGACTCAACCGATTTGCTCCCCATATGGTAGCTTTCGAGAAAGACCGAGCCAATAGATTTGAGCAAGAGTTACATCTAGAGCTTAAGCAATTTACGGTGATTCATAATTATACCACATACGATGCATTATTCAGGGTAGCTAGGTTACAAGAACTTGCAGGCCAGAGATTAGTAGCAAGAACCGGAGGCCAGAAGAGGTCACACTCATCCCTGAGAAGCACCAGTATTCAGTCATCACCTCTAGCACCAGCAGTAAGAACACCTCGCCCGCCAATGCCTCCAACCTCTACAGTAACCTCAGTACATTCTACCAGGCAGTCTGTATCAGTAGGATGCAGCCACTGCGGCAAGCCAGGGAACACCAAAGAAAAATGCAGGAGGGCCAATGGCCAGTGTCTCTGATGTGGGGCATCCGACCACATGATTGGTTCATGTTCGCTTCTGTACCCAGAAGCTTCTTTAGTCCGACAGTTACCAGCTCAGCCTCGGGCAGCGAATGAAGGCCCGCGAGGACCGACATTAGCAATTCAACCACCAGCCCAATATCCTCTCCCGACGCACACCCAGCAGTTCCAGCAGCAACGTCTGGCTCAGTATGTGTGAGTCCAGCAAGCCCAACCAGCGAGACAAAATCAACAGCAAGTCAGAGCCACAGCCCCTGGACGATGGCCTAACGAAACATTTGGCAACTTAGAGCAATTGTTAGCCGAAGGCGCTACAATTATGGGTAAGATTTTCGAGCTCTCTTTAGCTTGACTTATTCTTGGATTCTTGTCGAATGATCTTGTATTCTGACACGTTTGAGATTCGATAGTGATTTTGATCCTTTCGTTGAGCGAAAAGGCGAGTTCATTGCCTCCACTCTTCTGCCTTCGTGGCTCGTGGTACGTGGTGTCGATCATGTGCCCCGACTGCGAAGGTATGTCCTAGATTAGAGTCATATCCTCGTTATAGTTGTTGGCACCGACTTACCTTCAGGCTTGGCTCTTTTCTATTTGTGTGAGTCATTATAGGAAAGCAAGGACGAGTTCCTATTTGACTGACTCAGGAGTATATGTTTCCATATGCCTCCAATTCTCTGTGTGTTGTTTTTGTGCATTTATTCATTAGTTACTTCTGCAGCTATCTTTTCTATTTAGTTACTTGCTTAGTGTAATCATTTGAATTATGATTTAATTTCTTGAGTTTTCTCGTGTGTTCCAGTTCGAACAGCCTTGGTGAAATTTCTAGGACAAATTTTTCTAAGGAGGGTAGAGATTTCACACCCGATTCAAATTTAGTATTTCTTAAATTTCTTGAATTTAATTTTTTTGATAATGTATTCCTGTTGTATTTCATATTGTAAACCCCCAAATTTTTTAGAATTTAAAAATGAATTTTTGAAATTTTTCTGAAGTTTTTCTGTGATTTTTTACTAATTAAAATCAAGGTATTCTGGTTTTAAATAATTTTAAATGTTTTTATTAAATATTAAAATAGTATGAAAATAATATTTTTTGGTGTAAAATAAAATATTAGACATAGGGTAATTTTCTTGGAATTTATAGGACCCCAGAACTAGTTTTAAAGACCTAAAAACTAAGTTTTTATTTAAACCAAAATAAACCAACCTGAACCAACCGGTTTATTGAACCAAACCAACCCAGACCGGCCCAAAGTCTTGAACCGGCCTAAACCCTAGTGGGTCGGGTCAGGTCTGAACCCAACTCGGAACCCGCTAACCCGAACCCGACCCATACCCTATCGGATCGGGTCAGATCCGGATCCTAAATCCGAAACCCGACCCGATAACCCACCTACCAGCCCGCTACAGTAAAGCCCTAACCCCCGAACCCCTCGTCTCCCTGCCTTTCGCCGCCGCCGGCCGACCCGCCGTCTTTTCGGCCGTTAACCCACCGTGGGGCTCCGCCTCCGCGCTGCTCCACCTCCCGCAACCGTCGACCGTTCTCCTCCCTCTCCCCTATAAAACCCCGACCTCGGCCACCCGTTCTCCCAAACCCTCAGCCACCGTCCTCACCGCCCCTCCGCTAGCCAGCTCCGGCCGAGCTTCTCCCGACGACCCGACGACAACCCCCAACCACCGCCGTAAGCCACTGCCACCACAGCCACAACCACCACTCTCCCCGAGCTCCATCGCCTTCCTCCGCTGACCCCTCGACCCGCTGCACCCGGCCACCGCCGCTCCCCGCTTTGACCCTCGACCCGATTCTCCCCAGCGCCGCCTTCGGCCAACGACTCCGCCTCAGACACCGAGACACCGATGACCCCTCTCCGCCATCAGCCTCCGGCCACCACTGCATCTCTCCACCACCAGAGCCCGACGTCCCCGGCCGACCTCGACCCAGCGCCGCCTTCGTCGAGCTTCCCCGGCAACCCTAGCAGCGGCCCGAAACCCTAGCAGCCGGCTGACCCAGTGCCCTAGCCGCCGCCAGCAAGCAGCCGTGCCGCGTCGCGCCGCCTCACGAAAATGCATATTCGGAGCCCTGTTCAGGTGACTGTTTCTCTCTCCTCACTGTCCCGTTTTTCGTTCTGTCTGCTATAACGCATAGACTGCATGACCCTCTCGATACCCGTGCAACTCGCTCGGGGTATCGCGTCCTGTGGCGGTCGTAAACTGCGACCCAAAATCAGAAAAATAATTATCCTATTTTCCCCAGAACTGGATGCGCCCCGCTAAACGGAACAACTTGGTCATGTGCAGACTTTACCTAAAGGTGCGTACCATTAATACGGATGTGTGGGATTTCGCAAAAGTTGATTTGGATGTGCGTGCACACCGGAATCAACGCGTATCCATCGACAACACCCCGTATCAGCCATGTTTTGGAACTCGTTGTAACTTCGTGTACACACGTCGTATCAAAAAGAAACTTACACAATCGAACTCGTAGCAATACGCTGGTCATGTGACCCAAGTTTGGTTCGATTATGAGAACGTTGACAAAATCGCGTATCGTAGGCCCCATGGCTCCACTTGACGGGCGATTTTGTGATCGGCTCATCGGAATCCAGTTCTGGACGTTCCGTTGGGTTCATATCATCGTTCTGAACTTGTTTACACTAAGTTTGACGAATTTGGAGAATATTATCTCTGGCACATTTTTCGGTGCGAAGCGGGCCACATGTGGACCCCGCTTTGACCAGAAACTGTCACTTTTGCCCCTGTGTCCAAATTGGACTCAAGGACAGGCAACTCTAGCTATTTGATGTCTTCTGAACCTGATGGTAACATTTATTTCAATATTCGAAGAAGTACCTGCAGATCTCGCTGATACCAGAGCAACAGTTGGAGCCAGGATCACAGGCAAGTGTACCTTGCCATACTTGCAGCATTTGTTTATACTATTTTCTTGATTTATTACTGTAATATCTCTGTTCAACCTAGGACCGTATGACATTACTCCACGTCCGAATAATATTTCGGTGTCAACGCCGTACGCGGAGTTGTGTAACGTCACCTAGACATGGATATCGAGATCCTATATATTCTCGTGCTTGCATTATCAAGTACGTCATACCATAGGACACTTGACACTGTTCATGAGACAGAATCTTCTTGAGATATTCATGGTGATTCTGTATAGGATACAGGTTTATGACATATACTTTATACATGCTTAGATCTCATTATGACTTGCTGCATTAGATATGATCTTGCGTGTCATGGACATGAGACGTGTGATTACATTGGGTGGGGAGAGTATTACCATATCAAAGGCTGATTATATTATATATATATTGTTATCTGGAGGTGTCTTAGACTCTGATACAGAGCTTTGACACATGTACTGGCCCTTCGAGAAAATACTGCTATGGGTTTCCCCGACACCGAGCTTGTAGTGGTCTCAGCCTAAGTTCTAGTGATGCTCTCATCTTGTATATCACTTAGCTGGTTATATAGTTTACCCTATTGTTTCATTTATTATTGCACTGTATTTATTTTGGCTTGAGTTATTTTGTACCTTGCTATGTCCCCTGAGGACCTGGATCGGGATTATGTCCCCAGGTTTAGCAGAAAAGATCTACCCGGAGGTGTACAGAACAGGAGCAGGCACTGGAGCAGTACCAGAACCAGAAGACGAGGTGATTGCTGAGGATTTCTTCTGAGTATATGCTTTATCTATACTCAGTATTTGCTGTTGTTATCTTTATTCTTTTATCTTGACTATTGTATCAGACTCATTATCGGGTTGTCCCCGAGTTATATTTTATTGAGATTTGATATTATTTTACTCTGATATTGTTGTATTCATTTCTGTGGATGAGATTAGTATATTAGATCCTTATTGTTGTATTACAGCTTAAGTACACCCTGATGAGTCCATTAAATTGGGTTTGCCCATCGGTGGGTGCTGCTGGCCATTGCCACGTGTCTAGTCCCTCGATATTTTGGGACTGGGGCGTGACACATATGTTGGTTCATGTCATTTTATTATTATTTTATTTTTTTCTATTGTTGAGAGAGACTATCCGAGACCAGTATAATACCCATTGGCATTGCCATAGACCCGGTTTAGGACCCGCATGTAGAATGGACACTTGGTTTGGTTCATTTTGGGTGAACCCATGACTAAACCCTCTTTTCTTCTTTCTTAGTATATATATGGCTTTTCTCTCTCCTTCTTCTTATATATTTTATTTTTTTCCTCTCCCTCAAGATCCCCCTAACCCTAGGGAAAGTTACTATGACTTGGACCGTGGAGCCACCCAAGGCAAGTACATCTTGTTCAAAGGTGAAATCATAGATTTTTGAATTTTTTTATATATGTTTTTGTTTTAAAAAAATATATTTAGTTGGAAAATATTCTTCTTGAGTTGCTGATCATGTTTAGTTTTTGGAGTTTTAGATTTTGATGTCTAGATTTTTGTAGATCTGAGTTTCAAGTTTAGGATTTTTATGTGTTCTATGAGTTTTTTTTGGTTTTGATCTACCAAAACTTAGTGGTTTCGAAAACTAGTGGTTTCTTATGTTATAACATTTTATTTCGTGCAATTTGGCTTTTGTTTAACTTGATTTGGAGTTAAAATGGAGTTTCTATGAAGAAAATAAAATTTTAGTTTTTGGAGGTTTCTGCCATGGCTGAACTTGCTGTTGGAGAAGACGAAGTTTTCATGCGGCCAGGGAGCCATGCAGCCGAAAGTGCCATGCGGCCCGAGAGGATTATGCGTCCTGAGCTCTTGTCGTATGCTGATAGTATGTGTCCATCTTGTTGGACGCATGGTTGCTTATTTACACAAGTGTCCTTGAACTACTTATTTTTTCACTCGCTGAACGAATAAAAAATTTGCTAAGTTCAAGAGGGGCGTACATGCAGCCAGTGAATCCATTGCGGACAGTGAGTCCATGCGGCCAGTGGGTGCATGCAGCAAGTGAGTCCATGCAGCCAATAGGTGTATGCGGCCAGGAAATTTTGGTGTGCATTTTGTGTTCCCAGTTGATTAGTAATTCATTTTAGTGATTATTGTTGTGTGCTTCCTTATGTCGATACAAGTTTACGATACCAGACAAGTTTTGCATGTGAGTTCACAAGACCAGTTTATGTACAAGTTCATAATTCTCACGACACCGTAAAAAAATTTTGTGTATGAAAATTTATTTAATTTGGCATCGGACAATCAAGTGTGAGCATTTTTCAATGTATCGAGTGTCGCGAATATGATAACTCATGTAAAGCTCGTACTCACGGATCGTTATTTTAGAGAGTTCTCAAGTGTCCGCGACTCGAGAACCTGAAATAATTTAGTAATGATTAAACAAGATAAGATTTACCTAGAGCATTTTTGGAGGAAATAATATTGCCTACCGACTACTTTGATCCCAAGGGCCCCATGCGGCATGTACAACCCTACTAGTCAAGGTCTCCATGCCTGATAAGTTTATGCGTGTTATGGCACATTACAAGATAAGTTTATGTTTACAAGAAAAGTTTATGATTATAAGATAAGTTTATGTTTATAAGATCAGTTTTTGATTCACAAGTTTATGTTTATGCTTATAAGTTCAATTTTGGTTTGTGATAAGTAACAAATTACGTTATTTTATGGTTGACTGTGCTTTTAAATTTACTAGACAAGCGTACCCTTGGCCATCCGGGTTGACCGCAGTGCCGGTGGTAGCAATATTCTTAGCAATATATTTTTAGTAATTAGGACTTGTGATCACCCTAGTTAGTTAATTATAGCAAGCCGTAGGCATGTTTGGCAATGAATTGGATGTTTGTTTATTCGTATAGTTCGCTCTTCTAGTTTCATTTTTAATCGGCACGTGGTTAGGGTGCTAAGTTCTGCTCGAGTGAAGGTCTGCAACCCCGGTTCTTATTTGGTTTAAGGGTTCTGGTCCCGATCTAGAGCAGTTCCTATGCTCTCTTTCCGCTCGTTACCTTACTTTCATTTCTAGACTTATTTTCAGTTCTTCCAATATTATTCTTAAGACAAGTAGGATGATACCGTACAAGTCTCGATCTGCATTTATTTTTTATATGTCTCTTTTGCTTATGTTGTGATGTGTTTGGCCTATCACCTTGAGCTCCTTTATGGTACTTGTTGCTTGGGGTTCTGACCCCACTGGCTTTGCATGGCCAGGTTACCCCAAAGAGAACCAGGATCTACCACGTCTCCAGTAAGATGGCTCTCACTCGTATGACTCCGGCCGAAGCTCGCGAGTGGGTTTTCGTCTTTTATCCCTCGACTTGATTACTTTTTTTGTGGTGTTTAGCAAGGAGCAGAGTTAGCTCCTTATATTTTTGAGACTGCGGTCAACATGATGTATATATTAGACCATGGCTGGTATATTTTGATCATGTATATTAAACTCTGCTAGTACAGCATTTTGTATTCACTAGCTTCATGATCATATGTGACATATAATTTGGAACGCCTTTTTTACTTTTATGTATGATATACTCTTGTACTTGTGTTGCTGGATTAAGATAATAGAATTGTCGGCCTTAGGACTGACGTCATAGCATGCTAGAGTTAACATATCTGTCTTCTAGACAACCTTAACATATTGCGGCTTACTTCGGTATTCTGTAAGATGCAGTTGGTCATGTTGTCACGCCCCAGTCCCAAAATACGTAGGACTAGGAATACGTAACACGCCCAGCCGTATGTATACGAACTCCAATATATGGAAATCATATACACATGTACGCTGTATATGAATATGCAATCCACCAGTGGTAATATACTGTCACAATAAGTCACACACAATCTATATCTCATCCACAGTACAAATAATAAGTAGGAATAAATAGATAAATAATAACTGAATATCCAAGATGAGTATCAAGTCTGATAGTCAGGTGGAAACAAATCTACTATAAAACGACTATACTGAAGTATCAACAAAATATCTAAACAGTGGAAATAAGTCACAGCTACTCTGAGGGTAAGACCTCCTCAGTCAGGTAAGTAGAGTCAGGTCCAGGTCCGTACTCCTATGGATACTTCTGCTCGTCCATATCTGGAAAGGGACCAGGTCCTCAAAGGGACGTAATAAGATACATAATAACATGCCAATAAGTACTGAAAATAAACATCCAATGGGTCGCCTAACCGTCTAAGTGAATGCAGTTTGAGAACAACTTTCCACCAAGTGGGCTATCTGGCTAAAAATATGGGATTGGCGTGATTCTCACTGAGAATCAGGGGCCCATCAGCATATCGTCTTTTGAACAGCAGAGGCCGCCTACAATATATATAGTGGTCATCACCGCCCATATCTCCAGCGGAGCTTCTGGGTTGCAAGGAAAAAAAGTGTAAAGGAGGCCAAACGCCTTACTTGTTGTTCTCCCCACCCCATGCTCTAAGCATGCCATATCCATGACACAATAAAACCTCTAAATAACTGCCAGGTCTACTAGCATACAAAGTTTCTATCAGCAGTCATCCCTAACGCATGGCTCATACGTACAGGAGGCCAGACCTGTCACGCAATCCGTGATCTATATGAGACTCATAACTTGTGTAATAACTGTGTCACGGCCAATGAATCTAATGATCCTCCATAATACTGGGGTGGTCTCATAAAGTAGGTTCAAAAGTCTACATAATAAATATCTATATAAGCAAAAATAAATATGCATGCATCAGCTAGAATGTAAATAATCAGTACAATGACAAGGTATACTTGCCGAGCAAAGTTTAATAGAGTGCAACGTCCAATATTGTGTTTAAGTTTGTTGTAATAAGAAGTGGGATTAGTTTGAGAGACGGTGGGGATACTTAGTCTCAAAGACTACTGCTGCTACTGTTTCTTCCTTTCATTGGTTTCGGTTTTGGTTGGGGAGATTTTAGTAATAATAGGTAAAGATGCGGTGGAGGATGAGTCACATGCGGTAAAAGGGAGTGAATATACGCGGGGGTTATTTTACGCGCGGGTGAAATAAGAAGCGGTGGAGTGGTTTACGCGCGGAATAGGGAGCAAAGTCAGTTTTTGCTATTGCTGCTGTTGCTGGATATTTTCCTTCTCCTAACGGTCCGGGTTCAAGCGGGTAGTGGGTTTGGGTTTGGGTTTTGATATCCAATATCCAATAGGAATTGTATATATATATATATATACACATATCTATTCACAGGAAATTCTAAGAATTACATTGGTGCATACGGTTGAGCTAGCAACTGTCCAAAGAATCTCCTACATGGAATAAATCAGAAAAAATTTATAATGGCTCCATAAAACTCTAAATACACAAATACCTCAAAATAAAATCTAATAAAATCTATTCTCTCTATTTAGCTCATAACTATTATAAATTAATAATTAATACGGTTTTTAGAATTAGGGTTCTTACACATGTCAGTCCCCGTATTTACTCAGTATTCTGTGAGCGGGGTATGAAAAAGGATGCCGCAGGCTGCGACCCTTCTCACTGAGGAGTTTGTCAGGGACGACCTTGATCCATGGCCCCCTGATTTTGTTGTTTAGCCTAGAGGTAGGGGAGCACCCCACTTTTCGTGTTGGGTTGCCAAGGACACAGAGATACTAGTGCACAGTCTTGTTGCGTGGATGAACAATCATCTAATACACACGCAGACTCTTTACACAGCCTTGTCGCATGGGTGAGAGATCATCGCGAACATACACGGGTTTTTCTCATTAGTCTGTTGCATGGATAGGCAACTATCATGCGGCAGCTAAGACTCTGCCGCATGGATGAATGCTCGACCTTGGTCATGCAAAAACCATGATTCTGCCGTATAGAGTGCTCGACATAGACCTGCGACTACCATGACTCTGCCGCATGGAAGGCACCAAATGCGTTGACTAGGCTCTGCCGCATAGACATCAACTTTTGTCTTTGTATGCTGATGTCATATGTTTTTCTTGTGCAGGCTTTGTCCTCCCTTATGCTGCTTATGATGGAGCATAGAAGGATATCATTACACCCGTTGTTCGGGGTGAAGACCAACTTTATACGGCTGTTCGCCAAGAACTAATCCAGGAGACGAGGACAATTCGGCAAGAACTAATCCAGGAGACGAGGATGAACATCCAACGTCATGCGCTGAGATGTCCTTATTCGTACAATGTGCTAGCTGCGTTTCTCCCCTTTATGCGGCTTACTACCATCGAGGTGGTAGTGGTATCGATGACAGAATTTGGATTAATTGTCATTCCTGTCTTTGGTCTTCCTGCCTGATTATAGAGCGACTGCTCCTGCTCCTCCCTTCACTACCAGAAAAAGTCAAATTAGCGACGCCCAAAAACGTCGCTAAATAACAAAAAAACGTCGCTAAAAACTTTTAGCGACGTAATTAGCGACGTTTTAACGCAGTCGGAAAAAACCAAGTTGCCGAAAGGAAAAACGTCGCTATGCCGACGTATTTTAGCGACTTTATTGTGTCGCTAAATTTAGCGACGTTTAGCGACTCCGAGTCACTAAATAGCGACGTTTATTAAAGTCGCTAAATGTCGCTAATTAGCGACTTATATAGCGACGTAACAGCGACGTCTTTAATGACCTGGCAGTACTGCCATGTCAGCAATTTGCGACGTACAGCGACATATTTAGCGACGTTTAGCGACGTCTTTAGCGACGGCTAATTACACGTCGCTAATTAGCGACTTTTTTAGCGACTTATAGTAACGTCGCTAGACGTCGCTAAACGTCGCTAAATACGTCGCTAAAGTTACAAAAAAATTAAAAAAAAACCTGAATTGTTCCAAACTATTATTCCTGCAATTTATAAATTTCTAATTAAAAATATACCCGGAGCAACCCTCCGTTGAATTCTATGGGTTCGTCGACCCCTTCGGTGGAACACTCAACACCGGATTAACAATATTGAATATGAATAAAAGTATCACAGTCATACAATTAATACACACAAATATTATAGACAGACAATAAAAGTATCACAGTCACACAAAATGGGCATAAACAGCATCACAGTAACACAAAATGGGCATAAACAGCATCACACTCACACAAAATGGACATAAACAGCATCACATAATATATAAGTATCAGAGTATCACAGTAACACAAAATGCATAATATATAAGTATATGAAATATTATAGTATCAATCTCGAGGATTTCCAAAATGGGGCAGATACCAGTCCCTCAAATACTGCGCATAAGCAGCGTTTATGTTATCAAGCTCCGCTATGGGTGCTGGGTGACTGGAACTCCCCGTCTGAGATACAGCCACGATAGGTGCTGGGTGATTGGAACTCCCCGCAGGTGGTATCACTTCCTCCTTAACAGTAGTCGGCATAACTTCCTCCTTAACAGTAGGAGGTGTCGCTCTCTTGGGTGCCATCTGGTAAGATAGATGAAAACAAAGAATTAGCTATTGGATCGGAACGGAAGAATTAGATGATTATGTAGCAGTATAGATCATTCTAAAGCTTACATCTACCCTAAAACATATGGACACTTGCACTCACTCAAAGCTACTGATACTTCTCAAGTAGATTATAGCCAAACCAATAATATGAAATCAAATTTTAATAATCATTCTAAAGCTTACAAAAAAAAAGTGTCAAGATCAAATTGACTATTCTTAATTATTCATAGATATGTGTCCCTGTTACATATGATGCATGTTAACAATAACTCCACCTAACACACCACGCAACCCTTATTGCTTAGCTGATCATTAGAATGCAAGGGGTTGTAATATGTTTAATACTCTCTACAAGAACATTTTCACTCTACCATTAGATTAGGTTACTTCCATGAGAGGAACATTTTCACTCTACCATTAGATTAGGTTACTCTCTCTCTCTCTCTCTCTCTCTCGTTTCTTTTGAGACAATACAAAACAAGAAGAACCCTTAAAAAGTCAAGTGGGCGTAAGCTATCAATTGAGAGTCTGATTTGCCCCCTCCTTCAAAATTGATTTATGTATAGAGCCCCTTAAAAATCAACAACAAAAAGTAACCTAAAAAAAATACTTACAAGCAAAGCAAACCCTAACCCTAATCCTAACCCCAGGTCAAAAAACCTAACCCTAACCCTAACCCTAACCCTAAACCTAACCCCTGCGTCTGTGTGTGTGTGTCGTGTGTGTGTCGTATTTGTGTGTGTGTCTGTGTGTGTGTCGTGTATGTGTGTCGTGTGTGTGTGTCTGTGTCTGTGTGTGTGTGTCGTGTGTGTCTGTGTGCGTGTGTCGTGTCTGTGTGCGTGTGTCGTGTCTGTCAAGTGTGTCTTGTGTCAGTGTCACATGAGAGAGAGAGAGAGAGGGAGAGAGAGAGAGAGAGATTACCTAGAGCTCGAGGAGGAGGAGGGGGAAGCCGGAGTAGACGCAGCCGTGGAAACCCGGTCGCCGGAGGGGGGCGGGGGCGGGGGAAATCGAAACGTTTCGAAATTTTCGACGAAATTTCCACAGACGGAGAAAAGAAAACCGAGCCCTAATTAAACAAAAATTAGCGACGTTTAGCGACGTCACATAAAAACGTCGCTAAAATTAAAATTAGCGACGCAAATGAAGTCGCTAAATACGTTGCTAAATTTTTTTGATATATACGTCGCTAATTACGACGCTAAACGTCGCTAAATCAGATATATTAGCGACGTTTAGCGACCTTAATTGAACTTATAGCGACTATTCTTTTAAAATCTTAATAAAAGTCGCTAAACGTTGCTAAATGTCGCCATTTAGCGACGCCTAGCGACGCTTTTTACAGAGTCGCTAATTTAGCGACGTTTTAACTAGACGTCGCTAAAATACGTCGCTAATACCGCTTATTCTAGTAGTGCTTGCTATCCGCCGGTATGGATTCTTTTCCATATACTGAGGTTTGCACTTTGGAGGGATGATCCAGAAAGTATTGAGTTCTGTTGCAGGCTCGACTTGTATCAGTAGCAACGACATTACAGAGGGGCACCTCTAATGAAAAAGGTTCGTATCAACGAGACATCATGAAAGCCCTTAAAATAGGTTTTAATCATGTGTACTCATGACCTTGAATACTAATAAAAAATCCTTAAATGTAATAAATTTCCATCATATGTACTCATGATTTTGAATATTACTCAGTAAAGTCTCTCCTTTTTTAGATTTTTTTTGTATGTGTCCCATTGTACGTTGTGGACTTTGGATATCGTACCAGAGGTAATATAAACGTAGTGCAATATCACAGTCTGTTTAGGATGTCCTACTGGGGTACTTAGGTGGACCTATTATTTCTTGCACACCGGAGTGCAAGTAGTAGGTTCGAGACAAGCCCTGCCAGAGGTGATATGGACGTGACAGATTTTGTGGACTTAAAATCGCTGGTGTACTTGGAGCTAAGTATGGGTGGTAAGTTGAGATGACGACCGATATCAGAGATAATGTGGATGTGATAATCAATAGCCAAACCCAGAAGGTTTGCTCAGAGGTAATATGGATATGGCAAACACGTCCATGGAGAAATGTTAGGACAGTAGTTTAAAGGTAATATGGACGTAAACTAGCGTCCGAGAAACTCATCGAGGAATGGTTTGCTGAGTGTGGTCTGTCCGAGAATATAGATAGACCTGAGGGTTACTCTACTAGAGAGATTGTTAGGTCGATAGCTCAGAGGTAATATGGACATGGCTAGCATCTAACGAGACAAATTATTGAGTGATCACTGTGGAAGTATACAGGTGGACCTGAGGATTGCTCCACTGGAGAGCTTTTGATGATCAATTATCTGTTGCGTATCCAGACTCCTAAATACCTATAATGGCTTGTTGAGAAAAAGTTCTGCTATGCATAGGGATTTGCTGGAGATAAAGAACCAAGAGTGTAGACAATGTACATCTAGGTTGCCCTGTTGGGGATAAGGGGAGTATAAGTCTAGCTTAGACAAAGTACTTTTTTAGGAACTTGACATTGATGGGCATCATGAACAAGTCACCATTGGGTTTTGCTAGTCGGTAGGCACCGTTGGAGAATGCAGATTCTACGACGAATGTGCCTTCCCATTTGGGTTAGAACTTGTCGGCCGTCTTGTGGGTCATAACCATCGGCCTCCTTACTATCAGGACGATGTCACCCACTTTGTAGGTCCTTTTCTTAACTTGTTTATTGAAGGCTCCTGAGAGGCGCGCTTAGTACAGCTCAATGCGCTGTTGAGCTAAGAGGTGTTTCTCGTCAAGAGCTTCCAACTCTTGTAGCCGTCGGTGGTGATTGTCGTCGACGTTTAGCCGGTTGGAGAGAGCCACTCAGAACGAGAGAATTTGGACCTTGATGGGGAGGACCGCTTCGCTCGCGTAGACCAAGGAGAATGGCATACTACCAGTTGACGTTCGGACCGTTGTGCGGTAGGCCCAGAGATATTCATCCAGCTTCTCATTCCAGTCACGCTTGTTAGATGACACGAACTCCTTGAGGAGCTTGATAATGGTTTTGTTGTACGCCTCAGCCAGACCATTTGCCGCTGGGTTGTAGGTAGTTGATGCTACATTCTGAATTTGGTTCTTGTCATAGAACCGGTAGAAAGCATGGCTTGCAAACCGTGCACCAGTATCGTGGATAATCCTCCGTGGCAAGCCAAAGCAATATATGACGTGATGCTTGACAAAGTTGATCACGTTTGACGTCTTTAATTTAGCGAGCGGAACAACTTCTATCCACTTGGAAAAGTAGTCGGTGATGGCCAAGATGAACCGATGTCCCTTCGACGAAGGTAGACTAATCGGTCCAATGATATCCATTCTCCACGTCTCGAATGGCCAGGACGCTATTGTTGGGTGCAGAAACTCTGAGGGCTGGTGGATAAAGTCAGCATGAATCTGACACATCCTACACTTCTTTGCATAATTGGTGGCATTTGCTACCATCATTGGCCAGTAATAATCTAAACGCTTGAGACAATCCTATAGCTTAGGACCAGCTTGATAGGCACCACAAAGGCCATCATAGGCTTCCTTAATTGCCTTTTTGGTTTCTATATCCGATAGGCACCGTAGCAGAAGTCCATCGTATGAACGACAATACAATATTTTGGTAGCCGTGTCGTAGTAAAATCGGAGGGAACGTCTTCTGATGGAAGTAACTTCCTTCGGGTCTTCAGGAAGGATTCCATAGACCGCGTAATCGATAAAAGGGAGCCTCCAATCTTGGATGCCAGTTTCTTCCTCTGCGGTGTAGCTAAAAAATATCATACGTTATTTTTCGGGAAAACAAGCTCTTTGCTGACTACGGTGGTCGACTAGTGAGTGTTGGTAGAGACGACCAAGGAGACATAAGACCGGTAAGGGCGTCACCCTTGATATTTTGTAGTCGAGGGACGTGTTCTATGAAGAACCCCCCAAAGGTGGAGATTATACCGAGAGTGGCTTGGTGGTAGGGAATCAAATTCTCATGCCGTACTTCGTACTCGCCCCGGACCTGACTAACGATCAGCTTAGAGTCATCGTAGGCTTCTAGGTAGTCATCTCCTACTTGCTTAGCAAGCTAGAATCCAATAACGAGGGCGTTATACTCTGCCACATTGTTGGAGCATGGCTCTGTGAGAGAATAAGCACTGTTGATAACCAGGTTGTCGGGGGAGATCAACATGATCCCGACTCCAGCGACGGTTTTGCCCTTGGGCCCTGTTATTGAAGCACCATCAAAGAACATCCGCCAAACGACTTCTGCGCTTGTCATGTTGGAGTCTTCCACTTCGTCTAGGATCTCCTCGTAAGGCTTCGAGATTTCTGGCACTGGGTGGGAAGCCAGGAAGTCGGCCAATGCTTGACCTTTGACCGCCTTCTATGGAACAAATATCATATCATATTGTGAGAGAAGTATTGCCCACGTAGAAAGGCGGGAGTTGAGTGTCCCGGGTTTGGTCATGAGGACCCTAAGGGGGTTGACCTGTGAGATCAGATGGATCGTTTTTCCTGTCACGTAATCCCGAGTTTTCTGGATAGTGAAGACCAGAATAAGGTACTCCTTCTCGACGAGATTGTATTTGTGCTCCGCGCCGGCCATCATCCTGCTGAGGTAGTAGATGGCCTAATCGTGACCTGTGTCATTCTTTTGGGCTAGCAGAGCGCCCAGAGAGTGATCCATTACTCGTACATAGAGCAGAAAGGGCTTTCCTACTATAGGGGCGACCAACACCGGAAGGTTCATGAAGTATTCCTTGATGTCATCGAAGACACGCTATCACTCTTCGTCCCAAACAAAGGAGACTCCCTTCTTTATGAACTGGGTGAATAGCTGACAATGTCCAGAGATATTTGCTATGAATCTCCTGATTTATGCTATTCTCCCTTAAAGGCCGCGAAGTTCTCTGAGGTTCTTCCGCGGATGCATTTCAATGATCGCTTTGGTCTTGTCAGGATCAATGTGGATACCCTTCGATGTTATAAAAAAGCCCAAAAACTTGCCGCTGGAGACTCCCAGGAAGGATTTGATAGGATTTATCTTGAGCTGGTGCACACACATTAGGTCGAACACAGTCCTCAAGTCCTGAAGGTGATCATCTTTGGAGCAAATTTTTACAGCAATGTCATCAACGTAGCACTCCACAGTTTTGTGTAGATGTTTACGTACGAAAGATGGTGCTCATAGCTTGCTGGTATGTAGAGCATGTGTTCTTTAGTCCAAAGGGCATGACTGTGTAGCAGTATACTCCTATCGACGTTCGAAACTGTTAGGGTTATGTACTAAAAGCATCACTTTGTATTAACTATATATTTTTATTTTTAATGAGAATCATATGGGCAAATGTTTGCATGTTGTATTTGTTATAATATTAATACAAGTGTCTGATATTCTATATTGTAGATAATATGGTGTGTGGTGTCACACAGACGATCATATTATCAGTTTCCTGTGGAATATATAAATAGTTCACAATAGCTGGAATTGGACAAACCATTGAAAAGGTTGTGGTGTAATATGATATTAGTCTATCTTAACTATAGGTTTACACTAGTACACTTTTTGTTTATTGAACATGACCACTTGAGATTGTTCTCTTTATACTGACTATATAAGAGAACAAACTCCTCTGTTATTATGGATACTTATGCTCTTAATTCGGATATAATAACAGACATATATATGCAGTATGCATTACTTTGACTCATAAAAGAGTGAGATTCATTATGAGTCAATAACCTCTATGAATTGGGTAATGACACTGTGTGTATGATGAACTATTGATTACAAAAGGAATCCATGTCCCGATACACCCGGTTGATGATGTCCCTTAAGGAACTCATAATGATTGTCATGTAAACCCTGCAGGTGGATTATATCCGACATGACAAATAAAGTTGAGTGGTACTACTTAAGGATAAAAGATGTCGATCAATATAATTATTAGTAACTTAATTTGATCGACAGACATTTGATATTGTCATGCCCCAATCCCAAAATACCGTGGGACTGGACGCGTGTCAATGGCCAGCAGTACGCACCAATGGACCAACTCAATATAATGGATCCATCAGGGCATACTTAAGCTGTAAATCAAGTCTACGACAATCATGGCACAACTAATCTCATCCACACAAGATATAAAATATGATCCACAGAATAAATAAGGAATGTAAACCATCAGCAAGTCTCACATAGTACTTCGGGGAACAACCCGATAAATATCTAGTACAATGGTTCAACAGACCAGAAAGTAAAAGACTGAAATAAATAATGGAAGCTGAGCATGAACATGGATGCTCAAGAGAAGTCTTCAGCTATGACCTCGTCTTCAGATGGTGGTACAGCTCCTGGATCAGCTCCTGCTCCGGTCCCGTAAACCTCGGGAAAAGCCTCGTCTATAAAATCTGGGGACAAAATCCGGATCCAGGTCCTCAGGGGACATAGCAAGGTACAAGAAAGCTCATGCCAAATAAATACAGATATGCAGTGCAGCAAATAAATAACTAAATGATCAATGAGTAAATATGTAACCATCTAAGTGAAATGCAAGTGAGAGTAACACTAAAACTCAGGCTGAAGCCACTACAAGCTCTGTGTCGGGGAGCCGGTAGCGGTAATAAACACGTAATGTGCCTAGCTCTGCTACGAGAGTCTGAGGCCTCACAATAGTAGTAGATAGATATATGATACAGCCTGTAGCCTGTGTGTCTCTCCCCACCCAATGTAACCACGCATATCATGACCATAACGTCTCATGCCCATGTCAAGCGCGATCATAGCTAATGCAACAAGTCATAAGTATCTAAGAGTATAATGTCCATGTCCTGTATCCTATACAGAATCACCACGAATATCTCGGGAAAATCCTGTCTCATGAATAGTGTCAAGTGTCCTGGGTCATATGGTACTTGATAAGACAAGTACGAGAATAAAGTGTCACGAATGTCCATCTCTAGATGACCGTACCCAACACTGCGCACAGTGTCGGCACCCGACTGATAATCGGACGCTAAGTACGTCACACGGTCCTAGGTTGAGCATGCACCGCACTATAATAAAGCAAGGAATATATATAACAATACTGTAGAGTTTGGCAAGGTACACTTGCCTGATGTTTGAATATCAACTGTCGTCCTGGTATCGGTGGATCCGGTAGGTACTACTCCGGAAGCTGTAATAAATATCACCAACAGTCTCAGAAGATGTCAAATAGCTGGAAATGCCTGTCCTTACGTCCAATTTGGGCACAGGGGCAAAAAGGTCATTTTCGGGCCAAAGCGGGTTCCATAGGTGGGCCCACTTTGCACCGAAAAGTGTGCCGAGGGTAACAGTCTCTAAATGGGACAAACTATGGGTCAAACAACTCTAAATGTCAATACGATCCCAACGATATGTCCAAATTTGGATTCTGATGAGCCGAACATAATTTGGTCCAAAAAGTCAACTGTGGGGCCCGCCAATTGGCGATCTGGTCAACCGTCTCAGAAATGCGTGAAAATTGGGTCACAGGACCAGCGTGTTACCACGAGTCCAGTGGCGTAAGTTTCGTCGCAATCTGACAAGCGTGCACAAAATACTCGCGAGTTCCACAAAAGTGGCGACACGGAATGTGTTCGCGGATACGGTCTGATTCCGGCGCGCACACGCGTCCAAATCAGTCCCCACGAATTTTCACGTGTCCGATTATGCTGCGTGCACCATTCGGTACACTTGGCACACGGCGGGACGGTCCCGTTTGGCGGGGCGCGCTCCGATCTCCCACTTTTAGAAAACCGGAAAAAGTGGGTGCGCGCAGTTTTGTGACGACTACAATTTGGTCCACAGCAACTAATAGCACAAAGTTATAATGCAGAAATTAAACTAGGTCATGTAATCTACAGGTATCAAAAAGAATCGTCGAATTCGGATCTCTGTGGTGGGATATACGAACTCGACAATATGGGTGGTCATCGCAAGTTTCTGCGATTGCAGAATTCTGTCTGCTCGCGCTGACTTGGGCGCTGTTTTCACCTAAGAGCACACGTTTTTCGAGGTTGACTATAAAAAAAATATTTTAGAGGGTTAAGGGAAGATCATACCTATGAAAACGGATCTGCGTTTGGTCGAGCGAGTCAACGGGAAATTACGCCGGAGCGAAGGTGCCTCGAGTGGGAGACTGCAGTTCGCGATGTCGGCGTCGACGGGATGGTTGGATGGCTTGGGGAGGCTTCTCTGGCTGCGGTGATGGCTCTAGATGGGAAGGGGAAGTCTGGAGTTTTAGGTTAGGGTTTTGGAGAGCTAATCATATATATATATATGTTATATATATTAAGAGAAAGAGAGAGAGATATATAGGGCTCGCGGGTTGAGTGGGCGCTGAAGGGAGGGGGTCCACGTTTGGCTGAAGGGACTTTAAGTCTCAGATTTTAATGCTCGCTGAAGTAAGCAAGTTTCCATGAATCCTTACTATGTTATTATTATTATTATATTACTAAAAGTTATTATTATTATTATATTCTATTAACTTTTCTTTCTTTCTTTAATTAAAATATATATACATATATATTTGTTTATATATATATATATATATATATATATATATATATATATATATATATATATATATATATATATATATATTTTCACACATAAGAAAATTTATATAATGGGGTATTGTACATCGTTAGGCTAGCAACTGCTCAAGGGGTCTCCTACATGAAATAAATTCCGAAAAATTCCTGATGGTCCCACAAGTCCCCTAAGTGCCCGAACACCTAACATAAAAATTATTAAAAATCTATTTCTCCTATTTGGACCTAATTAGTACAATTTAATTAATAATTAATAATTAATAAATAAAAAGGTATATACGATTTTCTAGGAAGGGGTTTTACATTCTACCCAACTTATAAAAATTTCGTCCTCGAAATTAAATTAGGGTAGGGCTCTCTCTGTCAAGTCTCACTTGATTATAGTCTAAGAATTTCTCTCAAGTGAGCATTACGGTCTCTACCCAACTTAGAATTTACCCATCTATTATCTAAGACTATTCATCTAATAAATCTATGCCCCAACTCATTTAATCATATTATTGAATCCTCAAGTCTTTAACACCAAACATATCACCTATGATATTCCCTAAATCATATATAAAAGGGTCATCAACAATGCGACCGGCCTGTGGGGTGTATCTAGTACTGTCTATATATCAAACTTATACCCAACACGAGGTTTCGTCATTCCGAAATAAGGGAAGACGAAGATCAAAAATAAAGAGTTCAAGGGTGAGGTAATAGAACAGAAGTATCGGGATCAAGGCGTTTAAGAATTCAAATGGAAATGGTCAAGTTGTTGTGGATTGAAATCCTATTCTGGTAAACCTTTGTTCGCATGCTCGTATTAGTACAGTTACGTAACTGATACGATATGCTCAGACATATCTAGAGGGCAAGTATACTAGTCAACTATATCTCAATCCACGTAAAGTAGTCGTGCGAAGAGCGAACCAAAATGCACTAAGGTTGATCAGACCGTAATACACTGATTCTGAATAGACAATTGTATTAATGTACCAGTCCACTAATACATATGTCATGAACAAGCTCGATAAAGAATAAGCTTGCAAAACTAGGCTATAGAATAGCAGCATAAGTCAAGTACAACAACTTTAAGTACGCTAGATGATGATGAAAGGAGGTACAAATTTATTCAAGTTGCAACAACATAAGCAACAATAACAAAAGACTCTACAATCTCTACAGTTATCATATTAATTCCTTGTCTAAGTCGATAGTCGACAAAGTAGGGGTGTGAGCCTCTAAGTTCTATAGTCTGAATTAAACACTATCTTCTAATGCAAGTCTAAAGTTGTGTCATCCTAGTTCACTTCATCAATGGATCAATAGGGCTAGTTGGTACTATGTTGTGAGGCATACTACCCAACTTATAAAAGAATTAAACTAATACCGTGATCGTCTTAAGAGGATCCTACCAATAACCTTGCACATGTAAATAAAACAGAAACTCTTATTAGGGTATATGAGGAAGGATCTTGATACTTATTAGGGTCTCCTATTGCATTATATAGGTAAGGGTCACCTTAAGTCTTAGTCATAGCACTTACAAGCAAGTATCAATGGTAAGGATAGAAGAGTTACTGGCCGTCAAGGAGGAAGGGTCTAACTTGTATCGAAGTGAGGGTACAAATTTCATGATTTAAAAATTAAGGGTTAATCATTGGTCACAATCTACAAAACAACTTAAACTTATCAAGTTCTAACTACCAAGCATAAAGATTTTACACTCAAGGCTACAACTATAAGCCTAGCAAACTATGAGCCCTTAACCAAGAGTAAAATTACTTGGCCTACTATCCGAAGTGTCAGACGGCACGAGTTGAAAGATGAAGAGAAGAACGTAATTAGCCGTCGTAAAATAGCGAGCGCTATGGTCGCAGGGAAACAATATATAAAATAAAGATAGAGGGCTCTAGATAGCATCATGGTTCTCTAAGGGGAGTGGGGTGTTGGTTGCTATGTTCGGGGTATGATCAAGGGAGAAGTGTTGATTACATTCCTCTAGGCTTCCTAGGGTGCTGTCTACTAATAATAAGACAATGATATAAGTTTATGGTTCCAATATCATCTAACTATGAAGGTTAGGTTCAGTCCAAACATTAAGTTTTTGTTTTCTATGGGTTCCTCCATGCTAGGGGCAAACATTATGGTAACCTTCTAACTAACTCTAGTAGTGTCTATACTACTCTCAAGTCTTCATAATTCATCAGGGGGTAATGGTAAACCAATTATAGGGATAAGGGATTCTAGGGTTCACTAGATATTCTAAACTTAGTGGTGTATCTATAATCTCGTTGTATTCTAAATAAGGGTGCTACTCTAATTATCATCTAACAACAGGAACTTCTATATTCTAGGAGAAGGCTACACTTAAAGAACTATTAGGTAAGCACAGGAATCAAGCAGGATGCATTTGTTCGAAATAGAACAGAGAGGAGGAAGATGAATCATAGTCAATTGTGGATGAGATCCTATATTCTAGTCCTAGGTGCAGGATGGTCCGGTCCCTAAGTTGAAACCGAACTATTTAGTCGTAGACCTGCATGGGCCACCACAAAAACCATGTCACGCCCCAATCCCAAAATACCGTGGGACTGGACGCGTGTCAATGGCCAGCAGTACGCACCGATGGACCAACTCAATATAATGGATCCATCAGGGCATACTTAAGCTGTAAAACAAGTCTACGACAATCATGGCACAACTAATCTCATCCACACAAGATATAAAATATGATCCACAGAATAAATAAGGAATGTAAACCATCAGCAAGTCTCACATAGTACTTCGGGGAACAACTCGATAAATATCTAGTACAATGGTTCAACAGACCAGAAAGTAAAAGACTAAAATAAATAATGGAAGCTGAGCATGAACATGGATGCTCAAGAGAAGTCTTCAGCTATGACCTCGTCTTCAGATGGTGGTACAGCTCCTGGATCAGCTCCTGCTCCGGTCCCGTAAACCTCGGGAAAAGCCTCGTCTGTAAAATTTGGGGACAAAATCTGGATCCAGGTCCTCAGGGGACATAGCAAGGTACAAGAAAGCTCATGCCAAATAAATACAGATATGCAGTGCAGCAAATAAATAACTAAATGATCAATGGATAAATATGTAACCATCTAAGTGAAATGCAAGTGAGAGTAACACTAAAACTCAGGCTGAAGCCACTACAAGCTCTGTGTCGGGGAGCCGGTAGCGGTAATAAACACGTAATGTGCCTAGCTCTGCTACGAGAGTCTGAGGCCTCACAATAGTAGTAGATAGATATATGATACAGCCTGTAGCCTGTGTGTCTCTCCCCACCCAATGTAACCACGCATATCATGACCATAACGTCTCATGCCCATGTCAAGCGCGATCATAGCTAATGCAACAAGTCATAAGTATCTAAGAGTATAATGTCCATGTCCTGTATCCTATACAGAATCACCACGAATATCTCGAGAAAATCCTGTCTCATGAATAGTGTCAAGTGTCCTGGGTCATACGGTACTTGATAAGACAAGTACGAGAATAAAGTGTCACGAATGTCCATCTCTAGATGACCGTACCCAACACTGCGCACAGTGTCGGCACCCGACTGATAATCGGACGCTAAGTACGTCACACGGTCCTAGGTTGAGCATGCACCGCACTATAATAAAGCAAGGAATATATATAACAATACTGTAGAGTTTGGCAAGGTACACTTGCCTGATGTTTGAATATCAACTGTCGTCCTGGTATCGGTGGATCCGGTAGGTACTACTCCGGAAGCTGTAATAAATATCACCAACAGTCTCAGAAGATGTCAAATAGCTGGAAATGCCTGTCCTTACGTCCAATTTGGGCACAGGGGCAAAAAGGTCATTTTCGGGCCAAAGCGGGTTCCATAGGTGGGCCCACTTTGCACCAAAAAGCGTGCCGAGGGTAACATTCTCTAAATGGGACAAACTATGGGTCAAACAACTCTAAATGTCAATACGATCCCAACGGTATGTCCAAATTTGGATTCTGATGAGCCGAACATAATTTGGTCCAAAAAGTCAATTGTGGGGCCCGCCAATTGGCGATCTGGTCAACCGTCTCAGAAATGCGTGAAAATTGGGTCACAGGACCAGCGTGTTACCACGAGTCCAGTGGCGCAAGTTTCGTTCCAATCTGACAAGCGTGTACAAAATACTCGCGAGTTCCACAAAAGTGGCGACACGGAATGTGTTCGCGGATACGGTCTGATTCCGGCGCATACACGCGTCCAAATCAGTCCCCACGAATTTTCACGTGTCCGATTATGCTGCGTGCACCATTCGGTACACTTGGCACACGGCGAGGCGGTCCCGTTTGGCGGGACGTGCTCCGATCTCCCACTTTTAGAAAACCAGAAAAAGTGGGTGCGCGCAGTTTTGTGACGACTACAATTTGCTCCACAGCAACTAATAGCACAAAGTTATAATGCAGAAATTAAACTAGGTCATGTAATCTACAGGTATAAAAAAGAATCGTCGAATTCGGATCTCTGTGGTGGGAGATACGAACTCGACAATATGGGTGGTCATCGCAAGTTTCTGCGATTGCAGAATTCTGTCTGCTCGCGCTGACTTGGGCGCTGTTTTCACCTAGGGGCACACGTTTTCCGAGGTTGACTATAAAACAAATATTTTAGAGGGTTAAGGGAAGATCATACCTATGAAAACGGATCTGCGTTTGGTCGAGCGAGTCAACGGGAAATTACGCCGGAGCGAAGGTGCCTCGAGTGGGAGACTGCAGTTCGCGATGTCGGCGTCGACGGGATGGTTGGATGGCTTGGGGAGGCTTCTCTGGCTGCGGTGATGGATCTAGATGGGAAGGGGAAGTCTGGAGTTTTAGGTTAGGGTTTTGGAGAGCTAATCATATATATATATGTTATATATATTAAGAGAAAGAGAGAGAGATATATAGGGCTCGCGGGTTGAGTGGGCGCTGAAGGGAGGGGGTCCACGTTTGGCTGAAGGGACTTTAAGTCTCAGATTTTAATGCTCGCTGAAGTAAGCAAGTTTCCATGAATCCTTACTATGTTATTATTATTATTATATTACTAAAAGTTATTATTATTATTATATTCTATTAACTTTTCTTTCTTTCTTTAATTAAAATATATATACATATATATTTGTTTATATATATATATATATATATATATATATATATATATATATATATATATATATATATTTTCACACATAAGAAAATTTATATAATGGGGTATTGTACATCGTTAGGCTAGCAACTGCTCAAGGGGTCTCCTACATGAAATAAATTCCGAAAAATTCCTGATGGTCCCACAAGTCCCCTAAGTGCCCGAACACCTAACATAAAAATTATTAAAAATCTATTTCTCCTATTTGGACCTAATTAGTACAATTTAATTAATAATTAATAAATAAAAAGGTATATACAATTTTCTAGGAAGGGGTTTTACAGATATCTTAACATGGGTAGACAAACAAGCATATAATAATGAGTCCATAATCATAATTTGGAATTAGGAAGGTAGTGCAACAATGACTCTTTAGTGGACTGACCTATTGTTAACGGGCCAGGGTTGTGTGTTCGGGCTGAACATGGGATACCCAGATCAGTTAGAAAATGTAACCCTAATTTCTCCTCATGGTCCCTGCCGTAGCCTATATATATCCTCTATTCTCAGGCCGTCATGGTAATAAAAAAGGAAGTAGCTTTCTCTAAATTCATTTTTCACGTAAGGAGGGAAAGAGGGTCGATCAAGGAGATTAAAAGGTTGTGAGATCGTCGCCCACACGACGTCCAATCCAAGAAAAAAAATACGTGCAGAAGATCTTGGGGTCGCTAACTGATCAAGATTGCTGAAAAGTACCTTCATCTTCTTCTCGTTACTTCAGGTATAATTCGTGAACCCTAGTTTCTGTCTTTGAAGTGTTAGATATTAAACTTGTTAATCTTATATCGATCGATATGCACACCAATCTGCGATCCTGGGGATCCCCAGTTCCATCAATTGGTATCAGAGCCAGGTTTGGATCTGTGTATCGATTGATAAATCCATGTTGTCCAATAAAACTCACATTAAAAAATAGTCGGTAGATGTAGATCTGTTCTAACTTGGTTTTGCAAGCATCTTAGATCCGGTCTGTGTGCATGTTTTGTTTATGTGATTTAAACTCACAGTATGTCATGGCTGTTGTTGTTCATGGATGTAATTAATATCACGAGGGTTGATCGTGCTTATTTATTTAATTTTTTCAATCTAGATTATGTGTAAACTCCTTCGGGAGTCATATGATTAATGTAATTTTAAATTTTTGATCTATCGTGATGGCGATGTTGGCTGTTTCTGATGCGGGACGAGATGCTATTTTTTAGCAGTCCGGAGGCAGACATATGATTTTCGATGAAGAAAAAAGACGGACAAAACTAAAAAAAAAAAACCCTCATTGATCAGGCCGCATGTGACTTCTTTGCGACTTGGTTTCATTTTTGATGGGGGACATGAACTTCAGAGGCAGATCCAGGGTGTGGGTGGGGTGGGTTGGAGCCCACCAAAAAAAAAAAAAAATTTAACTTTCTTTTTCTATATAAATTTTTTTTTTTGATTTTTTTATATAGGTTAATCCACTTCTAGCCTACCGAAATGGTAGCCCATCCCAGTTGCAGTTTCTGGATCCGTCTTTGATGATCTTTATGCGGCATGCATGCTTTTTTATGCTTCTACAATGACATGACAAATTTTAAAATTAAAATTAAAATTAAAAATTGTTATATTAGCTTGCATGTTAAATGCCACATAATGAAAAATGTTAGTTGGAATAAATGAATAAGCATTACTCAAAGCCTTAATAGACTTATGTAATGCAACCTTACGGGTATACGTAGGTAGCCAGTTTCTCTATCATAAGCAGTAGGCGGTAGCAGAAAGCAGAGGTTACAAAAGTAGTAGCCCAACCAATGTCCCGTCCCTAATCCGTGAACTTTCACTCAAAAAAACAAATAAGAGGGAGAGCGATGAGCAATGAGTAGAAGTTCACGGAAAAGTGAGTAATAAACTAACCACCAACCCAACAATTTAGAGCTGGCCACTGCCCCTCCTTTTTAAACACACCCCCACCCTCACTCCCAAAAAACAAAGAAGAATTAAGAGAAGCAATGAGAGGAGTAGTAGGAAGAAGAAGAAGAGTAGGAGGAGCTACTGGAGGTCCTCCTACTGACCTCCTAGTCTGCTTCCCCACCAGAGCAGCCCACCTAACCCTAATGCCCAAACCCATCTGCAGTCCGTCTCGACCGCCTGCAGCCTCCATCGACCAAACCAGAAGTAATTATCGTCACCACCACAAGCACCAGCACAACCCGTCTCGACCGCTGTTCCGGACCAACAAAGCACCACCGAAGAGCCAGATTGGGTCCGACGTCTCCGAGCCGACCTCGCCCAAGGTCACCTGCGCGGGCCAGATCAAGGTCCGGCCCAGGAACGGCCGTGCCGGTGCTGCTACTACCACCCCCGACTCCAAGAACAACAACTGGCTCGAGTCGGTTGGGATCAAGAAGGACGTGATGAGCTTCCTCGGAACGCTACGTGGCCTCCGGTTCAACATGGGCTGCTTCGGCGTGTTCAATGCGCCGATGGTTTGCACTTCGGACGACGAAGAAGACGAGGAGGAGGAGGAGGAGGAAGTAGTGAGTGGAAGTAGTCAGTGTAGGACTATATTTTCCAAGTGGTTCATGGTGTTGGAGGAGAGCCAAGGAAAATTAGATGAGGACCGCGACGAAGATGATCATGGACATGATGAGTTCGCCGAGGAAGAGGAGGTTGAGTTGCCGCCGCCGCCGCCGCCGAAGAATGCATTGCTGCTAATGAGGTGTCGTTCGGCACCGGCGAGGAGGAGAGAGGAAGTGGAGAGGAAAGAGGAGGAGGAGGAGGAGGAGGGGGGAGATCACGAGGAGGAGAGGCTGATGCTGATGAGCTACGCGGCGGCTCCGGACTTCTTCAAGATGTCGACAGACATCGCGAAGGAGACGTGGCTGGTGGGGAGCGTTGATCACCCGATGCTAGCAAGGAGCAGGAGTTGGAGGAGATGAAGCTTGCACTCGATCGATTCATCCCTCCCTCTCTCAACTGTTTGTATGAAGACTGTTTTCTTGTTTGTTTTTTGCTATTTAAAATTTGATTTTGCTTTGATTTTTGTCATTTATGTACAGTTTGTTTTTATTTGTCCATTGAACTTTGACATAATATATAGGAAGCACGCACTCTCAGAATAACACATATTATCGACGTCTAAAAACGGCATTAATAGAAAAATAAGTGTCGCTAAAATAATTTAGCGACGTTTTTACGGTGTCAAGTATTTCGTGGTCGCTGATAATAAAAATATCGCTAGTCGTCGCTGTAGCGACGTATATTTGCGACGAAACAACGGCGCAGAATATACGACGATTAGCGACGTGCCGTCGTTAAATGACGACGTAATATTTGGTCGTAAAGCGTCGCAACATTAGCGACATTATGAGCGACGTTTTGCTACAACAATGCTGACATGGTAAGTTTTGTCATGTTAGCGACCATGTCAGCATGTTAGCGACGTTAAGCGACATACTAGCGACGTCCTTGGTATCAGGTAGCGACGTTCCGATACTTTTTAGCAACGTAAATGTACGTCGCGGAACGTCGTAATACGTCGCAACACGTCGCTAAATTGAAAAAATACAGAATTCAGTTTGTAAAATATTTTCCAACAAAACTCTACCTGTAGTTATAAAATCACAGTTTATATAAATAGACCCGGAGCAACCCTCCGTTGAATTTTCTGGGTTCGTCGACCACTTCGGTGGAATACTCAACACCGGTAAATTTTGGTGTACATTTAATATGAATAATAAACTAAACTCACATAGAAAACAATCTACAAAGTTACATTACATTAAATATGTCCCAAGAAGTAGATAAATAAATTTAAAATAAGTGTCACATGCGTCTCAGAATGTAATGAAGAGCATGAAATAAATACATCAAAGACCCAAAAATGGGCCAATACACACAAACACACTAAAACATGTTCCAACAAGGACTACTACTGATCAAGAGAAGCACCGACGCGCATAGGGATAGAAGGAACTCATACTGCTCCTGTGAAAGCGTCACCAGTACCGATGGATGAGGCAATGATGGAGGCAGTGTCAATGCCGGCGGACCAGTAAGGGCCCTAGATGACTATGTCGCAAAATAGGCGTCGTAGGATCCCGTACCGTAGTACGTACCCCTCTGAAGACCACCAACTTCGGTCATCCAGAGCTAGTATGCCGATGGAGCTGTAGAGGGCTACGAGGAAGTATCAGCCCCTCCCTCTGCAGGTGCACTAGCAGTCGTCCGCTCACGTAGTTTAAGATACTCGTCCTAAAAAAAGGTTGCTAATGTTTAAGTTACTTATTACTAACTATATAGTTATCTATTTACATATTTTCTAAGTTATATTAAAACTAACACAGGGTAGTAAAACGTACATAGGTTTGCTTGACATTCTCATCGATGAGCTTTTCGCCCTTCCGATGGGTGGCCAGGAAGACTGTCACCATGTTGGCGTCCTCACCTCTCTATACCTGATAAAAATTATATTATTTGTTATTAAAATTAAACATCTTATCCTACTTGCATTATAATATATATTAAATATAATACATACCAGACGACGAAAATGTTCCGTCATGGAAATTGAGCCACCACACCACTTTACTGCCTTCGACCTAGCATTATTTGCCTTCTCTGACCGTTCCTTGTACTTGGGTTCGTCGAATCTCGCCTTTATCGCAGTCCACTGCTCAAGCCTGATCCAACCATGGATCGGTTCTCCGTCGCGATCACGGACCTTCTGGTCGTTGATCGCAACACGGATCAGCTTGGCGGCGACAGCAGAAAACTGCTCCTCGATCTTCTTAGCCCGATGTGGTGGATAGAAATAGGTTTTCTTCAAGAAGTAAAATAAAGTTTTACATAATATGCATAAATGATTATTGAAATTAAAAGTAAATATATTTTTACCTAGAAGTGGCAAACCAAAATGCCTTCTTATCTTCAATAGCATCTGAGTAGTTGATCCAAGGCCTACCATAGTTCTGCCTCAGAAAATGCTCCAGTGCTCTCTATACCGCCGATGGACGATATCTATAAAATGATAATTAAATTCATGAATATATAGATATAATTATTTGGAAAATGTTAACTATTTAACTTACTTGATAGGCCCATCCCACCAAATCTCCATCCTCGTCTCGCCCAGAGACGTGCATGGAGGATCGCTCTGATCATGCGCATACGAAGTCGGAGATCGAACTCCTCCATGTGTCACGACCCGATTCCGTGGAATCGTTGGGGCGTCCCCCGAATCGTGATACCGTACGGGCCTGGGGTTGCGCCCGCACAAGGCTAAAGTATTTTGCATAACGAGCACATATTCAGAGTACGCAGATAAATTGAAACACAGATTTGAGACATGGAAAAGTTCTCTTTATTGATAATGAACATCTATTATAAACTCTTGAACGAGTCAGCTAATTTGTCGCACGGGCTTAAAAAAGTGTTGACTCAAAATGAGATAGCAGTCATGTACATTACATCCCTTTACTAAACTTCAAAACGATATAGACCTCCGGGCTAGAGGACGGCTTTGCCACGAAGCTGCATTGTGTATTAGGTTGCAAGCTCCTCTCTTCAAAATGCTTCAAGGGGGCGCGATCAGGATGCGCCAACAGCTGGACTGGATCGGAAGATGACTTCGGCTCCTCGTTCGGTTCACCTTGGTACGGGGAACCTGTTTCAACGAGGGTCAGCATGTCGAAACATACTGGTGAAGGCGAGCTAACCAAACTATACCAATCAACACATTGTTTTAATGAAGCATGCATATTATTGTGGGTTTCTATCTTGCCTTAGTTCATTTACAAGTAAGCAGCATATAGAATTTACTGAAAATGAACTTGCCACCGTTCGGTGGCTTTTATATGTCCGTCTGAATTACCTACACAATACTTACCATGCCTTTCCTGCCACGAAGACACAAGTTAGTTTACAACATGTTTAAATATACAAGAGATTACTGGCGTATGCCATAAAGGACGATATAGTCTTTGACAAGAATGGTATGCAACGAAGTACAAGAGGCGTTGCAAGCCATTCTGCCAAGAACAAGAGACTAAACAATAGGTCTCGCCCGAACCGGATCGATGCCAGTGCCCCAGCACCGTCCGCGAGACCGTGACCCTGTGCACAAGTTGTCCGTGATCGAACGGTATGTTTACAAGTTAACAATCCATGCAGTTGAGGCAACAAGAGTACAAGACAAGCAAGTACAAGAGTACAAGACAAGCAACAATTCATGATTTATTCCCAAACGAACAAGCATGCAATATAAGCAATTGTTCCCAACTTGAATGACAAGCAATGCAATCCAAATCTATTTCCTTTTTATCTTGACTTCTTTTAGTTATTACTCGGTATCGTTTGATCGGGGCAAAGAAGAATGCAAGATTTTAGGTGTGAAGACTTGGAAGCAGGGCTAGCTAATCGGGTTGGTAGCCACTCACTTAGTTGGAAGGGAGAAGGAAAGAGGCGCTTCAAGACTCCGCTCGTAAGCCGCCTACTGCTCGTTCACCTGCATCACGAACAGCTCGATCAATACCTCTTCCTCTCTTTCCATACTCGAAATTGAAATGCAGTGCAATGAACGAAAATAATGAAATCCATCGAAACCGTTCAAGAAAAACAAGCAAATCTGAAAACTAACTCAAAGCACGAAAGCAACAAGCGACATCGAAATCCGAGGCAACAAAAGATAACAGGGAAGAGGTCCCTCATGACTCTGCCGCTAAGTCAATCCCGGGGGCACGGTCTACTGAATATGGGAATTGATTCCGAAGAAGCAAATCCATAACGAGAACGAGTTCTTGTTTCAATCTATCCCGATCGAACGATACCATCTTGTGTTTCTTAGCCGCGCTCCTCGAATAGGAGGAACGGGGCGCTACATCCTACCCAACCAATTGGAAGTTTCGTCCCGAAACTTAGGAATAGAACCTACCGTTAGGGATTATTACGTTCGGGATGGCGATCATGACGCAGCGGACAATTATGAACTGTATGGTTTGATTTGCCACAGGCTAGACATAACCCAAGTTTCAGACGACATTTATCGATTGCGTGCCCCGGCTTTTTGCAGAAGTTACAAGGTTGGTTTGCTTTCTACTTCCCGCCGTCATTGTGACGCTTTGCAGCATTGTTTCCTCTCTCGTTGCTTTGGCGTTTATGATTGTAGGTATGCACAGCGCCGGCAGGAACGTGAGGATAATGAGGTTCAAGAGATAGAGCGTGATTCATGACTCCCCGCATGGTCTCGTACTGATGAACGACTACGTGCGCATGGATGGCAGGGCGTAGACCACCTTCAAACCTTATGGCTCGACTCGCTACATCAGGTAAATAGGCCCTAGCAAATTTGGAGAGTCGGTTGAATTCGACGGAATACTGTTTAACTATCATGCTGTATTGCCTCAGTTGCACGAACTCGTTCTCCATCTGACGTTGTACTGGAGGGGGTATGAACTCCTCTTCAAACGCGGTACAAAAAGTCGTCCACGAGATTGCCTCATCTCCATGGTCAAATTGAAGAGATCGTCGATGCACGTCCCACCAATCGTGCGCGTTGAGGCAGAGCAGTAGTTGAGCGCATACGATGCGCTTCTCTTCGGGGACCTCTAGCAGAGCGAAGTGGTCTTCAAATTCGGCCAACCAATCTAGAGCCACGATTGGGTCCTCAGTCCCGTTGAATAGGGTGTTGCAGACTTTCTTAAAGTGGCCAAAGTCGAAGACAGTCACGTCCCTCGTCCTTGAAATTTACGGCGTCTCTACTTCAAGCACGGGCTGTTCCACCGGAGTCGTTGTTGTTGCAGCGGAATGGTTGGAAGCCAAAGTCTGAACGATCTGTAGCAGGGCATCTACATGTGTCATGCCCCAGTCCCAAAATGTACGGAACTAGGCCACGTGGCATTGGCCAGCTGACACGTCACTAAGGGATTATCCAATTTAATGGACCCAAAGTGACATGCTACGCTGTCCTAAAATACTACAAGTCTATTATAGGCAAAGTCTAATCTCATCCACAAAATATCACATAATATGGAAGAAAGTGCTGAAACATATATAGATGCTAAGTCTGGAAGGTCATAGTACACCTCTGATAATGTCAGGTGAGAACATACCCACTACAAAAGATAAATACAAGTACTGAAAATAAGATAGACTAGAATATCGTCTATCAAGGTAGTAGCTCCAGCTCCAAGTGTACTCAGGCAGACTCTAAAGACAGCTCTTCTAACTCCTCCTTAGTAGCATCTCTAGTCTCCTGTCCAGGTCTGTACACTGTGGGGTAGAATATCTCATCTAAACCTGGCAGGGAACCAGGTCCTCAGTAGGACATAACAAGATACAGAAAAATATGCCATGTATGTAAATACTGAATAAATAAATACAGGGTGTGCTAGCCATCTAAGTGAATGCAAAGTGAGAAAACTTTAGTACGTATGAGAAAGTGTAGGCTAGACATATGCTGACGTAATTTACCAATCGTAGTGACAGGCTAGTATATGCCACATATACCCCCGTTCAAGGGCACTATGTAATACACCATCTCCGAGGAGCATGGCCACCGGAATATATATATAACGTCCGTATCACTCCGTCGAGTGCGGTATCTTGTATAAAGAGGTGAGTGTCCCATACGCCTATTAGTTGTTCTCCCCGCCCAATGTAACTAATGCCAAGTCATAACTTACCTGATTTTGTGCTAAGCCGTGATGCATGTCGCACGTACTGGTAGCTAATCAACTACGTAAACTTGCATCCCAAGATGAAGTACAACCTTGTTGTGTGTATAGGTGTTAAGGTTTAGGAGGATATTAGGATAACCTCGCAGTAGTCAGGTAGGTTGGCTAGAATCTAAGTCAGTTACACTACTTGTCAACGTACTTGTTGACGGTACCCGAGGCAGTCTCAGATACATACTGTTATATGTAAATTTATTAACAATAACATTCAACAGTTAATAATTAAACAGTAAAAACTTGGCAAGGTATACTTGCCTACGCCTCTGTGCTGGAAGTACCAAGAACCTGTTCTTGTCATCAAGTCTGAGGGGTCCTGTGACCTGGGGTCACTGACTGAGTTGCAGGTGTACTCTGTTCAGGACATACAGGGTTCGTAAATATTATTTAAATAAAGCGTACATTAAATACCATAGTATATATATTTATACTTAAATATAGATATATGTAAAGCCCTATATATAATTTATATATATAATATATACTATATATAGCATTTATACTTATGTAAATAAATACATAATAATATATTATGTATTTAATACATATATAGTTTTTAGAGCATAATAATATATAATAATATTACATATCATATATATAAGTATACATAAATACATACATAGAGATAAATAAATATAAGTACATATATATTTATATTCATATATACAAATGCAAGAAGAAATAATATATATATACTATATATATTTTATATACTACATAATATTTATATAAGTAATAATATATACATATATAAAAATATAAAGCAAGATATATATATAATAATATACTCATATACATATATAGCTTAATATAGCTTATATATAATAATATATACGATATATATATACATATATACTATATATATATATAAAGAAATATAAATACATATATATATATATATATGTATATATATATATATATATTTAATATATATAATCTGAGTATAATATATATATATATATAAATAATATATTTACATATATATAATATAATACAAATAGAATATATACATATATGTACATATATATGAATAAAATATATAGGTATATACATATAATGTAATAGTATTATATATATATAGAGAATATATATATAATAAATTATAATATATATAATTATATATATATTATCATATACATAAATATATATATATATATATATATATATATATATATATATATATATATATATATATATATATATATATATATATATATTAAAATAAAATAAAAATCATATATATATACATATAATATCTAATAGTAATACTGTATATAAATAGTATAATACATATTATATACTATAATATAATAATAATATATAGTAATATAGTTTATATTATATATTTAACTATATACATAAATATATATATATATATATATATATATATATATATATATATATATATATATGAAATAAATGCATATAAATAATAAAAATGCATAAATACATATACATATAATAATTATATTTATTCTGTATATACATTTACTGTAAATATAATAATAATAATAATTATATAATATATATTATATATATATATATATATATATATATATATATATATATATATATATATATATATATATATATATATATATATATATATATATATATATATATATATATATAACAGAAAATAAAATATACATATAAAATATACAATAGTATATTTTATACTGTATTTATATACTGTATGATAATAATAATAATAATATATATATATAATATATATAATATCATATATACAAATACATATATATATACATATAAATATACATGTATATATATATATATATACATATATACATACATATACATATAACTAAGTATATACGTATTTATAGGGTGGGGGGGTATACCTGTCTGACAGGGGGGCCCACGCCTCGTCGCCGGCGGGAGGACGGCGGCGGAGCAGCCGACGGCTTGGCGGAGGACGGCTACAGCAGCTGCTGTAGTCAATAACGGCAGCAGCAGCGGCAGCTTGCAGCAGCTGCAGCGGCGGCGGAGGCGGCGGTGCAGGCGGTCAGGGCGGCGGAGTAGGGAGCGGCGAAGCGCTCGGGGGTGGTGGCGGAGGTCAGAGGCGGTGGTGGTGGCTGTTCGAGGGGGTCGGGTGGGTCGGCTGGGCTGGTGGTCGGGGAGGGTCTGCGGGCGGTGCTGGGGGTGGTGCGGTGGCCGTGGGGCGGTGGGAGCTGGGTGGTTCGACGGAGGGGATCGTGGCGAAGCGAATGGGGGTGGTGGCGGCGGTCCACGACGGCCGAGGTGGCGGTGATGAGCGTCGGGGTGGTCGGGGGTGCTGTAGGGGAGAAAGGAGTGTGGCTACTGCGGGGCTGCCGGCGGCGGGTGGCGGTGGCCAGGGCGGGGGTGCAGTGGTCGGAGGGAAGGCCGGAGAGGTGGCGAAGGATTCGGCGGAGGTCCGGTGGGCGAAGGGTGGCCGGAGGGGGTATGGGATGAGTTCGGTTTGAGGGGGCTGGGGTAGTTTATATAGGTTTAGTTCAATGGCATGCTATATAAATAAGTGGAAGGGTAGGGGTATTTAGGTAATTTGATTTTCTAGATATTTCCCTGATATTTTCAGTTGGGTCCCACGTCCAAATGGACGGTGTATGTTCACCGGCCAATGAGGTGTTGACACCTCACAGGGAATTTTGCAGAAAAACCCCTGTAAATTCATAAATTGCACAAAGGTCCTAGAATTGCTAATTTGCGTAATTACGCAATTTCTCCGATAAAAACACCTAATTCCTAAAAATGCTAAAATGCTCAAAATTGAGAGGGCAAAGCTGTGGGAGGGTCCTGAGGGGGTGGGGTGAGCCTGGGCAGGGGCAGGGTCTGGTTTCTGGGTGATACGGGTCACCATATTTATTAATTAATAAATACTGCGCTCGATGTTCTCTAATTATTTAGAGGCAGGTAGGACCATAATTTTACTACGGTGTCAATATACTAAATGTAGTATATTTACTGTAGAATATTAACGTATTTTATTTTGGGCAAAACAGGTGCCTATTGGTCCTCTATTCTTTATTGGAACGTAGATGGGTACAGATCAGGAAATTAAATAATAAATAAATACATACGTTTGTAACAATATTTGTGCGTCTAAAACGAGGCTCATACCAGCACATCTGTGAGTTGCACAAAGTGCAGGATAGTAGACTGGTATGTCTAGTAGGGGTATGTGAACTTCGTTTAGGGATAACAGTCAGGGTAATGCTCTAAATATTTAGGTGATGGATAGGTGCACAATTCAATAGGATATGTAAGCAAAATAAATTTAAAAATTTACAATAATTCTAATTAGCTAAAAATAATTTTAAATACTGAAATCTGGTCGAGGGAGTTTACAATCTACCCTCCTTCGAATATTTCGTCCTCAAAATAAAAACAGACATATAATGAGAACAAAAGGTGATTTAAAATATTAGGACATAGACATATAATGATAGTTGAAGATTGATTAAAATATTAGGACATACCCTGGTCTGGAAATAGATGGGAGAAACATTATCGAATATCCTCTTCTCATTCCTAGGTTGTCTCGCCTGGTGCATGATGTCTCCATGCAATATGAACTAGAGGGATAGTCTGGCCTCGCAACACCTTCTCGCTTCGATCTAAGATCTCTACGGGCTCCTCTTGGTACGATAAGCTCGGGCCGACGGTGATCTCTGAGTGGTCCAGCACATGACTTGGGTCTGGAATGTATCTTCTCAGCTGAGATACGTGGAAGATGTCATATACTCCTTCCAAGGTTTGAGGTAAGGCTAGCTTGTAAGCAACTTCTCTGATGCGTTCCAACACATCGAAGGGTCCGATGTACCTTGGTCTCAGTTTTCCTCTTTTTCCAAATCTGATAGTTCTTCGGGTAGGTGAGATCTTTAAAAACACACGTTATGTGTACCCTTCTATCCAAACTAAATAGGTACCATCAGTTTTACAACTGGTCGTACATTATTGGTAGTTCACGATATCCAACTCAAGGCTAACATCTGTCGATATTCTCTCCTTTAATCTAAATGCTCTATTCCCGATACTAGTTTTAACTAATCGATTTATCGATGGTGAAGACACGAGACTAGAAGTCACTGACTACCCTAATAAGTCATGTACATCAAATCTGATTTGGAAACTACCTGTAGTACTCAACTATCACTTCATTCATATGATTGAGCCTAGCAATCGATGTCTAGTAATCTACCTATCTGTTTTGCTTAGTCCTGATCATTATCTAGAGGGTGGGAAGATGATTTAGGTCGGATACTGTAAGTCACTAGGTAACTAGGGGTTAACTACTATGATTTGCCATCCTAGGTACTATCTATGTCCTATCTATACCTGTATGTACTTGAACTCCAGGGGACCTGGTGGTCTAAAAGGTGACGCTACCCTTCTGGCAGTCTAGTGTAGCATTTGTACTGGCTTAACCAGTCCATGACTAAGACAACGTCGGAGTTTGGTATTGGGAGTACCAAGAATCTCGTTCTCATCTCTCTACTATAATTGACTACCGAGCATGTTTTAATGGTGCTGGCAATTGGTACGATGCCTATTCCGGTAAGAATTTTTTAGTACTTAGGCAGTGGGGAAGTAGCTAGTTTGTGCATGGCTACGAAATGAAAGATAGTGTAGTTCTAGAATCAAATAATGCGGTTGCAGGTAATGACGTAACTAAAATGGTACATGTACTAGTTTCACCTTCCGGCTCTTCTGCAACTGTTGCTAGTGCAAAGGCATGTTCGTGCCTTTGCCCTCCGGTCTGTTGTCTGGCTTGGTTGTACTGCGCTTCCTGGGTGGCCAAGGGTGGTCCCCTCTGAAATCTTCCAGATGTTGGGGGATACTGACCTCTAGTAGAGGGTGGCATTCTCTGGGTTGGTGCTGCGGGTCTTTGCCCGTTCTGGGGTGCTGCTTCCCTGTGCTGTGGGTAGTCTTTGGCCATATGTTGACTTTCTCCACATATCAGGCATAGTCCATGCTTCCTTCGACAGTTTTTGGCATAATGTCCCTTATTGCCACAATGGTGACAAGTCGGAAGCTCATTGTTTTGATATGGCCCCGTTTTGTGTTGTGTCTGATTTCCCGGGTGACGGATTGGTCCTCCTGCTCCGGGCTGATTTCTGGCTGGTATGGTGGGGTTAAATCGTCTTGCTCCTCGGCCAATAGCTTCTTGTATTCTTGCCTCTGAAAGAACTTCCTCGTAAGAGATCCTCGACTGCGTTGTAGTATACCCTTGGAGCTCGAAGTTAAGGCCGTAATGGAACCTCATGGCCTTCTCTAGCTCGTTTGGTATCAGGATGGCCCCAAATCGACTAAGTCGACTGAATTCTGCATCGTAGGCGACGATGGTCATATTGCCTTATTCCAAATGCAGGAACTAGGAATACAGAGCATTTCTGACTGTAGCTGGGAAGTACTTTGCATTGAAGTATTCCAGGAATTGTTCCCAAGTATGGTTCCTGCCGATGCTGCGCTCGATGGAGTCCCACCAGTGATGGACGTTGCCTTTTAGTTGGGCCCTCACGGCGGTCATCCATAAGTCGGGGGAAATTTGTGAACCTTCTAGCAGCATTTCCGTGTTGGAGATCCAGTCTGAGATCTCTTCCGGAGTTTCGCTTCCTGAAAAGGTTCTTGGGCTCATCTGGCGAAAGCCTTGGACTGTGCCAGCTG